>OX155905.1:16314151-16914151 GCA_944588485.1 Phosphuga atrata
TGTCTGTTAAGTCTTATTTGTCTAGTCTTGTCTGTCTAGTCTTGCCTGTTTAGCCTTGTCTGACTAGTCATCTGTCTAGACTTGTCTGTCTAGTCTAGTCTTATCTAACTAGTCTTATCTATCTAATCGTGACTTGTCGTTACTAATTGTAAGTGATTTTATGCTATTGAAGAAGATATTGAAGAGCCTGGTCGTTGGTTCGAATCCTCCTTAAATAACGGAGGACAATACGTTAGAATAAATTCAGGAGGGAGGACAGGATACTCCAATACTGGAGTTTTGAGAATAGGGTTGCCACAAGGTAGTATCATAGCTCCGGTCCTGTTTTCTCTCTATACAGCTGTCATGATAAATTTATCGGCCCTAATCACTGCACCCTGAATGGGGATGATTCGAGCATCCTAGTTTCGGAAGCAACTCCTGCACAATTGAACATTACTCCGATAAAACTCCACACATGATTCTCTGCCTATAAATTACACATCAATATTGGAAAAACCAGCTGTTATTTTTCAATGAAGTCCCCACTGAAGTCATTCCTCTTAAAATTGGGAACTGTAAGAGTAGGGAAAGATAGTATGTTCTGGAGGTTCCAGAACATACTATCTTTCTTGTATCGACTTGCAAGCTAAGTCGCCAGAAAAAAGTAAACTTTCTTAGTATTTACCTAGAGGAACACTGACATGAACAGCAACTACTGATACAATAATTTATAAGCTGAATTGCAAGTCGCATCTGCTAAGAAAAGTAAGACAAACGGAAGTTGTTCTTCTAAGCGTATACCATGCCGAAATTTATTCAATTCTAGCTTATGGTAAATTAGTCTGCGGAGTGTCTTCACTTAGTCAGGGAGTATTTGTTGCACAAAAAAAAACAATAATAACAGACATCACAAGAACCCCCTCTTACAGATCATACTTTAAAAATCTTAAAATCCACACCGTCCAATGTAAAAGCCATGGATATGACCAGAAATAGCTTGAACTTGAAGACCGGTGAAGAGTAACCTCATTATTTGCAAAGGTGGTCCTAATCGAATAAGTATTAAAATCTATAACCAGATACCGTTGGCTATTAAGGAGCTTTCCGATTACGCCCTAAAACTTCATCATCAGCTTTGGCTCCACAACCCATGATGGATCGTGGTCTCCTCTAGAAGTTTTTTTTCTATTCAGGGCCTTAGCTTTCCATCCGGTCACCTTCATTGCTAATAGGTTCTCCTGCACTTGGTCAAGATATCTTGCCCCGTGTCCTTTTCCCTACTGGTCTTTGTCGTGTAATAAGTTTTGCTGGCTCTGAATCCTTCATTCGCTGGATATGTCCTATCCACCGTAATCTAGCAAATTTTTTTTTGTACGAACTACATCCGTGTGTTCGTAAAGGTGGTACAGCTCATGGTTGTATCGCTGTCTCCATTCTCCGTTTTCCTATACGCCTTTATATATGTGTTTTCTTAGAATCGTTCTTTCAAAACATCCCAAGATTCTTTCTTCCTCCTTGGTTATGGTCCAGGTTTCGGCTGCGTATATCAGTACAGGTCTTATTAGGCTCCTATAGATTCGACCATCATTGTCCATAATATGCTCTATTTGCAAGGTATAATCTTCTTTTTATCTCTTTGTTGCAGCTGTTAGTGTTCGCAATTTGGGAGCTCAGGTATATGAATTCCGATACGCCTTCGATGTTACGTGTCCCGATAGTTACGTTTTGTACTTGTGCATCCCGCGTAGAAACAAACATGTATTTTATCTTATCTGTGTTTATTACTAGACCCATTCTTTTTCCTGCTGCTTCAATGGCCGTAAATGCTTGGATCATCTTATTTTTCGAGTTAGTTATTATATCTATATCGTCCGCGTATGCTAGTAGCTGTTCTGACTTGTTGATTATCGTGCCTATTTTGTTTACTCCAGATTCCCTGATTACTTTTTAAAGGGCGATGCTATATATCACGCACGATAGGGCCTCTCCTTGTCGTAATCCGGTGTACGCCCTAAAACTAACCTCCTGGATAAATGCTATAATCTCAGTAGTTTTTTTGATGCCTAATATCTAATATTTTTCATTCTTTTGTTATATGCTTATGTTCAATATTTTATCTATGACTTGTCTAATATGTGCAATTCTTACGTCTATAGATTTCATTTTTTTTAATAAATTGAATAATGTATGGAGCGAACGATTATGATTTCAACCCGACTAACCAACCGGACCAGGACGACTCGGCACTTGCAACTCGGCACCGAGAAATTTCGGCACCGGAAAAGTCGGCACCGAACAAATCGGCACCGAGACATTTCAGCACTCGAATTTTTAATTTTCTTTTAACCTCTTATCCTATTAACCTTTAATAAAGTTGTTTATGTTTAATTATCAGTTTTAAATTTGACGCTGTTTTCATGTCAACATGAATCAACTGTTGCCTAGAAGGTGACAAAATAAATAGTTTACAATTTCCTTCATCTTTCAAGGGGCGTGCGTACTTTTTTTACTTATGAAAAGATTTCTTTTGTTTTTGATATTACCAAAACCTATGTCATACTAGAAATTTTATATATTGATGACTGGTGCCGATTTGCCCGGTGCCGACTTATCCGGTGCCGACTTATCCGGTGACGACTTATCCGGTGCCGACTTATCCGGTGACGACTTATCCGGTGACGAGTTTTCCCGGTGCCGAGTCGTCCGGTGCCGACATATCCAGTGCCGACTTATCATGTACTGCTAACCAACCGTCTGTCACCTTCTGGCAAAACAAGAAGGTTCGTACCACTCAGAAACAGAGAATGATATTAAAGAACCGGGAATAACAGATCTCCAAAACAGACAGTCTGTGAGACGCAGCCTAAAAGAAGTCCGTTGACTTCAGGAAAAACCCCGAAGGAAAGGTACCCCCTGGATAGAAGCGAGAAAGGAGTTACACCGGCAGAAGATGCGACAATACTGGGCAAAGATCAAAGCCCAACAGTTTAACAAGCGTGGTCCAAAGTAGGCCTACTCGAAACAAGAAGAAGTATCGATTATGATATATTGTATATTATGATTGAAAACAATGCGCGTCCGATTTGTAAAGGAACTTTTCGCCATACTTCCTGTAATGTTGTTTGTTGTTTTGATTAAAACCTGAAGCAGAGCAAATTGATCTGCTAGAACTAGCGTCGCAATAGTTCTATTAGCCATTATAATTTCATTACGAAACACAATGTGGTTTGTCACATAAAGCAACAAGGAGCGCGAGCGTGAAATACGTTTTTAAACAACGCGCACAAAAAAACTTTCGCTAGTTATTTTATTATAAAATGTGTATAATGGCGTTGAAATTGCTGTGCATTTCGGTGTAAAAATACCGTTTTGTTGGTGACACAGTTAGCCGAGGATGGATAAATTCCTTTGCGAAACGTTCATCCAGCCATCCGCTGGAACGTGTCTATGCTAAACGGATTTGCGTTACGAAATCTTTGGAACAATTGAAAGATTTTGTTTGTTGGCGGATTTTGCGAACAATAAGAAAGAATCGGAACGGGAATTGAGTGGGTGAAAGTAATTTGCATTGCAAAACGGACGATCGACAGCACGCTTAATTGATTTGAGTGTAGAAGAGTTTCATATATTTTTTTTCCATTTTGTTAATAACAAAAACTTGGTTTTTAATTTTATTTATGAGCCGTTTAATGGCGAAACATTATTTAGTTTTTGTAATAGATTCAATATAATTTTATAATGTTGCGAAAATTACATTGTTTTTTTTATTTACAACAGCTGCCGGAGGGCTAATGAGAGATGAAGAGAACCTTCCGGATAAAACTCGGGTCTAGAAAATCGCAAAATATTGGTCCGGGAAAATTGATCATAGAAAATTGATCGAGCAAAAATGAGGGTAGAAAATTCTTCGCAGGGAAAATTCATCGTTAAGGAAATTAACAAGACAGACAAGACTAGACAGACAAGACTAGACAGACAAGACTAGACAGACAAGACTAGACAGACAAGACTAGACAGACAAGACTAGACAGACAAGACTAGACAGACAAGACTAGACAGACAAGACTAGACAGACAAGACTAGACAGACAAGACTAGACAGACAAGACTAGACAGACAAGACTAGACAGACAAGACTAGACAGACAAGACTAGACAGACAAGACTAGACAGACAAGACTAGACAGACAAGACTAGACAGACAAGACTAGACAGACAAGACTAGACAGACAAGACTAGACAGACAAGACTAGACAGACAAGACTAGACAGACAAGACTAGACAGACAAGACTAGACAGACAAGACTAGACAGACAAGACTAGACAGACAAGACTAGACAGACAAGACTAGACAGACAAGACAAGACTAGACAGACAAGACTAGACAGACAAGACTAGACAGACAAGACTAGACAGACAAGACTAGACAGACAAGACTAGACAGACAAGACTAGACAGACAAGACTAGACAGACAAGACTAGACAGACAAGACTAGACAGACAAGACTAGACAGACAAGACTAGACAGACAAGACTAGACAGACAAGACTAGACAGACAAGACTAGACAGACAAGACTAGACAGACAAGACTAGACAGACAAGACTAGACAGACAAGACTAGACAGACAAGACTAGACAGACAAGACTAGACAGACAAGACTAGACAGACAAGACTAGACAGACAAGACTAGACAGACAAGACTAGACAGACAAGACTAGACAGACAAGACTAGACAGACAAGACTAGACAGACAAGACTAGACAGACAAGACTAGACAGACAAGACTAGACAGACAAGACTAGACAGACAAGACTAGACAGACAAGACTAGACAGACAAGACTAGACAGACAAGACTAGACAGACAAGACTAGACAGACAAGACTAGACAGACAAGACTAGACAGACAAGACTAGACAGACAAGACTAGACAGACAAGACTAGACAGACAAGACTAGACAGACAAGACTAGACAGACAAGACTAGACAGACAAGACTAGACAGACAAGACTAGACAGACAAGACTAGACAGACAAGACTAGACAGACAAGACTAGACAGACAAGACTAGACAGACAAGACTAGACAGACAAGACTAGACAGACAAGACTAGACAGACAAGACTAGACAGACAAGACTAGACAGACAAGACTAGACAGACAAGACTAGACAGACAAGACTAGACAGACAAGACTAGACAGACAAGACTAGACAGACAAGACTAGACAGACAAGACTAGACAGACAAGACTAGACAGACAAGACTAGACAGACAAGACTAGACAGACAAGACTAGACAGACAAGACTAGACAGACAAGACTAGACAGACAAGACTAGACAGACAAGACTAGACAGACAAGACTAGACAGACAAGACTAGACAGACAAGACTAGACAGACAAGACTAGACAGACAAGACTAGACAGACAAGACTAGACAGACAAGACTAGACAGACAAGACTAGACAGACAAGACTAGACAGACAAGACTAGACAGACAAGACTAGACAGACAAGACTAGACAGACAAGACTAGACAGACAAGACTAGACAGACAAGACTAGACAGACAAGACTAGACAGACAAGACTAGACAGACAAGACTAGACAGACAAGACTAGACAGACAAGACTAGACAGACAAGACTAGACAGACAAGACTAGACAGACAAGACTAGACAGACAAGACTAGACAGACAAGACTAGACAGACAAGACTAGACAGACAAGACTAGACAGACAAGACTAGACAGACAAGACTAGACAGACAAGACTAGACAGACAAGACTAGACAGACAAGACTAGACAGACAAGACTAGACAGACAAGACTAGACAGACAAGACTAGACAGACAAGACTAGACAGACAAGACTAGACAGACAAGACTAGACAGACAAGACTAGACAGACAAGACTAGACAGACAAGACTAGACAGACAAGACTAGACAGACAAGACTAGACAGACAAGACTAGACAGACAAGACTAGACAGACAAGACTAGACAGACAAGACTAGACAGACAAGACTAGACAGACAAGACTAGACAGACAAGACTAGACAGACAAGACTAGACAGACAAGACTAGACAGACAAGACTAGACAGACAAGACTAGACAGACAAGACTAGACAGACAAGACTAGACAGACAAGACTAGACAGACAAGACTAGACAGACAAGACTAGACAGACAAGACTAGACAGACAAGACTAGACAGACAAGACTAGACAGACAAGACTAGACAGACAAGACTAGACAGACAAGACTAGACAGACAAGACTAGACAGACAAGACTAGACAGACAAGACTAGACAGACAAGACTAGACAGACAAGACTAGACAGACAAGACTAGACAGACAAGACTAGACAGACAAGACTAGACAGACAGACTAGACAGACAAGACTAGACAGACAAGACTAGACAGACAAGACTAGACAGACAAGACTAGACAGACAAGACTAGACAGACAAGACTAGACAGACAAGACTAGACAGACAAGACTAGACAGACAAGACTAGACAGACAAGACTAGACAGACAAGACTAGACAGACAAGACTAGACAGACAAGACTAGACAGACAAGACTAGACAGACAAGACTAGACAGACAAGACTAGACAGACAAGACTAGACAGACAAGACTAGACAGACAAGACTAGACAGACAAGACTAGACAGACAAGACTAGACAGACAAGACTAGACAGACAAGACTAGACCTGACAAGACTAGACAGACAAGACTAGACAGACAAGACTAGACAGACAAGACTAGACAGACAAGACTAGACAGACAAGACTAGACAGACAAGACTAGACAGACAAGACTAGACAGACAAGACTAGACAGACAAGACTAGACAGACAAGACTAGACAGACAAGACTAGACAGACAAGACTAGACAGACAAGACTAGACAGACAAGACTAGACAGACAAGACTAGACAGACAAGACTAGACAGACAAGACTAGACAGACAAGACTAGACAGACAAGACTAGACAGACAAGACTAGACAGACAAGACTAGACAGACAAGACTAGACAGACAAGACTAGACAGACAAGACTAGACAGACAAGACTAGACAGACAAGACTAGACAGACAAGACTAGACAGACAAGACTAGACAGACAAGACTAGACAGACAAGACTAGACAGACAAGACTAGACAGACAAGACTAGACAGACAAGACTAGACAGACAAGACTAGACAGACAAGACTAGACAGACAAGACTAGACAGACAAGACTAGACAGACAAGACTAGACAGACAAGACTAGACAGACAAGACTAGACAGACAAGACTAGACAGACAAGACTAGACAGACAAGACTAGACAGACAAGACTAGACAGACAAGACTAGACAGACAAGACTAGACAGACAAGACTAGACAGACAAGACTAGACAGACAAGACTAGACAGACAAGACTAGACAGACAAGACTAGACAGACAAGACTAGACAGACAAGACTAGACAGACAAGACTAGACAAACAAGACTAGACAGACAATACTAGACAGACAAGACTAGACAGACAAGACTAGACAGACAAGACTAGACAGACAAGACTAGACAGACAAGACTAGACAGACAAGACTAGACAGACAAGACTAGACAGACAAGACTAGACCTGACAAGACTAGACAGACAAGACTAGACAGACAAGACTAGACAGACAAGACTAGACCTGACAAGACTAGACAGACAAGACTAGACAGACAAGACTAGACAGACAAGACTAGACAGACAAGACTAGACCTGACAAGACTAGACAGACAAGACTAGACAGACAAGACTAGACAGACAAGACTAGACAGACAAGACTAGACCTGACAAGACTAGACAGACAAGACTAGACAGACAAGACTAGACAGACAAGACTAGACAGACAAGACTAGACCTGACAAGACTAGACAGACAAGACTAGACAGACAAGACTAGACAGACAAGACTAGACAGACAAGACTAGACCTGACAAGACTAGACAGACAAGACTAGACAGACAAGACTAGACAGACAAGACTAGACCTGACAAGACTAGACAGACAAGACTAGACAGACAAGACTAGACAGACAAGACTAGACAGACAAGACTAGACCTGACAAGACTAGACAGACAAGACTAGACAGACAAGACTAGACCTGACAAGACTAGACAGACAAGAGTAGACAGACAAGACTAGACAGACAAGACTAGGCAGACAAGACTAGACCTGACAAGACTAGACAGACAAGACTAGACAGACAAGACTAGACAGACAAGACTAGACAGACAAGACTAGACAGACAAGACTAGACAGACAAGACTAGACAGACAAGACTAGACAGACAAGACTAGACAGACAAGACTAGACAGACAAGACTAGACAGACAAGACTAGACAGACAAGACTAGACAGACAAGACTAGACAGACAAGACTAGACAGACAAGACTAGACAGACAAGACTAGACAGACAAGACTAGACAGACAAGACTAGACAGACAAGACTAGACAGACAAGACTAGACAGACAAGACTAGACAGACAAGACTAGACAGACAAGACTAGACAGACAAGACTAGACAGACAAGACTAGACAGACAAGACTAGACAGACAAGACTAGACAGACAAGACTAGACAGACAAGACTAGACAGACAAGACTAGACAGACAAGACTAGACAGACAAGACTAGACAGACAAGACTAGACAGACAAGACTAGACAGACAAGACTAGACAGACAAGACTAGACAGACAAGACTAGACAGACAAGACTAGACAGACTAGTCTGATCTATATGTCTGTTTAAAAATAATTTGTTAAATAGTTTGTTACAATTCTATGCGAGACAAAATGTTCTTGATTTCACGGAACTGCAGTCTGACACATTTTATAATATGTTGTCTGCACGATGAGTAATCAGCAGGCAACTAAATAACAACAAGCTATTATCTGTCTAATCTTGAATTAATTTTTAAATTCCCGAACGTCTTATATTCTACGAAGAATTGTTACTATTATCTTATACACAATCTCGTTATGCTTAAGTAACCAAGTATGTATTTAATACTAGCTTAGTCTAATATAAAAACGACCTACATAGAAGGCTTAAAATAAGGGGATCATATCATCTAATCTACTTAGTGATACATTGGGAATGTGATACAATAAAGTTTTTTGTTATTTGCAATTTACTCGGTTTTCATATAAACATCCGTGATGAGAAATGTCAAAATATTGGAACTGTTAAAGAGCGACATCTATATAGATATGACTTAACTTAAGCTTATATCCGTCAGTCAACGTCATTTCCGATCGAAAAAGTCGCAAGTGGAATTTTGAAAAATACTTCGAATAAAATTTGTAGATAAATAAATTTTCTATCTTTCTTTCTGTAGATAAATAAATTTGTTCTTGTTATCTAGTGATTTTTAGTTTGTCTATTTGGTAATAGTCAACCTAGAACAAAGTCCTTACATTATTTTTAAATTACATTTTCTGGTCTCAAAAACGCGAAAATTACTCAAAAACTAAAGCAAATTTTGAAGAATGTTTGAAATAAAACTCGTAGAGAATTCAATTTTCTATAAGAAACCTTGTTATCTAGTGATTTTTATTGTGTCCATTTGGTAGATTTGTCAATCAACCTCGAACATAGTTGAATTGTTTCTTTTACGTTTTTCTAATCTCAAAACCACCTCGGAAACTAAGCAAAATTTTTTTTTTTAATATTTGAAATAAAAGTTAAAAAAAGCATTATTATTATTCAGGCAATTTGGTATTAACCAACCATGAACAAATGAAAATTGTTTTAGATTTATGTTTTTCTTATCTCAAAAACAACTCGAAAACTAAGCCATTTTTAAAAAAATTGAAATGTAAGTTGTAGAGAATTCAATTTTCTATGAAAAAACATTGTTATATAGTGATTTTTGTTCTGCAAATTTCGTAATAATCAAATTTGAAAATGACAAAACCTTATTTTTGTTTTATACCTTTCTTCGTCTCGTCGATTTACACGGTGTGGTGAGCAGCACACGGTGTGGTGTGGTGCAGGGAAGATTTGCAAATCGGACAATGCATTTCTATAAATATTTCACATTTGTTTTTGTTTTGAACATAAAAAATTTTCAAAGAAAAAGACATGTGTTTTCACATTTATTATTTTGGAACGAAGACAGGTGTTTATTTTTTCTTACAATAGTTGTGACGGACTGAACAATAGATAAAATAAAAGCCGGTAAAATGCATTTTAATGAATCCACCTGCCCCCTCGTCAAGTAGATCGTCAACCACGATCTGCCCAGAACTTCCGTTCTGGTAGGGTCTCATCGCTCCGACAGGAACTACAGTCCGCGATTTCGACCCTGGCACACTCGCTAACCGTCGTTCTTATAATATAAATGTAGTTGAGACTTAAGTAACTTCCAGTGGAGCTAACGCGAGCTTCCATTCGTAGTCTGCCGAAGGCCGCGGTATTATTACACTTGGGATGTGTAAACTGGTTCTTTTTTACTTGTATTCATTACCCAGCGGAATTATTTTCAGTATTTTGCTTTGTTTCGTGCATAATTGTTAGTTTTTAAATGACAATAGTTTGCTTCGGAAAAAAGACAATTTATTATGCTTTGTTTGTTAAAATTGTGATTTCTCTCAAATTTGATATTTAGAAAACAATATTTAGCGAATTTACAATTAGTGAAAATTTCGGATCCTGAAATATAAATAACACGAAATAGTATTGATTTACTTATAATTTTTTTATTTTCTAATGTATGCGATTCGCGTAAATTTTAAATCCCTTCAACTTTGAGTTACCATAATATATGTATCAGTTATAGTAAAGTGCAACATATAACATAGGATACAATGCCTATCCTATTCATGTTCATCCATTTGATTTATCGAGTATTTACTGTATATATAGGGTCTTTCAACTGCCACGCGTCAACTTTGATATTTAATTGTGGTTCGGTTTCGAAACGCTGTGCTCCTAACCTTGCTCTTGCAGAAACAATTAGGTTAGGTAGAAACGGATTAAATTTTGAATTGAATTTAAAATCCCAACTCTTATAGTTTTGAGATGCGTAGTAAACATATGTAAAATAAGGTTGATAAAACTTCACTTTCAGTCTTGTCTATTCTTATCGAGTCTTGCCCAACATTGGTGGTGTCCAGTCTTGTTTACTCTTGTTCCAATTTTGGCCCAATCTTGTCTAGTTTCATTCAGCCTTGGCCAGTTTTGTATTGTCTTGTACAGACTTGTCTAGTGGTATTCAATATGGTGAGTCCAAAATTCTCAGTTTTGTTTGGTCTTGTCTGATTCACGTTCAGTCTAATTTGTTCTTCACCAGTTTTGTCCAATCTCATTCAGTCTTGTCTATTTTTACCGAGTCTTCTCCAACTTTGGTCGTGTCCAGTTTTGTTTGCTCTTGTACCATTTCTTGATCCAGTTTCTTGTACAGACTTATTCAGTAGTCCAATATTCCCATGCTTCTGTTTCTGTTTTTGTCTTGCTCGATTTTATCCAATTTTTGTCCAGTCTTGTCCAATTTTGTAGTTTTATGATTTGTTGTCCAGTCTTGTACAGCCTTGTCTAATCTTTTATTGTCTTATACATACTTATCGAATATCGGCAAGGATATTGACAAGGCATTTGGACTACCAGAAAGCCTTTGACTTGATTGAAACCTGGGCAGTGCTTCGGTCGATGGGTACTCAAGTAAAGATACTCAAGCTTGATTCAATATATCTACGAACATGCTACCTTGCATGTCAAGCTGGAAGAGGATTGGGTTACGGGAGAAATATCGGTCAGAAGCGGCGTCCGACATGGCGATACCATCTCACCCAAACTTTTTACCCTAGCCTTGCAGAACGTGTTTAAAAATCTTTCTTGGGAGTGAAAGAGAGTCGAAATCGATGGAAGCCGTCTTAATCGCCTGTTTTCCGACGATATTGTACGTACCAGCAGCGACCCAGATGAACTAGGGATAATGCTACGTGAACTCGAAGAACTCTCCCAGTTTTCTCTTCAGAACACTAAAATCATGACTCCGAGCAATATAATGGTCACCCTCGGTAATAATACTCTTGAGAAAGTAGATGCATATCTGGTACACAACATCAAGTTGTGAACGGACAATCAGACAACCGAAATCACCAGACGGATCGGCTTGACGTGGGTGGCGGCGGCGTCTATCAGGCTCAGCACTTTCTCCACGCATCCCTATAAACCTCAACAGAAAGGTTTATTACTAATAAACGTAATAACGTAACTCTAACGATGTGCAGCGCAAATCGACTTCAAGTCTGGCAGCGAGCGATGGAGCGAGCGATGCTGGGAATCAGCCTCAGGGACAAAATTCGAAATGAAAAAATCAGGAGGAGAAAAGGGTCGTGGATCTGGTGGAGCGAGTGGTGCGTCTTAAGGGCCCCATACACTAGCAATGTAGTCATCAACCTTGTCGTCAACAAGATTGAGGTTGTTGCCCACACACTAGACAACCAAGTTGAAAACATTAGTATCAGTTGCACGTTGCTTTTAATCGGTTTATCCATCGGTGTAGAGCTTGTACGAATAATTTAAAGATAATGAGTGAAGATTTGATGATGTATATAGTTTTGAACAAGATGTGTGAGGACGATATGGGAAGAAAAAAGTGTGGGCGATAGAGTGGTTTTAAAATCGTAGCCAATTTTCGCATTCCAGTTTAATGAGTGAGGTTTTTCTACGTTTATCGGTGCACCTGAGGACTTCTAATTTGTTTTAAGAATGGACACTAAAACCTATGATCAATTGCTGGATAAAGTGCGACCCTTCATTAAAAAAAAGCTATTACTGTAAATGAACGGCTATCTGCAACACTGCGGTTTTTGGCGAGTGGACAGAGCTTTGAGGACCTAAAATTTCTTACAGCTATATCGCCACAAAGTCGTTGAAGAATTATCATAATTATCAGATACATTTCTTTAAACTATCATAATTGGCGTCTGAGTCTATCTCTTTATAAACATTTAAATTTTTTTCTATGGCAATCTTTTTCTTGTTACGATCTTACGATCTATAAACTTCAGACTTTACTTACCACAACTCAGGCAGCTCTCGGAACGTTTAATAAAAACCCATACAAAAATTTGGTATATTAGCCATAACCATTAAGACGGATAATTAAAAATTACAAAAAACTGAAAAAATAAAAATCGCAACACAAGTCTGCACAAACAAGAATTCCAAAACCTTCACAAGATCACAACTGATGTTTATAACGATATCTTCAACCTCTCCACACACTACTCAACATGGTTGCGTACATCAGACTCCGCCCACCAAAAATCAAAGTCACTTTTATGTTATTCAGCTTTGTACTCAACCTGAAATCTTGTCTTTAACCAGCAAATATACTACTAAACCTTGTCGTCAACATAACAAGTTGACGACAAGGTTGTTGACTAGGTTTCTAGTGTATGGGGCCCTTTAGTGGAAATGGGTGGGTCACATAGCGAGGGACAATATCAAGTGGACTAAAATCCTATTACCTTTACCTTTCGAAGAGGAGTGTTGGCAGGCCTCGGGCAAGATGACGGGACGACGTCCGACGCCACGCGGGAGGAAACTGAATGAAAGTAGCCCAGGAAAGATCCATATGCAAAAATTTGGAAGAAGCCTATATTCAGAATTGGACGAAAACAGGATAAATGAAAGAAGAAGACATATCTGTCGAATATCGTTCAATATTAGTTTAGTCGTTTCTGATATTGACTGGTCTTGCCTGGTCTTGTTCTGTCTTGTTTGATAATATTTAACAATAATATACGATATAGCAAGGTACGTGGTAAGATAAATTTGACAAGACGATATTAAATTTTTCTTTCTAAATAAATAATTTCGATAAAAACTATAAAATTGAATCTTCAGATTATTTCACAGTGCAAATTCGACCTTTTAAAGTTCACTGTGTTTGTGTTTTTTTTACGTAAAATATATGGATTTCCTTAATATCGTCCTGTCAAATTTGTCTTTTAACCTTTTTGAGACAAATGGTACATATATGTCCCACCTAAATTTCGAATCACTCGAAACTTGAATTTTAAATTTGTACTGGAATGAATCCAAATGGTACACGTATGTCTACATAAATTTAAAATCTCCCGATTTTGCACTTTGAATTAAAGACTTAACAACTATTGTTTTTATCGTGATAATTCACTTAACATTCACTTAACATTCAATAACATTCACTTTTCATGATAATTTATTAAAGAAATAAATATATATCGCGCTTTAAATGTGTAATCTGAAAGTAACAAAATAACATATAACATTCAAGTGCTAATAAAGTTTAACACTCAATCTCTTTACAGCCAATCGAGTAGTCGGTTTCCCTAAAATCAATCTCATAAATATCTCATAAAAAATTAGTTGCGAAAATGAAACGCGCACATCCGTAAAATAAAATTACGCTCGACGTGTTGCAGACGTTTCAGGCTCAGGGTGGATGCCCTGGGGTGGAATCGTAAGTGGATATTGGGAAGCGGTAAGCTCTTGAACCCCCTGAAATCGCGTTGTCTTCGACCCGGAGAATCATTTTTTAAGAGCACTTTTATTACAATATTCCATCGATATAGGTTTTCTCCCTACATGTAGTTTTATTTGTAACATTCAGCTGAACTTTTATTACGTTTGTTCGGCATTTATTGGAATATCAAATAAAATAAAAAAATTTAAGTAACCCCCTCACAAAAAAAACTCTAAAAAGCAAAAAAATAAAATTTCCCTCTTGCCCTTTTGACTTCATTAAAACCACCATTCATATTTTGGTGATGAGTAGAGGGCGGATTTTATGCAAAGTGCATATATTTTATTTCTTCTTTTATATATATATATATATATATATATATATATGTGTGTTGTATTGTTTTCTCGGGGATTCCGCGTTGATGCTGAGGGTTGGCTCTGAAAATAACCGGATTCTCGACGTTTCGGCGAACTAACATTCGCCATTCTCAAGAGATATATGCGTCCGTACGGGTGAACCGTTCGACGCATACTGAGAGCTCGTTCGAGCGATGCGATTACTTATAGCTGTCTGGCTCCGGGTCATGCGCGTTGTGTGCGATGCTTCGGTTCGGTTGTTTGTTTGTTTTGTTGGTCGTACATGAGTCTGGGGTGTCTGGGATTGCATTTTGAGGGTGGATATGATCGGTCGCCATGCTGGGGGCAGTCTCAAGGAATCGTCTCTCGTGTTCATGCAGTAGTCTCGTTTTTCTATCTCTATGGCTTCTCTGTATACTCGTGACATTTCGTGGCTAATCTGTGCAACAGTCCATGAATTTCTAAAGTCCATCCAGTGACCAGTGTTTGTGTGTTGGACAAGTGCCGATGAAACTTTGTCTCTGTGTCTGATTGAAACTACATGTTCTTGAATCCTAGCAGATATTTTTCTATTGGTACGTCCAATGTAGGTCCGTTCACATGTTCCGCAAGGTATTTCGTAAATTCCATGGGATTCTAACGGGATGGTGTCTTTAACGCTGCGTAGCATTGAGGATATTTTCTGGTTAGGTTTGAAAATGGTGTCGATGTTGTGTCTTTTAAGTATTCTGGCGATTTTGTCAGTTGATCCATGAACATATGGTAGGTATGCTGTGCTAACGGGTTTCTGGCGTTCTTCAGTTCTTTGGCTATTGTTCTCTGTACGACGGAAAGCTCTGGATATTAAGCTGTTTGGATATCCATTTGAAGAAAGAGCTTCTCGTAAGTTCCTCAATTCTTTCGGTAAGTTAAGCTGGTCGGCTAGTCTTTTGGATCGGGTGGTAAGAGTGTTGATTACAGATGCTAGTTGTTTGGGATGATGGTGCAAAGAAGCGTTCAGATATCTGTATGTGTGTGTTGGTTTCCGGTACACAGTGTGGCTTAAAGTGCCGTCAGGTTTCTTCTGTACCAAGACATCCAAGAAAGGAAGTTGTTGATGCTTTCTATCTCCATTGTGAATTTAATTTGGTCGTGTTGGGAGTTAAGATGGTTAAGGAATTTATCCAGCTCTGGTCTGCCGTGGGGCCAGATTACAAATGTGTCGTCAACATATCTTAACCAGAGTGTAGGTTTAAGTGTATAACCATCATAATGAACCGCGGTTTTCGTTTTTTTCTAAAAATAAAAAAAAATAAAATACGATGAATTAGTGCTATTTCAAACATCGCAAAAATGGCAATCATCGACGTTATATCTGTTCGAGCAATTTCAAATTCTGCATTTATTCGGAAAGCTGGCCGGTTTCCGAACCAAATCTTGCCGAATCTTGCGAACCAAAACATTTAGATTAATTTAGTATCAGTTTCAGAAATGATATTGTGGGTGCCCGTGACGGTGCCACGGAACCACAAATTTGTCCTGCTGAACGCACAAGAAGTATTAGGATTCTTGAAAAAGAAATTAATTGGTTCTGATATAAGCAAACCTTTAATTAAAAATATCATGGAACGTTTAAAGACCGGTGAAAATTTAGATTTTGAACAGAATTGGCTAGATGCTTATTAGATCTTTCAAAAGTTCCAACAAAGTCTGTTTTAATATTGGCCGAAAATTTTTTTGAACGCCTTTATCCAGACAACGATAAGGTTGAAGTCGAAGGTGAATGTTCGGCAAATTCAGAAGAATTAGAAGAAGGGACCAATCCAAACTATTCCTTGCAAGACGAAGTTCAAGAAGCTATTCAAGATGTATTAAACAAAAATAATTATATGCAAATCAATCGCTATCCTAATTCTATGAAGCAGCAGATTGCTACATATAAAAGGATTTCTGAGCGAGCAAAAAGATTAAATATTTTGTTTCGAGCACTCTCTACAATTAAAGCTACATACACCTACGCCGAAAAATCATTTTCCATAAGCGCCGACTTTTGTAAAAACTAAGATCTCGTTGAAATGTCAGACACAGGCAAATACCAAAAGTCCTTAAAAACCGAACCCGAAACCTAAACCGCGGTTTTTAATTTTCGAAAACCGAAAACTGCGGTTTTGAAAAAGTGCGGATATTCAGAAACCCTAGGTTAGACGCAGCACATTTTTATGCTGATAATTTTGCAGGTATTAAATATAAAATTCTCGAAGTCAGTTATTCCAGCTTCGTTTTCGAAAATTGCAAAAGAAATTGTAAAAGTACGAACCAAGTACCTTGCATTTCTTAAGGCAAACTATTGCTTCGTCTCAAACTCTATTCACAGACTGGAAACAAAAGGTTTGCCTCTATCAGAATCATTTGAAATTATAGAAGAATTTTAATAGAGAATTTTAAATTATAGAAGAAATCCCTCAAAAAAGTTAAAGGTAGAGTAGGTGAATCTATACACCAAAAATTTAAAGCGGCAATACAATAAAATGAGGGATTTTAAAAATTAAAAATATCAACAAAATCTTAAAAGGCGAAATAGTTGAGGATATTAATTTTGATTTAGACATAATTGTAAAAATGAAAAATGCAGCAATTACTTCTGTAGATGTTGAAAGAAATTTTTCGATTTATAAACAAAAATTTTTATAGACAAAAATTGATGTTAGAAAATTTTGAACATTTTATTATCAATTGTTACATAAATATGTTGTAAAAAAACGGTATCGTTTGTGAACAATATTGAACCCTTTGTCGCCTGACGGTACTCTAAAGTACCACCATATAAAAATATGTTTGAAACTAAAGCAGAGTTATATTTGTCTACATTTGTAGGAACTTCTGAGTACTATGCATAGATCGCGTAGAAATCTTAACCTAACAAATACCGTCAGTCGTTTACACGTGGTATTCAGTTTTGTATAGTGAGCACACACATATAGTTTTGTATAGTGTTGACGCCATTTCCAAAAGTGCAATATTTATGTTATGTCTAAAAATATCAATAATTGTAATACCTATCCAAAATTTCTGTTATTTCGATTAATTAAGTGAAAAATAAATAAAGCAGGCTACTTTAAAAAAAACAATGACAAAATTGTTTCCCTTAATGACGAATGGTACTATAAGTACCGGTTAATTATCTAAAAATATAATTGGTAAAAAAATGTAAAAAAAATTCACAATCTTCTTTGAACACTAAAATTAAAATATTTTTCAAAAAAGTCGAAAATTTGCAATTTTTTCTTATAATAATAATAATAATTTATTTATTTTTGCCTCTTTGACAGAACGATCAGTATAACGTAGTAATAAGTAACTTTAAAAAAATATATATAACTGAAAGAGAAAAATACATTCTGATGCAGAGGAAAAAATGAGAATGCAGAGTAATTCAGATGTGTGCCAAGGCACACCCTGTTCTTCCATTACACCTCGGTACATCAAATTAATAAAGATATATAATATAATTAATAAAGATATATAAATATAATTAAATAAATATAATATCAATTATCGACATAGCTAAATAAAATAGTAAAAGTACAGTTGGAGTAACATAAGTACATGAAGGCAGGACGATTTTGCATAGCAGCTAACATCTCACGGAGATACAGGTAATGGGGAACATTGTTTATTATATAAAACTGCGAAAATATATTTTTTAAACTTAGATTTCGAATCGAAGTCGTTGCAGAAGAGTGGAAGGTTGTTAAATAGATTGACAATTGTATAATGAAATGATCTTGCAAATAAACTTGTTTTATGAGCAAGTGGTGATAAGCGGCCACGATTTCTTGTATTAAGGGTATGAATGTCACATCTATATGAAAGTTTTTCGAACAGATAAGCAGGTGTTTTATATTTGATAATATTATAAAATAAGGAATAACTTTGCATTATGCGACGGTTATCCATATTTAACCAGTTTAAATCAGACAGTTTGTGGCTTATTTTATCGAATTTGCGTAGACCAAAAATGGTTTTGAATTTGAATTCAAAATTTGTATTGAATACCCGTTGAATACGTTGAATACGAGTTTTTGTCCTTTGGTCTAGGCATGGATGTAGTAACGGAGAACAATAAGAAAATTGTGATAATACTGTCAATTCACACAGCGAAATTTTTATTCTTTGAGATAAAAACTCCCGATTATGATATATGACCCTTAGATTGCCGTAAGCAATATTGATACATTGACTCACATATTTATTATATCTAAAAGTATTATCAAGGGTGATACCTAGGTTTTTCGCTTCAGAAACAAACAGCGATGGGCTGATTATTTATTGAAGGTTTAAAACTGGTCACTAATTCAATACACTTTCCTTTAGGCCCAAAGAGAAGGTATGCTGACTTAGACGGATTTAAAATTAGCCCATGAGAAAGGGACACTTCGTATAGTGTATTGAGATCATAATTTAGTTTAAGTAATGCATCGCGGTAATCTTCGGCTGGAAAAGAAATGTACAGTTGAGTATCATCCGCGTACATATGATATTTGCAATACGATAACTTATCTATGATGAAGGCCGTATATATAGTGAACAATATAGGCCCCAAGATCGACCCCTGGGGGACGTCAGACACTGACTCCTGGAAGTTTGATATACCAGACTCTAATTTTACCGCGTGGCACCGCCCTACTAAGTAATTACTTAAAAGATCTATGGCTGACTGACCGAAACCAATGTAATGAAGTATTGATAGTAAAAGTTGGCGATTGAGCGTGTCGAAGGCTTTGCTGTAGTCAAGAAGTACTAGTGCTGTTATTAATCCCGCATCGGATTCTAGTAGGATGTCATCAGTGACTTTCAACAGCGCACTGGTGCAACTGTAACCTTCTCTAAAACCTGATTGGAATTTACGTAAGATGTTAAAGTATGCCAAGTGCTGTTTTATTTGGTTGTTCATGATTATTTCTAAGATTTTGGAAAGTGTTGGCAGAATACTTATTGGCCTCCGATGACTAAGTTGAGTGGGGTTTTGTTTTTTCGGTAATGGCGTAATCAGTGCCATCTTCCACGCGCTGGGAAAGACCCCATCTAGTAAACAACTATTTATTATATTGGTAATGAAGGGCAGTATATAGGGGCAGCATAATTTAATGAGTCTAATATTCAAACCATCATAGCCACTGGAGGTGGATTTGATGTTTTTCAAAATTTTATTGACATCCTCTGTATCTACAAGTTTGAAGGTGAAGCCAGAAGAGAAATTTCATTTAAAGTTATGTTTGTAGTAGCCTATAAGGTCACTATAGTTTACATTGGGATTTGGTATAGAACCAGTGAAATAGTCATTTATGTCATTAGCGTTCCCCAAGTCAGAGGGAATCTGACTAACTTTGTTACTCTTATTTGGAATAAGATTCAGGGATCTTAATTCCTTCCTCAATTTTTTAGGATCTGTGGTATCTAATTTCCATTGAAAGAAAGCTTTCTTTTCATTTTGTATGGCCACGTTTGCATAATTACGAAGACTTTTGTAATAGTTCCAATCACTTGGGCATTTGGTTTTTTTGAATTTAGCCTTTGCTTTAGTTCTAAGTTTAATTAGAAGTTTAATATTATCCGTTAGCCATGGGGGTGTTTGTTTATTTACTTTTATTGTTCTAAGCGGAGCTAGTTTGTTAAATATATCTAGAACACAGTTATTGAACAGAGCTACTTTGTCGTCAATGTTATTTAAGTAATAAATTTCGGCTAATGGCGAAGAATTGAGTTCATTAGATAGATCATCGAAAGAAAAGTGATTAAAATTACGGTATGTAAGTAATCTGGATGATAATTTCTTTACGTCGTTTTGAACTTCGACATAGGCTAGATCATGATCCGAGAAATCTATATCTTTTACACCAGTATCTTGTACTAACATATTGCCGGTAATTATGATTAGATCTATCGTGGTAATTGAGGAAAGCGTGACTCGTGTAGGCTGGGATACAATTTGCTTCATACCTGCAGAGCGTATGATGGAGTTAAGGTAAACTGTTTTGGGATCGTCTGGTTTCATCATATCTATATTGAAGTCACCTAAACAGATGACTTTTTCACAAGAAGTAAGTGCGTTATCAATGGACTCTTCCAGATGATCTATGAAGAGTTTATAATTTATAGTCTCGGGTCGATATAGGACGCCTATAGCAATATTATTTATCGATATCCATTGTTGTTCAACTGCTGGATCACTATTTAAAATGTTAAATTTGAGATTATTACGCAAATAGAAACACACACCACCACCTCTGTTCGGGCGATCACATCGAGAAACTCTATACCCAGCAATACTAATAATCTCATTACTAATGTTTTCCGAGAGCCATGTTTCACTCACTGCAAGGACGTCATATTCGAAACCTATAAGAAGCTGCCTAACACAATTAATTTTGGGTATTAACGATCGCACATTTAAATGTCCAATTTTCATAATAACAAATATTTATCAAAATGAATTAATTAAATGAAATGAATGAATTATATAAATTTTTTGTTTGTTTTTGTTTTAAACTTATTTTAAATCAACGTGCCGTTATGTGACTCCGAATTGATATCTTATATACATATGGACATATACATACTCAAATACATATACATACATATACACGTACACGAAATACATACACACACACACATACATACACATAAACAAATTAAATCGAGAGTATAATATCAAAAGTCAATAAAGAACGCCAAATAAAGAAAGCGATAGAACCAAATGAGGCATAAACAGTTATTTAGTTACTAACTATTAGTGCGTTTAGGTCTTGAATGCAGGTTATTTTACGTTTTTTATTTTTAACTAAAATAATTATATTACCCTTATCTGTCCACACGTTTTTGCGATCAAATTTTTCAACGGCTTACTTTAAAACATTCGAGCGCATTTCAATTAAGTCCTCTTTAATGGACATTTTAGACCCCTTTAGTTTTCGGAAATTACGGAAAACAAGATCCCGATACTTACAGGACGTAAATTTTATTAGAATTGCCCTTGTTTTACCAATTTTAGGCGCGCCTAAACGATGACAATTTTCAATTAATTCACCATCCACATTGGTGTTTAAATTTATTTTATTATGTTGGGCAACAAAGGGTTAAGGTACACTATTTAGTGTATTTATATTTTTGTTTAGTTAATAATTGTTAATTAGAATTAAGAAAATGTTGTGTGAATAAAAATTCCATTAGATGGCCATAATTATTTCTACCTTTTCTTTATCAATTTTTGTCAAAATTTTGCATATTGTACTGCATATATGGTCGAATTGAGTGCATATTTCCTCAAAAATCGATCCATATATATGCGCATATATTTCGTTTTTTGGTGTATATAATCCGCCCTCTAGTGATGTGCGTCGCCGCGTCAGGTGACCGCTATGTGAAGAACTATAATTAGTTATATCTATATAGGATTAGAAAATAGCTACTAGTTTCAAATTGTACATACGAACTTAGATGTATCAATTTATCTTACAAGGTCTATTAAGTTCCTGCAGTGTTTTGATATTGTACCACTTCAATAAGAGGTATTGTTTGAGAGACGTCTTGACGGTTGTGTTTATTTTGCGATTTTTTCGAAGTAAATTAATCAAGACTGAAAACTAAACATTTGGATATTGTTGTTTTGTTACTTACGTACGTTGCTTACATAGAGTAGGTCCTTGCACAATCCATACTTTATCATTGGGTTTCCTGCTTTTATTATTTGATTTACTTAATAGTCCTTAATAGACACTTTTAATGAAGTTAAAAGGGCAAGAGAGAAATTATTTTTTTTTACTTTTTTTGTGTCGTGGGTAGCTTAAAATTTTTAATTTTGTTTTATTATTCGAACTTTTTTCTATTCTTTAATAATTTGCTTGTAAATATGTGATTAATGTTACTTTGAAATTCCGTTCGCAAATACGTGATTTTGTTTACAACAAAAAGATTATTTTTATTTGGTTAGCTGATAATAGTAATTCATTTATGTGTAGGTGATTATTTCGTAGAATTAATGTTGAATTGATGTGATACCGTATTTACCGTTATTATTTTTCAATGTACACACATTTATTTGGATAACAAGTTTGTATTTACAGAACTAGACAAACATTTGTTTAAAATTGATAGCAGATTAATTTTGTCAAGTTCGAAATGAACTGATAATCATCAAATGCCTGAACAGATCTTCATAAATTATAGCTAAGAATGTATCGATCACGTTAGCTTTCAAACTAAAAAAGCCGCATCAAAATCGGTCCATTCGTTTAGAAGCTACGATTCCATAAACAGCAGCCACTAATACGGACAGACTGACAGACACTCCTCTTTTTGTGTCGAGGGTTAAAAATACAAATTTGTGAAAAGACTAGAGGTAATAACGAATACATGGTGATTAATCTCAACCTCTTTTTTCCATAAATAGCCACTAATACAGACAGACACGTTAAACTTATAACACCCCTCTTTTTGTCTCGGGGTTAATAATACGAAAACGGAACCCGACACAAAAAGAAGGGTGTTACAAGTTTGACGTGTCTGTCCGTCTGTCCGTATTAGTGGCTGGAATCGTAGCTCCCAAACGAATGGACCGATTTTGATGCGGCTTTTTTAGTTTGAAAGCTGTCGTAATCGAGAAGGTTCTTAGCTCTAATTTATGAAGATCTGTTCAGGCGTTTGATCCAAAGTTAACCGATTTACTGAGGGAAAGTTTATTAGAAAAAAAGTTTGTAAACAGTTTAATTTAACTTTTGCGTAGATATTTATCCTAAATTCGTTATTTCTATTAATACTAATAATATTGTATTTGAATCGCTTCATGCAAAAAGAGCTTCTTCAGTCACATTTTACAAATCTCTGGAAAACAACAAAAAAAAATCTGTTTGCAAGAATTGCTTACTTACCACACCCTTCAATTTCATATACAGTTATTGGGCTGATGTCCTTTTAGGATAAATCGCTGCAAATATAGACGGAAATATATCCCAAGAAAAGATATTAAACTAATTTCTGCAAAATTGGACTGAACCCCTTTGTGCATGCAGCGAGTTATTTATTATTTAAATAACTTTGAGCTCTGACTAAATCAGGTATGAGCAACCCGCGGGCCGCGGGCATGAGAAACCAGGTTTCTCATTCCCGCTCTGCTATGAAAATTTACTCCCCTGCCCCAAATTTTAATAAACGGGACCAATATGCCTGTTCTACGTTATATCGTCCCTTTACAAACTAATTAGTTAATTTAGTTACCCCTAGCCGAAAAAATGTTGCTCATGCCTAGACTAAATATACTATAACAACTTTAACAATTTAATAAACATATACGTATAACGTGTAGATATATCCCAGGCTGGTTTGTCCGTTTGTTATGTAAATGTAACAAGTATAATTTTCTCTAGAGTTTATCTAGTAATTGACTGTTAACGTACTCTTCAAGGCCTTCCTTACATGTAACTAATGTTGTGAATAAAAATTAAAGAAAACCAGGCATTCAGTTCTCATAATTAAGAAATCTGATATTATCTGCGGATAGTTTAAGGCGATTATTAAAACAAAAATGGCTATTGCTAATTACATCGGATTCCATTTAATTTACAAGAGAAGATAAATGCGGAAATATTAATCGCAGAGCGAAACGGATTGCAGAACAATTTCGTTTGCAAAGCTGAGGCAATTATTGATTCAGAAAGTGAGTTAATTTAAACTATTTTGATATAATATATCGATTTAATAATTGCAAGATGAAGCGTAGGTTCCAATAATGATCCTTGTAGTACCCAACTTAACATCACATATAAATATTCCTCCGATTAATTTTTTTAAATAAAATAACACTGATATTCCAATTTATTGTAATGTTATAGGTTGTACACCTACAAACAGGACGGTTGTATTTCAATGCCAATATGCAAACGAAAAATTCGAGAATATGTTTGAATTAAATCAATTGCAAGGACAAGAAAAGAATTAAGAAAAATATACTATGTTCCCTAATTCACAAATTGACTAATAACATGAATAAATATATTGACTAGTACGTTTTGGCTGCTGCATTTAACTGCTAAAGGGAGCCATGTGGGTCGCAAAAAAATGACACAACCTGATAAATAATAATAATTATGAACATCCAGACGCGTTTCTGCGTTTTGGCTGCATCAGTATGGACTCATCATCTAATCTAAAATTAAATTAAAATTAAATGTAAACTACAACTTATTTTTTTTTAAATTTTAAATTCCAAGGACTTTTTTGAGGCTCGAACGGTCCAAAGTAAATTATTTTGCAAAACATTGTTTGATTGGGATTAGATTTCTTGTTCGTTTCAAGGTTTTGTGTTAATATTAAATTCTCTATCGAACTCAGTCAAAAATTTCGTAAATAATTACAATAGAAAATTCAATTTAAAAAAAGAAATTGGAAGGTTCAAATTCATTTGTTTAAAGGTAATTTTTGTCTCTAATTTTACATTAAAAGACAAATTAGAGAGTAATAATATTAAATTTTCTATTGGAATCAGTTAAGAATTTAAGTAGGTAGGGGGAGGTCCCCTAGAACCGGACACTTAAGGAATAACAAAAATTTAAAAAAATGTGTAATAGTCTAATTTGTTTATTTCACTTTAATAAACTCTCAACTATATACCTAAGCAACACAAATATATCAGAAGTCTCAAATGTTACTTTAAATGTATTAGATACTAAGGAACAAATAACATAGAAAAAGGACGTTTTCAAAAAGGTCCCCTAATGACGGACAGCCAACTTTTCGTTCATCTTTAAACTTAAACATTATTTTAACAAACGATTCGTAACAATATCTATTACAATAGAACAAATCAACTGTTAATAAAGAAAACTAATCTTAATTCTAATAAACTTTGGTCATAATCAGGAACGTTTTTTATACAATCACCAAACTTCAATTGTACAGCCTGCAAAAATCACAAATGTAGCTAACTGAGCCCTCTCCAACATCAGCACACGCTTCATGAGCCCACTGATTGCAAGCCTGACAGCAAATCCAATCTTCATCATTATGTTCGTGGCAGATTAAACAAGTTGTTGTATTTTCAGTCATTGATGTTGATGATTTTGATGTTTGAGATATCGTTGTCTTTGGATTTGCAGTCGATTTCTTGGTTCTTTTTATTTTAGTCCGGTCGTTAGTTTTTTTGCCTTTCAGTTGTTGAATTTTAACTACTCGAGCTTTAGTCTTTGTTGAATTATTTTCAATGAGCGCATTTTTGTAGGAGGAGGATGTTAAATTCTCACATTGCTCAGCTTTTCTTCGTCGAATCACGGCTCTCTTTACTGCAGCGCTTGGAACTGGTGATAGCTGATGAATTACAGTGACAATTGGTTTGCTTGTTGACGGTTGAGTATCAACATTCTCCTTTTCATTGACGTCGAAAGGCTCCTGAGACAGGTCTTCGGGTGTACCGGTATTGGCATCATTGCAAATGTTCACTTCAGCTGCTGAAGTTCAGCATCAGACTGCATAGGCACGTCTGTTACAGCGGATGGCAGAAAATCTAAATTTGTGAAAACATTTGGATTCAGAGGCAGAATTCCAGTGCATCGATATCCAGACTTTGCTATATCCAAACGTGCAACGCGAGTGAAAGCTTGCGACACCATAGCAGCAATTTCATATTCTGTTATTCTTACACCGGAGTTTGCCCTCATCCACAACCCACAGGCCTCAAAATATGCATATTTGAATGGCTTCATAAATACCCTGTCTAATGGCTGCAGTTTGTGGGTCGTGGCTTTCTTTTGCGTAACTAATAACAGTAAGATCTTTATGACTGCTATGACCATCTAGGATCAAAAGCACAGGCTTCTCTTTAGATGGCTTTGAGAATTTTACAAAGTGTTGAAGCCACTTTAAAAAGAATTCAGCGTTCATCCATTCGTTTCGCTGTGCCAAGGCTACACTTTCGGATGGAGCACCACACATCAACCTTCCATTAACTCTCTGTCTGGGAAAAATAAATAGTGGTGGGATAAAATACCAAGCAGCACTCATGCAGAGCATAACTGTGACATTTTTACCCCTCTCAGCAGAAGTTAACTTGCCAACTTGACGATTACTTTTGAGTGTCATTACTTTAGCCTGCTTTTGGACAGTACTGACCTCTGTCTCGTCGCAGTTATAGATGTCCGATGGACCAAAATTATACGTTCAACTTGAGGCCTATTAAAACCAACCGCTCTCATCAGACTTGTTGACTGAGGCCTTCTCAAGGTGAGATCTGGATGGCGTTTCATAAAATCATAATAAAAATGTTTACCAGCACTTTTCTTGGCCATGTTAAATCGATGGGTTAGTTTTAATTCCCCGCGAAATCAAAAGCCAATTTTAGAAATTCCTTTCTGGTTAATGGCATGCATCTATTGGACATATCTACTACATGCGCAATTAGTGCTTCTTCGTACTCCTCGGTAAAAGTTTTGTCAAATCTTCCTTTTCTGAGTGGTAGTTTTATTTCTTTTCCTTGTTTTAATTTTTTGATTTAGTCGAACAGTGTACTTTTTTGCACATTATAGAATTGACTCTCTCAGAGCAAAATTTGTTTGACATCACCTTATCGATAGCTTTTTTTAATATTTCTTCTCTGGGGATATTTTCACAACTCGGTTTGGGTTTACTCATGTTGAATCTAAAAAGAAATGCACAAAAATGATGACTACAATAAGAACAAACTTGCTGTAAAACTGTCCGGTATTAGGGGACTTTGAGAGTGTCCGAACTTAGGGACCCTTAGGTACATACAAAAAAAAAATCTCATTCACATTGTGTGTTATGAATTACAAAAAAACGCATGAGTTATATCAGATGAGTACAATAGCAATCATAATTAATAACAAAGAATATCATCCCATGCTTTAAATTCTGTTTACAGACCCCAAAAAAATACTTCGAACAAGGTTTTTACTAACCTCAAAATTTGCACCACGCTCCAGGACGAACAAGTTAGTACTGGCTATTGGCACACCCTCCACACACTTCACTTCGGAAGAGCTTTCTAACCGCGGCACAAACAAGAAATTGGCGTGCTTCTTCGCACTGATTCAAATACTGTCCGGCTTTCGGAGCCGTCCGGGCTTAGGGGACTTTCTTCTAATTGCCGAAAAAAGCAAACAAAAATTGAATAGGTCTTCAATTATACCAACTTATTACAGCGTAACACAGCTTGAATATATAAATATATTCAACCTTTCCAAGTCTCTATAATAATCTAAAGTCTTTTTAAGACTATAAAACAAATCTCATGTTGAAAGACAACAGATATTTGTGTAATTCACTAGGACTCAGTTCACTTCCGTGACACTAAAACAAGACGCTAGATAAATAACATTGTTTTTAAGATCAGATCTTTCTCTTTAACCCAGCGTGAATGGCCATCTGCAGACGCGTTTCGAGATCTAACTCTCATCAGTGCAGCTTTGCTCTTATGAATTATAAAATAGGAAACACTTACATTAGTTTGAAAACTGTGTGTAATTAATTTAGTTTCACCCTATATTCAAGGTCTACAATTATTTCAATTCGTTCTTTTAAAGATAGTTCTCGTCTGGATTCTTACTTTAACTTTTGATCCTGAAGGTAAATATGATTTCAAATATAGAATAAATAAACAGTAAACATTTGAAACAAAACGGCTATGGGGTTGAATACCTCCAGAAGATGAGTAGTAGACATATGTAGGTGTGTATAGTAGACATAAGAGGGTTGAATAGCTGCAGAGATCCAATCTAGTCTGTTCTTCATCCGTTTTGTCCAATCTTGTAATCATTCAGTCTTGGATTTCATTCTTCTTGCCGTCTCCGCTCCGAAGGTTGGCAGTTATTAAGGCTGTTTTCATTTTTGAGTCCGCAGTAGAGATGAGCATGCAACTAATTTTTCGTTCCAGATCCCATCCCGTGGGACGAATCCCTGTCTTTGTCCCATCCCATCACATTTTCGTCCCACTGTCCTATCCCACAAACCTAAAATTTCTTTATCTGACAATGAGTAATTCTTTTTGGTCGGATATGCGGATAGACTTTTCAGGAACTACATCGTTATGACAGAAATCTCCTGGGCTGGACATATTATGTAAAATGTGCGTATTGGTACGATAAGCAATTCGTCCCACTCTGTCCCATACAAAATTGTCGTCCCATCTCATTCCATCCTACGCGACATTCATACCACTCATCCCACCCCATAGGACGATGGGATGGGAAGGGTCGATGGGATCCCACGTTCATCTCTACTCAGCAGATCTAAATAGTTGGTTATTGGTACAGCCAAACCACACCCTAAGGTTTTTCAGTCATGAGTTTCGTCTCCTTCCTATGCATCTGATAACTTGCAGTATTTGATATTTTTGTCCTCTCATGATATGTCCCATGTATAATAGTTTTCTTCGTTTAATTCTCAGAATTACTTCTTTTTATTTACTAATACGTCTCATCACTTCTATGTTAGTAATTCCCTCTACCAATGAAATTTTCAGTATTCTCAGATATATCTATAGTTTTAATGCCTACAGTCTTTTTACGTCGATCCCTTTCGACGTGCAAGCTTCCATCTCGCAGTATAGTATCAAATCAAATCATCATTAATTCTGTGACATACAATTAAGTACATATAGAACACGTCAATGAACAAGAAAAATAATAATTAGAGACACATACACACATACGTACCAGTGTTGGGCATAATTCAATTAATTTTTTAATTGTAGAATCAAAGAATTACAATTTTAATTGCAATTGCAATTAATTTAATTGAATTAACTGTTTAATTGTGAGATGCAATTGAAATCAATTGCAATAAAATCCATTAATTGTGGTTTACAATTAATTTAATTGCAATTAAAATTTTAATTGTTAGTTACAATTAACTTAATCATCAATTGTATATTATTACAATTAAAAATTAATACTATTTGATGAATGTAAAAACTTTTCCCTCTTGTCACCGTGTATCTCTCCCTTGTAACCGTGCTTTCCCGCATTGTGCCAAATAAAATAATTTCCAATATTGTAAATAATCTAAATAGTTGGGAAAGATGGTTCGTTCTGGACCCTTCACCTCCACTTCCGGCCCCCCACCTCGTTCCCACTTGCGGTTAACACCCCACTTCCGGTTCCCACCTTCACTTCCGGTTCACACTCACACTTCAGGTTCCAACTTACACTTCCGGTTCCCACCCCACTTCCAGAACCTTCCAGAAAATCGGAACTGTGAAAAATTTTGCAACCGGAAATGGGGAGTGGGAACCGGAAGTGGTGAAAATTTCGGAACCGGAAGTGAGATGGGAACCAGAAGTGGGTGGGAAACAGAAGTTGGGGTGGAAACCGGAAGTGGGGGCGAGGGTAGGGGACCGGAAGTGGTCTATTTTCCTACGTCCGGTTCCCACCCTCACTTCCGTTTCCAGAAATTTCGTGAACCGGAAGTAGGGTGGGTACCGGAAGTGTGAGTGGGAACCGGAAGTGGGAGTGTGAACCGGAAGTAGGGGTGGGAACCGGAAGTGGGGTAGGAACCGGAAGTGGGAGCGAGGTTGAGTGCCGGAAGTGGAGGTGGAGGTGAACTATTTAGATTATTTACAATATTGGAAATTATTTTATTTGGCACAATGCGGGAAAGTACGGCTACAATGCGGGAAAAAAAATCCGCATTATAGCCGGACTTTGCAACATAGTGAGTAAAATTCTAGTTTCGCTTGATGTATACACGATGTCAAAGCTAGCTTTACAATTCAGGAGGCCAAAAAATAATTTCCAATGTTGTAAATAATCTAAAAAGTTGGGAAAGATGGTTCGTTCTGGACCGTCCACTTCCGGCCCCCAACCTAGATCCCACTTCCGATTCCCACACCACTTCCGGTTCTCACCCCCACTTCTGGTTCACACTCACACTTCCGGTTCCCACTCAAACTTCCGGTTCCCACACCACTTCCGGTTCGGGAACCGGAAGTGGGGGGCGGGAACCGGAAGCAGGGTGGGGACCGGACGTTGAGGCGGAGGGTCTATTTGCTTCTTAAATAATAATTGTCGGTCAAAAAAATTATACAAATTTCGTGCGGAAACGATTTTACAGCGCTCCAGCTAATGCGGAACTCGCCCTTCGGTCTCGTTTCCCACACGAGCTGTCGCGTTGTAAAATCAAACTTTCCACACTCTAATGTAAATAACTATTTCAGTTACGCATTATCCCAAGTGATACATTGGAGTATAATAAACATCTTCTAACCGACATTTATTAATTGTTAATTGTAATTGTAAAAGTGCATCAATCAATTAACAATTAATCAATTGTAATTGCAAAATTTTACAATTAACAATTAATTAATTGTTAATTGTGATATATTGCATTAATTATTTTAATTGTTAGTTGCAATTAAATCTCGCAATTTAATTGTTAATTGTTTTCACTATTAATGTTTGCCCAACTATGATACGTACATACCTATACACACACATATGCATACATACATACATCAGCATACACACACACACACACACACACACACACACATATATATATATATATATATATATATATATATATATATATATATATATAATTATATATAAATATAACGACGAGTTTGTTTTTTAATGTCAAAGTGACATGAACGCATTATTTGCTCTCCCTCCTTTTTCGACCTAATACACCGTAAAAGAGGGTTGAAACAGCAGACGCGAACGCAAACTCAAACCTATATATTTAGAGTAGGAGGAAATGCCTGTTAGAAAACATCAAGAGGCTCAATACGTTAGTTGTAATTATCGTGATCTTTCTTGAAGATCACCAAAACCACTTTCAACTTGAAGTAATCATGATGGAACAAAAGGAAAATCCGCTTCCGCAGGCCCCAGTCACCGTGTTGGACTTTCCTAGTCATCGGATTCTGGGGGACCAGGAGCATCATGAGGAGAAGAGTCGGAGTTTCTCAAAATCTCTAAGCAAGCACTACATTGGCACTCTTAATGTTAATACTCTCTTCAAACTTGGAAAACTAAAACAACTTCAGATATGTTAGAAAAATTTCAAATAAAAATTCTTGCGATTCAGGAGACGAAAATCATTTCAACACGGAAAATTATAGGATGTATAAAGGTAAACCTGCTGTCAGAAGAGCTACACCATCATTGTTTGGGACAGGATTTGCAGTACTCAAATCAGTCATGGATAACATGATTGACTTTAATTCAACATCAGAAAGGATCTGCACACTCTCCTTCAAATCAGGCAATAAAAGTTACACGATTATCAATGCACACGCACCTACAAATGAGCATAACAGAAAGAAACCACAAGAAGTTCAAGACTTCTGGGAAGACATGGAAGAAGTAACCAACAGCATACCAGAAAGGCATGTTAAAATTTTAATGGGAGACTTTAATGCGCAATTAGGTAAGGAGAGAAAATACAGACAAATCACAGGCCCTTTCATTCAGCTCACTATCGCACAAACAAAAATGGAGAACATCATAAAATATTGTACAAATTTTAATCTCAAAATTATGTCGACACAATTTCTAAAGCCAAGACGAAAACTTACAACATGGAAAGCACCTAACACCGTATGGGGAGAATTCCAGATTGATCATGTGACCATTTCTAACAAAAATACGCATTGATAGACAAACGCTCTTTGCAATACTGGCAGAATATGGCATTGACAAAAAAACCAGAACACTTATACAATTAACACTCACGGACACCACCTCTAAGATCAAGTTCATGGGTGAAATTTCAGAACCCTTTCAGATATGCACAGGTGTCCGACAAGGAGACAGCCTCTCGCCAATTTTGTTCAACATGGTCTTAGACAAAATTGTTAAGCAGTGGGAGGAACAAGTGAAAGGCATGCAGCTAGGAAGAACACGCGAAACAAAAACAATTATTAAATGTTTGGCATTTGCAGATGATGTTGCCATAACCAGCAATAACACACAGGAGGCAAAGGAAGCACTGGAGCGATTACATGAAATAGCCGCTAAAACATGTTTACAGATATCTTATGAGAAGACCCAATTCATGGAACGACATACCAACAATGTACATACCTTACATACGACTTATGGATCTATACAAAGAGTGGAAAAATTTAAATACTTAGGAGAATATAGACAAATAGGAGGATCAAACAAGATGTCTAACATAAAACGAACGGAAAAACTCCAGAAAGCATACAAACTTACATGGTCACATTATAATAAGAAAAGCATATCAAGGCAGGCCAAACTCAGACATTACTAAACAGTTGTATTGCCTGAAGCATTGTATGCATCAGAAACGACGACATTCGGAGCATCTGGCATCATAGAAACAGAAAAAATTGAACGCAAAATTCTTAGAAAAATATTTGGAGCAGTACACGGAGATGGGATATGGATGAAAAGACCTAACAAAGAGCTATATGAACACACAGACAGACTCACAGATATCATTAGAAAACGCAGACTAACTTTCTATGGGCACATACAGAGAATGAACAATAAACGACTTACAAAAAAAATCTTTGATGTAGTAAACAGCTCAAGTAGGAAAACAAATTGGTTTCATGAAGTAGAAGATGACTTAAAGCAATTGGGGATCAATCAGCAAATGATAGGAGGCAGGAAAAAAATCAGAAGCAAAATTAAGAACCAAATTTTTAGTAAGCGATAGGAAGAAGATAGGAGCATTGTGGACAGAACAAAGGAAACAGGAGCACAGTCACAGGATGAAGAGATTTTGGTAAGAGAAGAAAAAGGAGGGAAAGAAGTGAAAGTTGTGTCATCATGAAATATTTAAGTTCAAACACTGTCCATGTGGGCAAAAATGATATAATAATAATAATAATATATATACATATATACACACACATACATACATATACATATAATATATTCATATACATATAATATATATATATATATATACATACATATACAAATAATATATTCATAATATAATATATTCATATACACATACATATATACATCACCTGCTTATAGGTGATACACTATCACACATTTTGGTTTGCGAAAAATTATTCGAGGCTATAATATGCCTTCTGCATTAAGATGTTTTTCAAATCTCTTCTGAGTCGTTTGTAGCGTTCTTCTTTCATATTATCAGGTAACATGTTGTACACCTTAATACCAATTATATCTGAAGCTGTGCCGCAAATTGTTAATTTTACTCTGGGAACTACTAGCTTTTTTCTCTCTCGAGTGCGATAATGATGTAATTCCTGTTGGGAGCAATACAGATGTTTGTTTCTGAAAATGTGGCATGCTAGTTCCCATATGTAAATGCATGGGGCTGTTAATAGATTCATATCTCTGAAATATTGTGTTGCAGACGTATATTTAGAGATGCCTGCTAAACAACGAATTGCTCTCTTTTGAGCTTTCAGGATGTCTTTAATAAATGGCGTGGACCCACAAGCGAGAATACCATAACTTACACTAACTACCATAACTAAACTACACTACTTTGAATCTCCGCCTGAAAGATTTGAACTAAAACTGAAATATTCATTACTTTTCGCATGTTACGCAACAAATATGTAGTATTATTTATTTTGGTGAGGATATTATTTACTGTGAAATTCCATTTTAGATTGTACTCCAGATGAATACCTAGGAATTTGAATTGATTTGTCTTTTGAAGCAACCTCGAGCCAATTTGTAGATTTAGATCTTCATACAAAGTTCTCCTTGATGTTTGGAATATGATGTATTTAGGTTTTTCGATATTTAAATACATATTATTATCAGTAAACCATTCTTCTAAACATTTTAGGAGATTTCTGGCCTCAACCTCAGTCTTTTCTCTAGACTCCTCTGAGAGTATAAAACTCGAGTCGTCTGCATATAAAGTGCAAAATTTGGCACCAATGTAGCTAATTATATCTGCAGTATACAGAGAAAATAGAGTCGGTGACAAAACACTACCTTGAGGGATCCCGATATGCTTGGGAATTGACTTCCATGCCCCTACCTTGTTCTACGTAATCTGTACCTACGTAATCTTGATATATTGATTCCTTCCCCGCAGAAAAGATTCTATCCACCAGACCGTTTTTCCTCTTATACCATAAAGATGCAATTTGCTCATTAACTTATCGTGGGAGACTCAGTCAAACGCTTTTGTTAAGTCACAAAATATGCCAATTGGACATTTTCCCTGGGTAATCTCTGAGAGGATTTTATTTTGGAAAACTGCTGACGGTGGCTGTGGATTTTCCTTTTCGAAAGCCATGCTGTTCGTTTGGGATTAAGTTATGTGTATCGATAAGGACTGCAGTCTATTTAGCATACAGTATTCCATGATCTTCGATAGACAAGAGACTAGTGCTATTGGCCTATAATTAATAATATTCCTTTTGTCACCTTTTTTATATACAGGAATAACAACAAATGTTTATAGTGCAGTGGGAAAAATTTCCTGTTGAAATGAGCTATTGATTATATGTTTTATAGGTTCTACCAGTTCATTTTCATAGCTTTTTATCAGATGAGCCGGAAGATCATCTGGTCCACAGCTTTTTTTGTTTTTCAATGCATTAATTATTAGCCGGATATCATTAGTGGTGTATTCTTCAAGAAACATAGTTTTGTTATTGCTAATGTAGTTGTGTGTAGTTGTGTAATGTAGTTGTTATTTAGATTGCTATAAGGGATATTTCTCGCTACTTCTTCCGGAGCATGTGTAAAAAATTCATTGAACTAGTTAGCCAATTTGACGGGACTTTTTATTATCTCTAGGTCGTTTTGTAAGCATATTTCATCTTTTCGTTTTCGATTGTTGTTCAGTTCGTTAATTATTTCCCACATCGTTTTTTGCTTGTTATGGGAATTTTGAATTTTATTGTCGAAGAATGCTCATTTTGTTTGATCTAATAAATCTCTATGACATCTTTTGACTTGTAGGTAATTGGGTTTCAATACCGGGTATCTTTTTTGCAGTACTTATAGATCTTTCAGTTTTTTACTAGAGTTCTTAATTTCCATGGTTATCCACATTTTATTTTTATTATTAACTAAGATAGTTGGAAAACAGCTGTAAAAGTGACACTGCAGAGTTTGTATGCAGAACGATGTTTTTCATTGCAATCACTCATCCTGTATATTTCCTCCCAGGATTCCTCTTCTAAAGCTTGTCGAAACGTCGCATTTTTTGCTGGACTGAAACTTCTTACATAGTGTCCACGCATTATCATTTCTTCGTGCACCCTGTTTAGTAGTACCAGTTTATGATCTGAAATAGATGTATTTTCGACGTAGATTGTATTTGTCTGCTCGGCTCTTGCAAATATGTTATCAATTATTGTTTGGGAACAGTGATTCTTGTCGGTTCTTTCACTAGATCCACTAGCCCATAAGACATCATAAGATTGACAAGGTTAATATTATCTTCGCTGTTGCTCTGGAAATTGATGTTGAATCGAGGATACTCTCCAGATTTGTAAAAAAAAATCACGTTACAACCTGTGGGAGGTAGGAGGCAGGAGTATTGACAATACATAGCATCTCACCAGTCCTATTTTTCACTCAAGATTTAGATCTCGGCAGCAGAAAAGCCTCTTCATTTTTGTAAATGCGCTTCTTGCCTGTTCGATTCATATTCGATTCATACATAGTCTATAAAGCATGCGTGTTGGTCCTGATTTACGTCTAGATCTAGATCTTTGCGATAGAACATTGAGTGCCCCTTTGCGGAATCCAAATTGCGTATCGCTAATGTCTTCGTCCATTTTCCTGTATATTCTGTTACGTATCACCATCAACAGGAGTTTTGATGTGAGAGCCATTAAGCTTATCACACGGTAGTCGAAGCAATGCTTTGCATTCTTCTTTTTTGGGAGAGTTATATAGCTCTATATGGTATTGATTAATTCTACGAGAATATGAATCTCATCTTCATAGATCTCATTCAGTCTTGTCTATTCTTATCGAGTTTTGTTAAGTCTTGTCAAGTCTTCTCAACTAAGTCTTGTCAAAGTCTTGTCTAGTATTATCAAGTCTTGTCCAACTTTGTCTGGTCATGTAGTCATGTCCCAATTCTATGGGAGATAATGATTAAACAGATAGGGGTTGAATTGCCTCAGGACATCAGTACTAGACGTATGTACTATAGGATTAGTTAGCGACGTCCAGTCTAGTCTGTTCTTCGAATGTTTTGTCCAGTCTGGTCTTGTTAAGACTTGACAAGTCTTATGAAGTCTTGTCAAGCCTTGTCAAGTCTTGTTACGTCTTGTCACTTCTTGTCACGTCTTGTCAAGTACTCTTAAGTCTAATGAAGTCTTGTACAGTCTCGTCAAGTCTTGCCCAACTTTGGCTGGTCATGTCGAAGGCCGTGATTGAAGGCAGTGATAGGATGATATGAGAGGAATACGAATAAATCGATACAGGTTGAATTGCAAGTCTTGTCATGTTTTGTCAAATCCTGACAAGTCTTGTTAAGCCTTGTCTACTACTTATCAAGCCTTGTCAGGTCTTGCCAAGTCTTTTCAAGGATTCTCAAGTCTTGTCTAGTTTAGTCAGGTCTTGTCAAGTCTTATCAAGTCTTGTCAAGACCTGTCAAGTCTTAAGTCTTGTCAAGTCGTATTTAGTCTTATCAATTCGTGTCCAAATTTGTCTGATCATGTCTGAGCAAACAAAATAACTATATTGAAGGCTATAATAGGATGGTATATGAGTAAAACGAATAAACCTATAGCCATTAAGGCCAGGAGTAGCGAAAGAGTGATTTGATATTTTAACCGTGATATTTCTCTTTGGGACTGATTATTTAAATTTAATAATTTGTTAAAACGTTAAAAGTCGACAGCCTTAAGTAGTGAAACAACGCACAACGCACAACGCATCTATGAGAGCGTGCATCCCATTATCAAACTACAGTTAGAAAGACTCGAGTACAAAATAAAAATCACTTCTATTTTTAAACCGCAACACTTTATAAGCGAGCATCAGCAAATACCTGAATACAATTAACGATTTCCACGCTGCCTTTTAGAAATCAAACGAAATATCGTCCAATTAGTCGAATTTATTTTCGTACATTGTTGTTTTAAAATCCATAAAGAATCCTCTAAATCTAACTGAAGCTGGACGTGGCCACGCGTGGGTATGTTTCCAATATAAATCTTTAGTTAAGCATTTCTTGCTGTAGTAAGTACACTTAAAGCAACATTTATAGATGCGGAAGCTGGTTTTATTCAGATTAGTTTAGTTTTAATGTAAACAGATTGCAAGTTTGTGACTTAATTGTGTGGTAATGTGGCAAGGTCTAAAGACGCGGTCACATTAACGAATTTAAGTCGTTCTTACATGATCATCTGTATAGAGACAAATTTTTTAAATTTTGAATTTTGTACAAATTATGGTACAAATGTCCCTATTTGGGGCAAATGTTCCAATTTGGGTACGAAATAAGGACATTTGTGCCAAATATTTCGGACGAAATAGGGACATTTGTCCCAAAATTGTACAAAATTTACTAAATTTATTTCGATTCAGAAGATCGGGAAGGAATGACTTCCATTCATAAATGAGACCGCGTCTTAAGACCCTGCTTGTGGTTGCCTTTAATGAAAACAATAATTTTATTCTGGAATAAAATCGAAATTGAGAAAAGCACTTGCTTAGAACTCACAAAACAGCTTATTATTATCGTTGCAAATTTTATTCCAATTATTTTAGCTAATTTAATTTACTTTACTTAGTTGATTACAAGAAAACATTGCGTCCTTCGTTAGTGTTAGCTGTAACAACAATTACAAGATGACCTCCATCGGAATGCATCATTTACCCAAACGTATGTGTGTATATACACCTGTAAAAGTGAGCAGCGTCTTGGGAAAAGAGGTCACGCGAAGGACCACTTGTACGACTGGATATAACGTTTAATTGACCCGACGGTTATTTTTATTCGCGTTGGACAACCAAGCCGACGTTCTCGCGTGCAATTTCTTCTTCAATTTCGGATCGACGCATCTTGCAGAACTTAATTACGTCGTCCACACGTGTGAATAACTCGGCGATGATGCATCTTGGGGGTGTTAAATTGCTAGGGGAGCCGTAATTTATTGCCTGTCGCAAACGGAATTCGATATTAAATTGTAAGATTATTTTTTGTCTCGCGAACGGTTTATTCAAGCGTTTGGCAATGTGTTGGCAATATTGATTTTCAAGAAGACGATAGAACACCTTTTATTACTGCCAATTTCCAGACAAGACAGACAAGACCAGACAGACAAGAGCAGGTAGAGAAAATCAGACAGGCAAGACCAGACATACAAGATCAGACAGACAAGACCAGACAGCCGAGATCAGATAGACAAGTACAGACAGACAAGACTAAATAGACAAGACCAGATAGACAAGACCAGACAGACAAGACCAGAGAGACAATACTAGACAAACAATACCAGATAGACAAGACCAGACAGACAAGACAAGACCGACAATACCAGACTTGCAAGACTGACAGGCAAGACCAGACAGACAAAACCCGAGAGACAATACGAGACAGACAAACACCAGACACACAAGACCAGAGAGGCATGACCGGGCACATAATCGTAAGTAGACAATATCAGACAGACAAGACCAGACATACATGTCCAGGTAGACAATGCCACACAGACAAGACAAGACAGACAAGACCAGGCAGATAAGACAAGGCAGCAGACTAGACAGACATGACCAGATAAAGAAGACCAGATAGACAAGACCAGACAGACAAGACTACACAGACAAGGATAGACAAACAAGACTAGACAGACAAGACCAAAAGTGATTTTTGGGGGAAGCTGTCACTAAACATAGGGGGTTTACCACCACTTACCACTTTAGCTTTAGTATGCGCCACCGGTATCGCATATTTTGCATTCATTCAGGGTGGGCAGCTCGGACGGTTAGTAAAAACCGCCCTAGTTGTCGCCTCCCCGACGAGGATTCGGACCCGGGTCTCCCGCATTGAAAAGCGGGTAAGTTGACAACTACTCTACCGAGGAGGACAGACACACTAGACTAGACAGCCAAACTAAACAGACAAGACTAGACAGACAAGACTAGACAGACAAGATTAGAGAGACAAGACTAGACAGACAAGACTAGACAGACAAGACTAGACAGACAAGACTAGACAGACAAAACTCTCACCAAATCCCCTATTCCACCTTGGCTTTTAGTATGCGCCAACCCGGTATCGCATATATTGCATTCATTCAGGGTGGGCAGCCCGGACGGTTAATGAAAACCGCCCTAGTTGTCGCCTCCCCGACCAGGATTCGAACCCGGATCTCCCGCATAGACAGACAAGACTAGACAGACAAGACTAGACAGACAAGACTAGACAGACAAGACTAGACAGACAAGACTAGACAGACCAGACTAGACAGGCAAGACTACACAGACAGACAAGAGTCGCGCTCGTGCGTTCAGTGTGAGCGGTCGTACGCTATTTAATTAATATATGTATACGCTATTAAATTAATATATGTAAACAAAAATAAAAATCAAGTAATTTAGTAATGTCAAGAGAACTTCGCTCAAACACTTCTTCCGATAAATAGGTAGGACAAATTATTACATATTTGTCTGGGGATTTCAAAACCATAATTAGCAACATTATAAAAGAAGAAATTCTACCTCTCAAAAATCAAATAGCTACGCTATGTGAGGATATAGTCTGCCTGAAACAAGAGAATGTAAAATTAGCTAGATATCTTTCAGCAGCAAATGCACAATCGAATAATTTAATTAAACATGTGGAACCTTCGACTGAAGCTAAAATCACGGCCACGGATAAAACAGACAGCGGGACCAATGTACCGAAAGTCGGTCCACAAAAAAATCAAATAAAAATGATAGCGATGAAATAAAAGCACCGAAGAGAATCCAGCAATTGAGGTTTGTGCTATCGAAAACAACATTAGTGGGGATACAACTCAGACCTTAAAAACAGTAAACAGTGATTTAGAGCAATGGCAGGTTCAAAGAAAAAAGAATAATAGAAAATCAACAACAATCTATGGAAACCCTGAATCGAAACCAATAAAGGCGGCAAATAGGTATGCACATTTGCATGTCTTCAAACTGGACCCAACGCTGACGGAACTAGATATTGTAAATTACCTACAAAAATATATAACATTGAGTCTATCACTTGTGAGAAGCTGCAGGTGAGAAGTCCTGAAGATTAGTCATCTTTTAGAATAGCTTGAATACTTAAAAATTCACAATTCAAACAACCAGAAGCATGGCCAGAATCCACCTGCGTGAATCGTTTTTTTCTGCAAAGACTACACTACAAAAAGTCAAAGAGCGATCAATCGGCTAATACATCCAAATAGTTCAAAAGAACTATACGCCTGGTTAACGTTTATCAACGTTCAAAGTATTAAACAAAAAGTGAATGAAATTGAAATTTTGGCTTCAGATATCAATTCAGAAGTGATATACTTTGCCGAAACTTGGCTCAATGAAGACTCCATCAAATTAATTCATTTTAATAACTACGTGCTAGCCAGCGACTAAACGTAAAAACGCATCTGGAGGTGGAGTAGCTATTTGGGCCAAGCATAACATAATTGTGAAAGAAATATCCAATCGAAATATGCGTAATAGAATGGAAGAAAATAAAGCTAAAAACTGCAATAATCTCGGTGTACAGGATGTATACCATCAGGATGTATAACAGCATTCATGTCTATATTGGAGCAAACGCTAGACAACTTGTTCGTTCTGTACCATAATGTCATAATCGTGGGCGACTTTAATATTCATTTTGAGAGAGATCTAAAAGATAAACATAATTTGATAAACTTGTTAAGTTCGTATGGGCTGGAACATTGCATCAGAGTCTTCACAAGGATAACCCCGATCTCCCAAAGCACAATAGACAATCTATTTACACGCCGCAGCTATGCAGCTAGTGCATCCGTCCAAGACTCCACACTATCGGACCACAGACTGTTAATTCTTAATGCAGAAGCTAAAAACTGTCCGGAAAAACAGCAATCTAGATTCATTAGAAAGTTCAGTGTAACCAACAAAGAAAAATTTCATAGAGCATTGATTGAGGAATCGTGGCAGAGCAGTTTATCCGCAGAAAACTGCAACGAAAAAGCATCAGAATTCATCAAGACACTACAATTTCATTTTTTAATTCCTTTCTACTGAAAAGTTGAAATTTTACATCTAAGACGTGGATAACCAAAGAAATTAAAAAAAACAGCATCCAACTGAAAGACCTACAACTTCCACAAAAAGATTATCCGATTCTTACAGCAATGTATACTTTTGAGAAATCTAAGCACCAGAGATTGGTAAAACAAACGAAAAGCAACTTGTATAATAATAGAATAGAGAAAGCATCCAATAAACAAAAAGCTATGTGGAGCATAATCAGCGAAATAGCAAAAAAAAACACCGGAAATAACTCAATAACCATATTGGATAATGAAAAGACTATCTCTAACGAAGCCAAAATAGCAACAAGCTTTAATGAATTCTTTAAAAATGCTCCAGCTCAGGTAACCCAAAACATAAATCCACGCAAAATCACAAATAGCCATATTCGCACTATAAACAACAGTATGTACCTAGACGAGTTTACATGAACGGAAGTGATGGACATAATTCACAAACTAAAAATAAAAAATCAACAGGAATGGATGAACTGCCCTGTAACATCGTTAAAGAATTTGTAGCAGCTTTAATTACTCCTCTGACAGATTTAATCAACACCTCCTTTAGAACTAAAATATTCCCAGATATTATAAAAATAACAATGGTCATTCCAATTCACAAAAAGGGAGACAAAACAGCACTAACTAACTATAGTCCAATTGCTATGATATCGGTCATTGCTAAAATAATAGAATACTGCATGGAGACTAGACTAAAACCCTTCTTAGCAAAATACCAAATTATTCCTTCAGAACAGCATGGTTTTTGCAAAGACAAATCCACAGCAACGGCTATTGAACAATTCTACACAACAATTATTAATGAAGTAGATGCTTGAAGTAGATAATGAAGTAGTTGCTTTTGACTGCGTTTCTCTAACGAAACTAATTGAAAAACTGGATTTATATGGAATTAGAGGAAAGACAGGAAGATGGTTCCAGTCCTATTTATCAAATCTTTATCAATATGTAAAAGATGGGACAGCTACCTCGAAAACAATAGCCATTTCTGTTGGGGTTCCACAAGGCACAATATTAGCTCCCATCCACCTCTGTTAAGTTGGCAGAACCAACGCGGAAAAAAAATCCGCAACTGCACATAATAATCCGCTTTTTATCCGCAAACGATTGTAAAAAGAAAAAATTTTCCCGCACTTCCCATTTCCCGGGAAAATGGGGTCCCGCTAACTTAACAGAAAGTTAGGTTTTTTTAGACCCATCCTAAAAATAATTATATTGAGGAAATAATTGCACCGGAATTATCCGCTTTTTATCAGCAAACGATTGTAAAAAAAAATCCCGGGAAAATGGGGTCTCGCTAACTTAACAGAAAGTTAGCGGGACCCACCCTAAAAAAATATTTTGAGGAAATAAATGCACCCGAATTATCCGCTTTTTATCCGCAAACGAATGTCGCGAGAAAAATGATTTTCAAACTTTTCATTTCCCGGAAAAATTGAGGTTTTTTTTCGCGGAATTCGTTTGTGGATGAAGCAAAAGTTATCAGGTGCTATCGCGGAGAAATAAAGATATCGGGGAAAAAATTGCTGAGAGGTAATTTTGAAGAACAAAGAAAGGGGTGGCAATAGCTCCACTAACTACAACTGCCTGTAGGTGGGAGGAAGGCAACCAAAAGAACATTTCATTTTTGAAAAGGCCTAAAGGTACGTCCACAATATGCCGAATGGTGCCGATCGACATTTTCGATCGGCAATGTCGAACAAGTATGGACGTCGTGTGGCACGGCCTTGTCGAAAGATGCTGGGCCGAACCAAACGCAACCCGAATCAAGTCGGTACGGATCAAAGGAAACCGAACCGAGCAAAACTATCAACAGCAGTGTGGACGTGTAGATCGACTGTTCTGTCATTCCGCGTTTGTTTCACTATTGGTTTGGTTATTTTTTAATTAGTTTATTAATCATTTAGTTATTTATACGCCATGAGTTGGAGTGACGAACAAACAATTACAGTGGGATCCTACAAATCCCGACTATAAAAATCGAAATAAACGACACGATGGCTTAATAGAAATCGCAGTTTCGTTTGGTTGTCTTTTTTTAATTATTTTCGGCGCAATCATACTTAAAAGATTTTCAAGATCGGAATTTTTCATTCTAAAGAAGTTTTTAAAGCCAATATCATTTCTGCATTCTAAGTTTAATTCATCAACATCATCAAGCAATAAATCCTTCAAAATTTCCCCCGTACTATGCTTTTTCCTGCATCAAACAAGACTGGACCTAACTCAAAACCTTCTTGGGCGGCGACGACAACGATGTTGCTGACTTCCAGTAACTGCAATGATAATTGCCGCAGCCGCCGCTGCAGCATCATCCGAATCACTCATAAAATTAAATTTTAAATTACAAATTAATATGAATATGAAATAAATAACATTTCTTTTGACTAATATCACACTTTTAAACTACTATCTAAACTACGCATTTAAATTCATTTGTGCCGGTCGACAAGTCCACACATACTGAGTTAATGTGGACAGGGCAAAAGCCGACCATGTCGTTCAACATATCCGATCGGCCTTGCCGATCGGCACAGTGTGGCCACAGCTTAACATACCGTTTTCGTCGAAAGTGCCTTAACATGCCGCTTGCACCTTTGAAAGGTCCTAGCATGCCTTTTGGTCCTAGGTCCTAGCATGCTTTTTGAACGGGCCAATAGAAATAACGTGTGACGATTCGGCCGGGGAAAAACAAAAACATTTAGACTCCGCCCCTTTCCGAAATCCGCTATCTATTTCCGGGTTGGAATGAATACGATGGGTTTCATGAATCACCGATACCTATGTTGGATACGAGGAATGTCAGCCCGAAAATGCTAATTTATACTCGTTGCGATTAACCTCTTCACTATATATAGAATTGTTTTCAGAATTTTAACAGAACTTAAAATTTTCCTCTAAATAATCGTAGATTCTTTTCTTCTTCATTATATACCCCTCTCTTTCTTTGTTCTTTAAAATTACCTCACAGCAATTTTTTCCCCCGGTATACTTATTTCTCCGCGATAGTACATGATAACCTTTGCTTCATCCACAAACAAACTCCGTGAAAAAAAAAAAGTGCCGATTTTTTTTTCTCGCGGAATTCGTTTGCGGATAATAAGCGGATAGTTCCGGTAAATTTTTTTCCTCAATATGATTTTTAAGATGTGTCCTGCTAACTTTCTGTTAAGTTAGCGGGACCCCATTTTCCCAAGAAATAGGAAGGGCGGGAAATTATTTTTTTTACAATCGTTTGCGGATAAAAAGCGGATTATTATGTGCCGTCGCGGATTTTTTTTTCCGCGATGGTTCTGCCAACTTAACAGAGGTCTCCCCCATCCTGTTCTCCATCTATATTGCTGACCTTATTTATTACCTTGGATCCGACTTTTGCACAATGTACGCGGACGATATCAGCGTAATAATTTGTGGCTCAAATACACAAGAGTCAGAACAAGTAGCAACAAATATTTTAGCAAAAATGGACAACTGGTTTGCAGCCAACAACTTATCTGAACATGGATAAAACTAAATATATTACCTTCCAGACAAATAGGGCTAAATATCAAGATGACATTGATCTTAGAATCAATAATTCCAAAATAGAAAGAGTTAGAAACCTAAAATTTCTAGGGGTATTCCTTGATGAACACTTGAAATGGGAAACGCGGCGTGGCTATAATATAACCCCGGTTTAAGCAAAGAGCCGCCCCTGGTTTTAAAAGAAGAGATTAGATAAAGTTGTATAAAATAAGTTTTTCTATTTTGCGTCTATAATGAAATCATTAAAGCACTGATATGGGTTCGTTAATGGCTCGCAGAGTGCGATACAATTTTCTCAATATGTATCGGCGATTTTTTATTTAGAAATGGCTTAAAAGGGCGAAAAACAGAAAAATAGTATAAATCACTCGTTCAAAAGACGTTTTTCGCACTTGCCCATTAGAAAACATCTAAACATGGACGCGTGCTGAAAAATCGCGCTTATTGAACTCGTTCTTCAATATCTTGTTCTTCTATAGCTCTACAGCCCGGGGTGGGCCTTGGCTTGAGTTACAACATCCTTCCATCTCTTCCTGCTGTTAACCAATTGCAGCCAGTTTCTCACACCTAATATCTTTAGGTCGTCGATGCAGTCATCTCGCCATTTCTTACGTGGTCTACCCCGAGCTCTTCTTTCATGTGGACTCCAGTTCATCAGTATTTTCGGTCCTCGGGTGCTTTCCATACGCATAACATGTCCAAACCATTGTAACCGTAGTGCCTTTACATGCCTTACGATGTCCGCTCCTCCAATTAGTCTGTCCAGTTCATGGTTCATTCTGCATCTCCATGTACCACAGTTTTCCTGTACGGGGCCAAAGATTCTGCGTAATATGCTTCTTTCGCAGACTCGTAGTGCGTTTTCGTTGATCGTAGATATGGTCCATGTTTCACACGCGAATGTTATGACGGGTCTAATGAGTGTGTTATAGATCTTTAAATTTGATTTGGCACTTAGAAATTTGGCTTCTCTCCCAGTAGCTTCTTGTTCGCGTAATAAGCTCTCTTTCCTGCTACAATTCTCGCACTAATTTCTTCGCTAATTCTGTTGTTAGTTATTTTCGACCCTAGGTAAGAGAAGGTTCTGACTTCTTCGAAATTAAATGCGTTGACTTGTAGTGGCTCTGGCCAGGGTGTTGGATCCCTGGTACTTCTCATGAACTTGGTTTTATTCACGTTTATTACTAGCCCGGCTACGCTAGATTTCTGTTCTAAGGAGGCAGTAGCTTCTTTTAGGCTTTCTGCTGTTGGTGCTGTTATAATTATATCATCGGCATATGAGCATAGCTGCTGAGATTTTGTGTGTATGTGGCCTGTTATGTGCAGGTTTCTAATAACTGATTCAAGTACAAAGCTGAATAGCATAGCAGATAGCGCATCACCTTGCCTGATCCCAGCCATGATGTCGAATTCGTCCGTGAGTTTGGATCCTACTAATACTTGAGCACGTGTATTGGTTAGAGTTAAGTTTAGCATTCTTAAAAGTTTTTGAGGAATTCCAAGGGCAAGTAACTGGTACAGTAGTTCTTCTCTAGACACGCTATCAAAAGCTTGTTTGTAGTCAACAAACAGGTGGAACAAAGTTATGTTATGCTCATAACATTTTTCAAGCATTTGACTTATTAGATGTATTTGGTCCGTTGTTGATCAATTCCTTCGAAAACCTCCTTGGTAGTCCCCACGTATCTCCTCTTCATATATTGATAGTCTATTGTATATTACGCTGGATAATATTTTGTAAGTGGTGTTGAGAAGAGTAATTCCTCGGTAATTGGAACATCCTTTCTTGATTCCTTTCTTGTGTATGGGAAAAATAATGCCTTTTCTCCAGTCACTTGGCATAATCTCTTCATTCCACATCCTGACAATAAGTTTGTGGATCCTTCCCCACAGTGGTGTATCTCCATTTTTCAAAAGTTCCGTGGAAATTGTATCACTTCCTGGAGATTTGTTGTTTTTAAGATTGTGTATTATCTCGGTAACTTCCTCATAGCTCGGTTCGAGGATTTCGGGTTGTGCTTCATGGTACCATACGATTTCCTTTTCTCTTTCACCCCTTTGGATTTCAGTGGAGAGTAGCTCGCTAAAGTGTTCATCCCATCTTTGGAGTATTTTGTCATCCTCGGTTAGTATTGTCCCGTTTTTATCTAAACACGCGATGGTTCTTGGTTGAAAAGCCGTTGTTTGCTGTTGTACTGCCTTATAACATTTCCTGCTATGTTTATTTACGTTGTATTGTTCTAGTTCTTCCACTTATTTATTTAACATTATTTTCTTTTTTGCTTTGCAAAGTTTTGAAGCCATTCACCTGAGGTGCTCGTAGTTAGCTCTGTTGGCTCGGGTTCCACTTTGTAGTACCTTTTTCCGTGCTTCATTTTTAACGAGTAGGGCTGCCCTGCATTCATTATCAAACCATGAGTTTCTGACTTTTATCTGTTTTCCTATTGAAATATCTCATCTTCAAGTATACTCGTCTTTATATGTTGTCATTCTTGTTCAACACCAGTGTTTGAATTATTTGCTAGTAATCTTCTCGCAATATATTGTTTATATTCGTTTTGTTTTAATTCCTTTCGTTTTAATTCCTTAAGAGCATCCGTATTCCATTTGTTTGTTCTGGTATTGGTTTTCAGTGCGTTGGAGGTTTTATGTTTGATTAGGACTCTTAGTAGGAAGTGATCTGAGTCACAGTTGACTCCTCGAAGCGTTCTGACATCCGTGACTATGGTAGATATGCGTTTGTTAACCAGGACGTGGTTTATTTGTTTCACTGCTCTGCCACCGGGCATTGTCCACGTCCCTGTATGTATTTTTTTGTGTGGAAAACACGTACTGCTAATTCTCAAGTTGGTGCTCGCTGCAAGATGACATAGTCTTTCGCCATTGCTACTTGTGGTTTGGTGTATTGAGTATTTTCCGGCTGAGTTGGAAAACTGTTGTTCTTTACCTATTTTAGCATTAAAATCTCCCAGTAGTATTAATGCATCGTGTTCAGACGTACTTTCGCATATGTTTAATATACTATTAACGTTTTTACTTACTTTAATATACTATTATTTTAAGTTTATTTAAAGTTAATTATCACAAACTTTCATCTGGACAAGCTAATATTTCAATTACATTATTGTGTACCTGTTGCCTGTTGTAAGACGGCAGGTAGGTAATCATTACAGCTGTCGTATTAAGAAAAAACGTATTGTGCTTAGTTGGCTTTAAATAATTAGCACATAAAAACAACGGCTAACGGAGAGACAACAAATAGTTAATGAGGACAAGGCATGGATGATTTGAAGTTACTGTAGACCAAGCCTACATGTGGGCGGTATGTGGCCCGCGTTGACATTTTATACGGCCCGCGATGCAATTTATAAATAACTTTAAAAAAAATATCTATTTCCAATAAAAACTTTAAGTTAGTTTTGTGATTCGCATTCTAAAATAAACACAGCTATAAAAAATACAGAAAGTCGGTCTATGACATGTTTATTATGTTTACCAGGTCTAATGTTTACTTTATTACCTAGCTGCCACTATTGCATAGACACTGCACATTTACGGGTTCTAAAAATATATCGTTTAACATTCGTGTATATCTGGGCTGTCCAAGTGGGTATTTTATGGTATTTTATAATGCGGTCCTCCAAACTGCATTTTTTTTAAGCGGCCCTTGGGGCACTTGCAGTTGGACAACCCTGTTATAGTTCGCTTCTATGAGAAAAACCCAAGAATATTATTGTGTCTAAGCTTGTAAAGATGCAACGATCGTGGTATACAAATAACTAAATAGAAAATTATTTAATGCGGCCCGCTGTCAATTTTCATACGTAATGTGGCCCGAGAGCTAAAAGATTTGCCCACCCCTGCTGTAGACCATCTAGCTCGGATAAATCTTATTTTAACCGCATTTTATCGTTACTTAAATATCGCGATAAATATTACGACGTAGTTTAATGCTGAAACACTAAAATAAGTATATATATATATATATATATATATATATATATATATATATATATATATATATATATAATAAGTGTTAATAAATACATGATAAATCAGTAAATGAGAACAGTATGTTAAATTTAGTTCATCTTATGAATATTATTTAAAAAAAAGTTATTTCAAGTTTTGTTTAATTAAACATCCATGACACATGTTCAGCAAGTTATTTAGTAATCCCAGATGGATTTTAAATAAATTGCGTAAACTTAGCGTGCTTAACAATATTTGTCTAGTAATAAGTTTATTCAAAACAAAAGTTTATTTTGACATGAATTTGCGTTTGTTCACACACGATGTTTCCTTAAACCGTGCGTGGAATTCAACAACAATTAACTTTGTAAATAACAATAAATCGTTTAATTCCTTTAAAGAAAACCTTGACGGTTCGTTGGGTTTATTTGTAAATATTAGAAATATCGTGCGTGCTATTGGATGAATAATACATCGGTGTAAATTCCGATTTTTGATTTCGCTGCAACGCATCAAATGGAATGCAAATTTTTATCAACTCCAACCGTTACAATTAAAAAAAAACAAGTGTAAATAGTTGACGAGTTCGAACTTGGTGCAGTACGTTTCGTACATCCACTGCTAAATCGAAATTCCCGAATTTATTTTGAGTTTTTAGATGGATGCCATGAGACTAATAAAATAGATAAAGATTAACAAACACAATTAGTGAGGCACAGCTATTCTTATCAAATAATGGAACTAGAATTAAAAACATTTAGATAAAATCAGACGCGAAGAAACAGAAAATTGTTGGTCGATATTATTTATGTTTTCTATAAGCAATAGTTGATAGTAGGTGTTCAGCTTGAACTAAATTTCTCGATTTGTTGTACATAATGAAGTAAATGAGATCATTTGTAGACATGTAGACAAAGTATTATACGCCAATCTTAATAACAGTATGGTGATACGACCAAGACTAGACAGTCTAGTTTTAGTCTTCTCTATCTAATATCATTTACTTTGTTTAGTTTTTTCTGTCAAATCTTATCTGTCTAGTCTATTCTGTTTAGTCTCCTCGAAAAAACAGCTACAAAGGTGCATCAAAATTGGAGCAGAAAGTAGAAGAAAATCTCCCTCCGTCTTGGAACCAAGGCTATGAAACATGTTCTATAACAGCCAATTAAAAACTGAAATGCCAATAAATGTGGAGATGATCTGTTTCGCTAATGACACAGCACTGGTGATAAGAGATCGCAAAATAGAAGGGATAAGAGAAAAGTCAATACAAGCAACCATATCTTTAGGAAGAGAGTTAAAGGCAAAGAATCTAAAACTTGCACTGAATAAGACAGAAATCGTCATCCTATATGGAGGAAGAAAACTAAAGAATATTAATGTAGCAATAGAAGGATTAGTAATAAACAGCAAGGCACAAGCTAAAGATTTAGGAAAAACATACGGGAGAAATTATAGTATGCGGGAACACCTGAAGCGGACAGCCAGAATAGCAGAAAACAGAAAATTAGGTAGACTAGTATCTAAAGCAGTGGTTCTCAAACTTTTTTTGCCGCGGCAACCTTATATTAATGTAGAGAATATTAATGTAGCAATAGAAGGATTAGTAATAAACAGCAAGGAACAAGCTAAATATTTAGGAGAAACATACGGGAGAAATTATAGTATGCGGGAACACCTGAAGCGGATAGCCAGAATAGCAGAAAACAGAAAATTAGGTAGACTAGTATCTAAAGCAGTGGTTCTCAAACTTTTTTTGCCGCGGCAACCTTATCGAGCTAAAAAAATCTCGCGGCACCCTTGTCGGGCTACAAAAATTTCACGGCACTGCTACCCTAAAAACGGTTTCAAAACTTAAGAAAATAAAAAACAACAATACAAGTTTAACGCTCTTCTTCTGCGGGTGCCTATCCGCTTCGAATGTTGGCGATCATCATTGCAATATGGATTTTATTTGCGGCTGTTCTAAATAATTCCGTTGTTATTGAATTGAACCATTGCCTCAGATTCTTCATCCAAGATATCCTTCTTCTGCCTGGTCCTCTGCGTCCTATTACTTTGCCCTGCAGTATGAGCTGCAGCAGTCGATATCGTTCTCCGTTTCTCAATATATGACCGAAGTATTCTAGTTTACGTTTTTTGATGGTAAACAGTAACTCTGGTTCCTTCTTCATTTTCCTTAGTACCTCGATGTTCGCAAATTTATCCGTCCAATTAATATGTAGCAAGTGTCTATAAAGCCATATTTCAAATGCCTCTAATTTCTTGCAGGATGCTTCAGTTAAGGTCCACAACTCAACACCATATAAAAGTATGGAGAAAATATAGCATCTAATATGTCTCATCTTGAGGTTCAGTGAGAGATCATGACTGCTAAATAGTTTATTCATTTTTATAAATGCGGCTCTGGCTATTTCGATTCTTCTCCTTATCTCCAGCGAGTGGTCCCATTGGTCATTTATCATGCAACCAAGATATGTAGTTATTGCTACACGTTCGACCACTGTACCGTCGATAAAGAGTTGGCCGGGTGGTGCTTGGACCTTACTTATTACCATATATTTTGTTTTGTTGATATTCAGTAAGAGACCATATTCTTTACTAGAGGCTACTACTTCCGACATCAACCGCTGAAGACCCTCGAGACTATCCGCGAAGACTACCGTATCATAGGCATATCTGATGTTATTAATTATTTCACCATTAACCACGACCCCCTCGTTGATATTTAGGAGTGTTTCTTTACATATTTCTTCAGAGTAGATGTTAAATAGCGGAAGTGATAAAACACATCCTTGACTTACTCTTCTCCTAATCTCAATATTGTCGGTGGTCTGGTCCTCTACATTTACCACAGCAGTCTGGTTCCAATATAAGTTGGCTATTACGCGAATATCTTTTTGATCTACTCCAATCTTCTGAAGTTTGTTGATAAGTTTATCGTGGTGTATTTTAACGAATGCTTTCTGATAATCTATGAAACAAGCGTATATATCATAATTCACATCCCTGTATCTCTGAAACAGTACTTGGATCCAAAACAATGCTTCTCTTGTTCCTAGTGCGTTTCGGAATCCAAACTGCGTGCTGCTGATGTTTTCCTCGCATTTCTTATAGATTCTACCATAAATAATCTTCAGGAACAGTTTTAAGATATGGCTCATTAGGCTGATAGTTAGATAATCTTCGCATTTTTTCGCATTTGGTTTTTTTTGGCAGTGTCACAAAGGTAGATTTTAGCCAATCCCATTTAATGCTCAATTGTCTTTAATGGGATGAATGATTTTTTTATTATTCCCTTTAAGTTTATCGGAAGTTTGGTTAATTTCACATTCAAATCACTTGATGCAGAGAGTTTGCTCTTGTACCAGTTTTTAATGTAAGCGTATGTTGAGAATGCAACATTGAGAGAAGTGGCGGTTTAATTTAGTTTTCCAATACGACTTTTAAATCTTGCGCCATCCTTCTGGTTGCCAGAGAATGTCGATGGATGACATAGTGGCTGGTGGTGGCATTGTCTGCCACTTGCTTCATTCTAGAAACGGCTCCCTTTACTTTTCTAACCATTGCAGTCGCTCCATTACTGCAAATATCAACACACTTGCTCCATTTGAAATAATTTTTCTATATATTTGTCGATAACTTTGAAAATTTGCTCACCAGTGGTGTAAGTTTCAAGCAATTCACTTAGCAAAAATTCTTCTACAGTTTGCATTTAGAATGGATACCTTACAAACCCAAGAAAAACAGCCGCAACGTCAGTACTTTCATCAAGCTGTAAACTAAAAAAAATAAAACGTATGCGGTCATGGGACCCCCGTCAGGAACGAAGTTCCTCGCGCATTCAGCAGAATCGAAAAACTTCTCTTTTTAAATTATTATTAAAATAATTAAAGTGCACACAAATATTTTGATTGTATGTTCTGGAAAATATGAATAAACAATCTAAATCTCCATATGCAAACCCACTACAAAGTATTTATCTAGCACTAGTTGGATTTTGACATGCATTTAAGTAAGGTGAATTATAAAGTTGCTGTCGAAAAAACGATGCTGATATTTGACGTTGTAAAATTCTTATAAGATATGTATTGCAATTACCGCCGGGAATATTGTTTGTGTCATGATGCAATAAGACATTTGGCACTGAACATTCATCATGTTCCTCGTATGGGGCTTGGAATGATTGAGAACTTGGACTAATTACTTGCTGAGCTTAATTCTTACCTGATGATTGAATTTAATTATTCAGAAAGCACCTAAATATTGCTTTTTCAGTTTCTTCATTATTTTCGATTAAAATAGTCGGTAATATTCTTTCGATAATTGTAATGATTCAGGTTCAACACATTTCTTCTATGATTTAAATTTATCTTTGTATATTTGAACGCCTTTAGCATGTTCTAAATCTGTAGTTTGTAAAATTTCTTTTTGATCTGTCGATACTCTTTTTGACGCTGTGCTTGTGATTTCACTATCGTCTCTCTATAATGTATATAAATATAGTAAAAAAATAGCTAACACTTGAATCAGATGTACGATAAACCCATATAAATACTAAGCAATTGCATCAAATTATAAAATTGAAACCTACTTTTCTAAATCTGTATTTTATATAATACTGTTTTTTTCTTTTTCCTTTTCTCTCTGTCGATACTCCTTTTGACGCTGAGCTTGTGATTTCACTATTGTCTCTCTAAAATTTAAATGTCATAGTGATATAGTGAAATCTGTTAGATTGTGTAAAACCGAGTTATTGCATGATCTGCCGGGAGTTCGTGTATTCTATTTGAAATACTTGATAGACGAGCTAGTCCGTGAAACCATCTTAAATTGAATGTTTCTTTATGTATCTCTTTGTCAATAGGTCTGATAATTAAGACACGTAGCTTTATACTATCAGATGACAGCACTTAGGCATTTCTGGAAACGTCGAATCGGTAAGAAAGATAGTGTAAATCCCAGTTAAACTAGTTCCTCATAAAATTTCACGAGCTGAGCTTGCATGAGATTTCATGAGCTACACGAATTAGATGAACTACTCGAACTGCCGACAGAGATCATGCAATGGCTCAGTTATAAACAATCTGACTGATTTCACTATATGACTACGACATATATAAATATAGTAAATATCAATCACTCAAATTACATGTACGATAAACATGTGTAAACAGTTAGCAATTGCTTCAAATTGTACAGTTTTATTTCTATAAACTTACTTTTTTTCAGTACTTTGTATCCTTTCTTGACTTTCCATTTCCCAAAATCTAATTAAAATAATGAGTATAATATAAACAATATCTCTCCTCTGAATTAAAACAACAAAAAAGAAAAAAACGTTTCAACAAATAAGATTATAAACAGACCACGCTTGTCTGTCACTCTGCGAAAGAAAGAGAGAGCACGCATTATAGAAATATACACTGCGAGAAAGAGAAAAAAAAGAGAGAGCGCGCGGTATAGAAATATAAACTGAGAAAAAGAGAAAGGGCGCGTAACGCACAGCGTACTAGGACATCGTACGTAACATAACGTTTTCTGCCGAATTGCTCCTACCGAGACTTCCCTAAAGGAACATCGTTCCAAAAATTTTCAATTTTCTTATAGGCTCGTTCTCCACAGACTCTGAAATTGTGTAAATTCGCTTGCTTATAGAGCTATTTGAAGGCTGCACAGTATCAATCTTCTTGGCTATGTCTGGACTTAAAATGCAAGGTTCAACATGCTCCACGCAAGGTTTAATCAGTGTCTCGGCAATAGTATGGGGCTTTCCAGGTTTTGCTATGTGTGAACTGCCAATAAATTAAGCTACAGTTGCGTTTTAATTTAATTTTTTTTTAATTCTCTCCACCATGGATCTCCCTGCCTGGAGAGATAAAGCGCGGCGTTTGAAAATTTCTTCACCTTTATGTAGTAAATCAGAATGATTGCATTTCAGATGTCTTTTTAATTTGGATGGAACCAAGCAGCTATTAGCAACAATTTTATGACAAGTAATGCATTGCCCTTCCGGTGCTTGTTCGTTCCCAACAGACACAAAGCCAAACAATGTGAGGTAGCTAGGATCATATTTCCCCATTTTTCCCCGGATTATCTTTTGGTCGTGAGATGCGTTATCGAGAACTGAGACAGACGAACTTGAATGATTTAAACTCGCAGGTGTCTGCTGGGATAAATCATCTCCTCCGACGATGTTGGTTGTCATTGAATCCGTCGCTTCAGAAGCTTCAGTTAGTTCATCACCTTTCCGTTTTAAAGACCCAGATTTTAGCCATTTCTCCATAATTCTGCAATAAAAGTAGTAACCCAAATTCGTTTGCCTCCTCATGTAATTTTCTTCAACATTTTTTTACATTTCTTGATTCTTGCTGCGGCACCCCAGGCAAACGCTCGCAGCACCACAGGGTGCCGCGGCACCCAGTTTGAGAACCACTGATCTAAAGGGTCTAAAGTCTATAGTCTACTAAACTCACTCGTAAACTCGTTTTCACTATTTTTTTTATTTATTTATTAACCTACTGGCATAAAGAAACCACATACAAAAAAAAAATATAAATTTAAAAATAAAAATACAAAAATATCACAAAACACAAAATAAACTCGAATTTCCTTTATAATACACCTTCTCTGTTACCAGTTTGCTCTTTCCATCTTTTTATCCGTCTCAGCAGTTTCAGACCCTTTCCGCTATCATTCATACATTCTTCCCATTTCTTTCCTTCCCGCCTCTCTCCCTCATTCCATTCACCCCTTGTACACTCTTCCATCCAATGCTCCCAAGTATCCTTTGCTGTCCCACAAACACTACACTTTCTATGCTCCTCACTCATCCAGTAACTTCTTCCACGCTCCTCACATCCACACCTATACCTTGCTAACAAGACTTGTGAATCGTCCTTTTGATTTACACTTAAATAGGTTGGTAACCGCCCATGTACCTGTATCTTTACGTACCCTTTATGAAAATTACTACTTTCTATTTTGCTTTGCCGCTCCTGTAGGTCCACTTCTTGCAAACGTTCTACCAACCTTTCGGCCCACCCTGCCCTTTCCTGCTTTAGCTTTTCGAGCCCCTCACCAGATATACCACCTCTTTCATACAATTTCCTCTTATTCTTACCCGAGTCACTCCCTTTCATACCGCCTACTCCCACTCGATTTACCATTCAAAAACCTCTTTTATTAACCTTTCATCTCCCATTTCACTCACCTTATATTCATACGTTATGACCTTTCTTGCAGCCAGGGCTGCCACCTTGCACGCATTCACCTCCTGGAGGACAATGTAACTAGGTGTCGACCTATCAAGCTTCAGGATTTTTTTGAAAAACTTTAACTGGACTTTTTCTATCCTCTCTTCCTCTCTCGTCCCCCAGACTTCTGAGCCATACAATAAAATGCTTCTCGCACACACCTTCCACACCGTCTCAGCCGCCCTGAAGTTTCCTTCGAATTTATTTCTCCATTCATTCCAGACTCGCCCAACTGCCACCCAAGCTTTCTTCGCTACATACTCCACATGTTCTCTATTGCTACCTCCATTTCCAAATACATACCCCAGATACTTAAACTTTTGCACCTCCTCGATTTCCCTCCCTCTCCATTCAAACATCTCTTTCTTGAACTTCCCACCTCTTTTGAACCGCATCCATTTAGTTTTTCCCACATTCACACTCAAATCTCTCCTTTCAAAAAACCCTCTCACCCTTTCAATTACCTCTCTCAATTCCCCAGCTGTCTTGGCAAATACAACTACATCATCAGCGTATGCCAAACTCCACACCTTTGTTCTCCCTACCACCACTCCTCCAGCTTGTCCGTCTGCCAAAACTCTTTCCAAATCAGCCACAAAGAGATTGAAAAGTGTGGGGCTCAGTGGACATCCCTGCCTCAGGCCCTTTTTTATCTCGAAAAATTCCGTTACACACTCATTCACCCTGATCTTACACACCGTTTCCCTATACACTTCCCTCACATTCCTCCTCACCCTCTCGGAAATACTCTTTTTAACCAAACATTCATACAATCTCCCTCTATCTACGGAATCATACGCTGCTTTCAGGTCGATAAAAAGAGCAAACAGGCTCCCAGATCTAATTTCCTGATCAATTATAAATCTAAGTGTTATGAGTTGTTCGACTGTGCCTCTTCCCTCTCTGAATCCTGCTTGCACCTCTGGTATTAACAATGGAAGCTTTTCCTCTGCCTCTTTTCTCAACCGCCCTTCTAGAATCTTGTCGAACATTTTGTAGGACGAGTTCATCAGCATGATCCCCCTGTAATTCTCCACCCTTTCCCTGTCCCCATTTTTGTGTATTGGCTGTATTATCCCCTCTTTCCAGCTCTCTGGGATACCCTTTGTCCCTTTCCATATCTTGTTGAACTCCTCCGTAAGCTTGTCGATACATTTATCTGGTACTAAATTCCACGCTTCATTTCCAACTCCGTCCGGTCCCGCCGCTTTCTTCTGCTTTAAGGCTGCAATTACCTGGTGTACTTCCCCGGCAGTAATTTCTTCTTCACCTACTTCTTCAACAGTCTGTTCCCTTCTAACACTGTCTTTCCCTCGATCCACCGTTATCTCCACTCCTTCCAATAGAACCATATAGTGCCTTAACCAGGTTTCCTTGGGTATACTGTCTGGAATTCGCTCCTTCCTCCCGCTCTTCTCCTTTAAATATTTCCACAGCTCCGCTTCAGTTTTAATCTCGAGTATTCGTTGTCGCTCTCTTTTCTCCCACATTTCTTTCTTTCTCCTCTCCAGGTACTTAACCACAGTTCCTTGTCACCGGTACCCTCTCTCCACCTTCTCGTCACCTCTCTATATTTTTGTTTCTCCCTTATGAATTCCTTATCCGCCCATAATCTTCCCACTGTTCCTTCTGTGACTTTCCTCCTGAGCATTGCTGTTTCCATTTCATCGGTTATCATATCTATATCTTTTAAATTATCCTAGTCTATTGCCTCCATTCTTAATTTAAACAGCTCCGTCGCACCGCTATCCCACCTGGCAACCCATTTTTCTTTCCTGGACCCCTCTTCTACCTGCTGCTTTAACGTGATTAGTATTGGCATATGGTCAGATTCACCTTTCACTCCGATCTCCATCTCTCTAATTCCTTGCCTCGCGGAGTCGTTAACAACTGCAATGTCTATCACCGACACCCCCCCAGCACTCCCAAACGTATACTGTCCCTCCCAGTCCCCTTCCACACACCCGTTCAAGACATCCCATTGACTTTCCCTTACCCACTCTGCCCATTCTTTTCCTTCCGCATTCCTCGTTTTGTCCTTAGATTTCCTTCGTAGTACTTTACCAGCTCTATCCACCGTGTTGAACTGCTCCTCTCCTATCCTCACATTCCAATCACCTCCTAGCAGCAAGTTTGTCGATGCCGTATCTTCTATATTACACCTTATGCACTCTTTAATTCTTTCCAGCCCCTTATTGTTATACACCGTGGCTATCTGCCACCAGCCTCCCTTCAGCTCTACCTCCCTGAAAACTATACCCTCCACCTAATCTCTCCGCTTCCCTGATACCACACTTGATCCCTGTTACTATCCCCCCCTTTGCCCTTCCGTAGCCACTCTCCCTCAGGGCCGGTTGCATCTTCCATTTGTACTCCTTGGGAAGTCTCTCTTTACAGTTCTCCCATTCTTTTTCTTGGACCCAGGACTCCACTATTCCAATTATTTCGAATCCCTTCAAGAAGGCTATGTAAGAGCCGTCCTCCCTTTCCAGTTTTTTTCCTAAGCCCAGACACATTCCAAAATAATATCTTAACATTTTCCCTTTCCGATCCGTCCTTGTGTTTCTGTCCCTTTCTTCTTTGGTCCCTTACTCGTTTTTTTCGCCTTCGGACCAAGGTACCCATTTCCCGTCTATTTCAACTCTTTTATAGCCTACTTTGACCCGATGACCCATTTCCTTGAGCTCCTTTGCCTTCCTTAATAACTCCTTCTGGATTCCCTGCTCCTTCGGGGTGAAATAGTCTTGTATAAAAATATTTGTTCCTTTTAGCTTGTGCTTATTTCTCATTATCTTCCTTTTTGCCTCTCAACATTCTAGCTTTAACAAAATTGGGCCTTTGTTCCCTCCTTTAGAGCCGAGCTGGTATGCATTCACGAAACCCTCGTTAATTCCTAACCTTTCCATAAACGTTTTCTTTGCCTCTTCTCGCCATGTTTCTCCTTCAATTCCGTAAATTACGATGTTATTTTTTATCTCCCTCCTTAATCTCCTCTCTTCAATATCCTTTAGGCTAATCAGTTCTTCCCTCAGCGCTTGTCGTTCCTCCTCCCACCTACTCTCGGTTCTTCACTTCTCCTCTTTAACTGATTCCGCTGCATCCTCCAGCTTCGACATCCTATTCTTTATTTCCTAATTTTCATCCCTTATTGCCCTCAGCTCCGATAACAATTCTTTTCTCCAGTCCTTTTCTACTTCTTCCTCCTCCTTCCGTCTCTTCACCACTCTTTCCAGCTTTTCCTCCAGCCTTCTGTTTTCCCTTCTCATTTCCTCCAGCTTTCCGTCTACTGCTGTGAACTCCTGTTTAATTTCTTTTAATTCCTGTAGAATTCTATCCAGTTGTTCACTCTGCACTCTACTACTCTCTTGCTATATCTCGTTTTCACTATATACAGCACCAATCTGGAGAAAGAGAGAAATTTGCAACGTGATAGCAAGATCGCAATAAGAATAGTCAACAATTTCAACAGAATCTGTACAGGTAATAGCTAGGGTCATACACATAGATATATTAATAAAAGAAAGGGATATGAACTCCACACATGGAAATAGGGGAAGAAAACTGGAGTTGAAAGGTAAACGGTGCCAAAGATGGAGTGGTGATACAGGAAAAGCAAAGTGAATGAAGAGGTTGTTGATTAAGGATCTCAAACAATGGATTAACAGAGAGTCTGAGGTGGGTTACTTCCTGACACAGGTTCTTGGTGCCCATAGATGGGCACCCAGAACCTGCTTTGAAGACTACTTATATAGATTTAAGCTGAGAGACAGTAATCAATGCATGTACTACTATGATATAGACACCGCAGAACACTCTATAGTGGTCAAATAAAAGAATGTTTAGAGAAGAAACGTTTAGTAACGGATTTTTTAGGCAAAGATCGGGGGAGAAGTTAATGCTGAATAATTGAAATTATGTTACAATCAGAGAAAAAAAACTTACGACTAACGCCTTCCAGTTCGAAGCTATGCCCAGGTGACCCCGAACTGGTTAAAATTATAGCAACAATAGGAGAATAATAGGAGTACAGGACACTACTCGTGAATAACCGGGGTATTAGGAAACAGTTTCTTCTTACTCAAATAAATATAATAAATTCATTTTACTTCTAAATCCAATCCCCAAATTGTAACTTATACTAACTTTCGTTTCCATTGTTTAGTTTAGTCTGTCAAATCTGTCTAGTCTGTACTAGTGTATCTATGAGTATGTGCCTAGTCTATTCTGTTTAGTCTCCTCGAAAAGACAGCTACAAAGATACATCAAAATTGGAGCTGAAAGTAGAATAAAATATAATGTGGGGTGTAACTTATAATAACTTTTATTTAACAAATTATAACTTATAATAACGTTTTGTCATTTTTAAACGGATAATATGTTGCTGTATGAAATTAAAATTGAAGAAGTAAAAATTAAATGGAAAAAGGATAATGTATGTCTCTTATTTAAAATAAAGCAATATAACTTTTTGAAAAAATAACTATATAATTAATATTAATATAAGTAGTTAATAATTCTATATTAAATTATGTTTGCCCTTTTTAGTTACAATTAATTCAATTCTCTTAAATAACATTATGTTACAAAAAAAAATACTAACAATAATTGCAAAGTTTCAAGCAGGAAGTGGATTATTCAAAGGAATCTAATTACCAAGGTGTATTTATATTACACCAGATTGACGTGTAATTAATGGATACACTATAATAGACATAAACAGGTTTTAATTAATTTGCTTAAAACTATCGTTCATTCAACTGTACAGAGCGATGGTCAAAACATAATTTAATTACTGAATTTACGTTTGATTAACAGCGGTTGTTATTTTCTGCATGAAGGCTTCTCCTTGGAAAATGTTTATTTAAATTCTCTTAATGAACTTGATTGTTACAATATATCTAGGTACATAAGTGTGGATAAGATATACAAGGTCAGGGAGGTAAAGTAGGACATACAATACTAGACGAGATTTGTAGGTCTCATCTGTCTAGTCTTGTCTAGTCTTGTCTAGTCTTGTCTAGTCTTGTCTAGTCTTGTCTAGTCTTGTCTAGTCTTGTCTAGTCTTGTCTAGTCTTGTCTAGTCTTGTCTAGTCTTGTCTAGTCTTGTCTAGTCTTGTCTAGTCTTGTCTAGTCTTGTCTAGTCTTGTCTAGTCTTGTCTAGTCTTGTCTAGTCTTGTCTAGTCTTGTCTAGTCTTGTCTAGTCTTGTCTAGTCTTGTCTAGTCTTGTCTAGTCTTGTCTAGTCTTGTCTAGTCTTGTCTAGTCTTGTCTAGTCTTGTCTAGTCTTGTCTAGTCTTGTCTAGTCTTGTCTAGTCTTGTCTAGTCTTGTCTAGTCTTGTCTAGTCTTGTATAGTCTTGTCTAGTCTTGTCTAGTCTTGTCTAGTCTTGTCTAGTCTTGTCTAGTCTTGTCTAGTCTTGTCTAGTCTTGTCTAGTCTTGTCTAGTCTTGTCTAGTCTTGTCTAGTCTTGTCTAGTCTTGTCTAGTCTTGTCTAGTCTTGTCTAGTCTTGTCTAGTCTTGTCTAGTCTTGTCTAGTCTTGTCTAGTCTTGTCTAGTCTTGTCTAGTCTTGTCTAGTCTTGTCTAGTCTTGTCTAGTCTTGTCTAGTCTTGTCTAGTCTTGTCTAGTCTTGTCTAGTCTTGTCTAGTCTTGTCTAGTCTTGTCTAGTCTTGTCTAGTCTTGTCTAGTCTTGTCTAGTCTTGTCTAGTCTTGTCTAGTCTTGTCTAGTCTTGTCTAGTCTTGTCTAGTCTTGTCTAGTCTTGTCTAGTCTTGTCTAGTCTTGTCTAGTCTAGTCTTGTCTAGTCTTGTCTAGTCTTGTCTAGTCTTGTCTAGTCTTGTCTAGTCTTGTCTAGTCTTGTCTAGTCTTGTCTAGTCTTGTGTAGTCTTGTCTAGTCTTGTCTAGTCTTGTCTAGTCTTGTCTAGTCTTGTCTAGTTTTGTCTAGTCTTGTCTAGTCTTGTCTAGTCTTGTCTAGTCTTGTCTAGTCTTGTCTAGTCTTGTCTAGTCTTGTCTAGTCTTGTCTAGTCTTGTCTAGTCTTGTCTAGTCTTGTCTAGTCTTGTCTAGTCTTGTCTAGTCTTGTCTAGTCTTGTCTAGTCTTGTCTAGTCTTGTCTAGTCTTGTCTAGTCTTGTCTAGTCTTGTCTAGTCTTGTCTAGTCTTGTCTGTCTAGTCTTGTCTGTCTAGTCTTGTCTGCCTAGTCTTGTCTGTCTAGTCTTGTCTGTCTAGTCTTGCCTGTCTAGTCTTGTCTGTCTAGTCTTGTATGTCTAGTCTTGTCTGTCTAGCCTTGTCTCTCTATTCTTGTCTCTCTAGTTTTGTCTGTCTAGTCTTGTTTGTCTAGTCTTCCCTGTCTAGTCTTGTCTGTCTAGTCTAGCAAGCTAGCTATATATGCTTCCTAATAAGCTAGCTTTTAGATTATAGTCTTAGATAATGATAGAAGCTGTGCTTAAGTATGTCAAACTCTTTCATTATGTCCCAAAAATAAATTGTTTCAGAAAGTTTTATTGCATGATTTCAATCCTCTTTCACTGAATCCGTTAAGTAATTATTCAATCAAAACTGATATATTAATGAGAGTGAAAATGTGATTTGCAAACAACTTAAAATATAAATAATTTCGTGTGAAGTGCAGAGGATTATTAGGATTGACGTTTGAGAGTCGAGCTCTCGCCAGCAGTCAGACTTTGGTAAATGTTTTAGGTATGCCCACTTTCGGCCTCGTCGCACGCCAATCATTAAACGTTAGATACATTGGGTCTGTCAATGTCCGTATAAATTATTCACGGATATGTTCCATAGGTAAGTGTTGCTATTTTCGGACTGAACTGCAATTGGAATCCGTTCATAATTTATTCCTTCATCGATCAAATATATGGTCACAGCAATAATATATAGTTATTCAACAAATTTATTAAAAGAAATCGATTGGTTTATTCAGTTTATATTCTATTCCTTGTAAGAGAGTTGACTAAATAATAAATCCTTGACTAAGAAACTATTAAACAAAAAAGTCAAAAAGACTAAACAGACAAGACTAGATTGATGAAGTTAGACAGACAAGACTAAATAGATGAAGCTAGACAGACACACATGGCTAGAAAAACAAGACTTTATAGACAAGACTAGACAGACAAGACTAGACAGACAAGACTGGACAGACAAGACTAGACAGACAAGACTAGGCATAAAAGACTAAACAGACAAGACTAGATATACAAGACTAAACAAAGAACACTAGAGAGACAATACTAGACAGACAAGGCAAGACAGACAAGACAAGATAGTAAGACTGGACATATAAGACTAGAGAGAAAAATGAACAAGCTGTTATACCATTACCAATTCATTTTAAAATGTTCATTTAATAATTGTTGCTAAATGGTTAATAGTTTTGCATTCAAATGCCATTGGTAATGTATTTCATGTGCATGTGTAAAATAGAAAGCGACATGTGTTAAAAAATCGGTAATTAGCAGAATATATGTACGTATAGTATAATAATGTTTTATTTGTTGTTGTTATTAACAATTGCACGTTTATAGGAAATGTATGAAGCGAATTGACGTTTAATAAATTAAAACGCAGGATTTAAATAAAGTGGAATTGCCATATAAATCTAGGTACGCTTAAGTTTGTGGACTGGGAGTCTGTTGACTCATGCTATGTAGTAAGAGGGTGTTAATATATTGTTTACCTTGTAGGTATGTGAATGTTATTTATGTGCATGTGCTAGACAAGTTATCAAAGCGTTAACGATGTATGCTGCACATATTTCTAGGTACCTACACTTAATCATTTCACTTTAAATACTGAAGTTCAAGTATTGTACAGACACACAACACTAGGCAACCAAAACTACACATATAATCTGGATAGACAAAACTAAGCAGGCAAAACTAGACAGACAAGATTAGACAGACAAGACTAGACATACAGGACTAGAGAAACAAGACAGACAAGACTAGATACACAAGACTTGACGGACAAGATTAGACAAGAGTAGAAAGACAAGGCTAGACAAGGCAAGACTAGACAGACAAAACTAGACAGACAAGATTAGGTCTAGTCAGGTCTGGACAAAAAAAAGGCAGACAAGACTAGGTCTCTTCTGGTCTAGTCTGCCCTTGCCTGGTCCTGTCTGGTCTTGCATGGACTTGTTTGGTCTTGTATAGTCTGGTGTTGTTTGGTCGTGTCTGACCCGATCTTATCTTGTCTGGTCTTGTATGGTCTTATCTAGTCTTGTCTTGACTTATTTGGTTTTGTCTGGTGTTGTTTACTCTTGTCTGGTCATGTTTGGACTTGTCTGGTATTGTCTAGCTTTGTCTGATTTTCTTTGGCTTTGTCTGGTCTTCTCTTGTCTGGTCGTGTCTGATTTTGTCTGGTCTTGTCTCGCCTTGTTTGGTCTTGTTTGGTCTTCTTTGGTCTTGTCTGGCCTTGTTTTGTCTTGTCTGAACTTGTATTGTCTTGTCTGGTCGTGTCTGATCCTGTCTGGTCTTGTCTCGCCTTGTCTGGTCTTGCCTAGTCTTACCTTAACTTGTCTGGTTTTTTTTTTTGGTCTGGTCTAGTCTTGTCTGGTCTTGTCTAGTCTGGTTTTGTCTGGTCTTGTCTGGTCTTGTCTGATCTTATCTGGTCTTATCTGATCCTGTCTGGTATTATCTGGTCTTGTTTGGTCTTGTCTGGGCTTGTCTGGTCTTATTTGGTCTGTTTTGTCTTGTCTGGTCTTATTTGGTCTTGTTTGGTCTTGTCAGGTCTTGTCTGGTCTTGTCTGATCTTATCTGGTCTTGTCTGGTCTTGTCTGGTCTCGTTTGGACTTGTCTGGTCTTTTCTGGTCTTGTTTGGTCTTGTCTGGTATTGTCTGCTCTTTTCTGGTCTTGTCAGGCTTTGTCTGGTCTTGTCTGGCCTTGTTTGGTCTTCTCTGGTCTTCTCTGGCCTTGATTGGCCTTGTCTGGTTTTGTCAGGCTTTGCCTGGTCTCGTCTGGCCTTGTCTAGTCTGGTCTTGTTTGGTCTTGTCTTGTCTGGTCTTCTCTTATCTGGTCTTGTCTGGTCTTGTATGGTCTTATCTGGTATTGTCTCGTCTTATTTGGTTTTGTCTGGTGTCGCCTACTCTAGTCTGGTAATGTTTGAACTTGTTTGGCCTTGTCTAGGCTGGTCTTGTCTGGCTTTGTGTGATTTTGTCTGGTCTTGTATGGTTTTGTCTGGTCTTCTCTTGTCTGGTCGTGTCTGATCTTGTCTGGTCTTGTTTTGTTTTCTCTCATCTTCTGTCTCGCCCTGTCTGGTCTTGTCTAGTCTTACTACATCTTGTATGGTTTTTTCTGGTCTGGTCTGGTCTTGTCTGGACTTGTCTGATCTTGTTTGGTCTTGTCTGGTCTTGTTTTGTTTTCTCTCATCTTGTATTGTCTTGTCTGGTCGTGTCTGATCTTGTCTGGCCTTGTCTCGCCTTGTCTGGTCTTGTCTCGACTTGTCTGGTCTTGTCTAGTCTTACCTTATCTTGTCTGTTTTTTTTTTGGTCTGGTCTAGTCTTTTCTGATCTTGTCTGGTCTTGTCTGGTGTTGTCTGTTCTTGACTGGTCTTGTCTGGTCTTGTCTGGTCTCGTTTGGTCTTGTCTGGTCTTTTCTGGTCTTCTCTGCTCTTGTCTGGTCTTGTCTGCTCTTGTCTGGTCTTTTCTGGTCTTGTCTGGTCTTCTCAGGCTTTGTCTGGTCTTGTCTGGACATGTCTGGTCCTGTTTGGTCTTGTCTGGCCTTCTCTGGCCTTGTTTGGCCTTCTTTGGTCTTGTTTGGTCTTCTCTGGTCTTATCAGGATTTGTCTGGTCTTGTCTGGCCTTGTCTAGTCTTGTCAGGTCTTGTTTGGTCTTGCCTGGTCTCTTTTGGTCTTGTCTGGTTTTGGCTACTCTTAATAGTCTTGTCTCGTCTTGTCTAATCTTGTCTCATCTTCTCTGGTTTTCTCTGGTCTTGTCTGGTCTTGTCTGGTTTTGGCCAGTCTTGAAAGTCTTGGCTAGTCTTGTCAAGCCTAGTCTCATCTTCTATTATCTTGTCTTATGTAGTCTTGTCTAGTCCAGTCTAGTCTTGTCCTGTCTTTTCTATTCTTGTTTAGTCTTGTACAGGCTTCTCCAGTCTTACATAGTCTTATCTAATAAAATGTTGAAAATTTATCAAGAAATGTTTACCTTGATTCGAGTTGTTTTTAAACTCCTGGTTTAATGTGAATCTTATCACTAAAATCCATTTTCAAACACTTTTAGGTTAACTTTTAAAATGTTCCGAGGTCGATTAATTAGCTATTTTAATTCAACAAACTAAATTCGAAGTAGAAATTTGAAGAGTCGCTTGTCATTTATTACTTTGACATTTCGGGCTGCCAACACAAACGCTCGCTATTTTTACAGAGTCGCTTAGAAATTAGAAGAATTATTTTATTGTTTGGTTAAAAACCTGAAGAAGTCTTTTTAATTGCTGTATAATTTGTAACAAATAACCAAAAATATGTTTGTCTTAAAAATTAAATTGCTTATAACTTTATACTAAAAATTGTTAAAAATTGAAAAATTAATGAAATACTCACAATGCCTCGGCATAATGCACATTTTGTAAGGGTTTTTGTCTACACAATATCTTGGACTTGTTGGGAACGTAACTAACCACGTGAATTCAATATTTCTTTAAATGTTTTCATAAATATTAGTTTAACTTGTAATATTTGTATACTTTATACAAAATTAGGGAAAACATTTGATACTTGCCGTTTCACTCACGACTTTTTCACCGGCACAACTGCCAACACAAGATAACCAAATTTCAAACATTTTCCAATTCTTCTGAAAGTGTGATTAGGGATCGTCCATTAATCACGTGTGGCTCGAAAGGGTTTTGGGGGGTGGGGGGTTGTGCACTGAAATATATACTAACTGGAACGAGCGTTGGCCTCTAAGCTTGTGCGGGCCGAAAGGTAGAGGTCCCAAGGGGATCCCTTCATCCTTGTCTAGCCAACAGTGAATTCGAGAGTGGGAGGATGTGATACAGTCGGAGCGAAAAGCTATTTGTATTGAGTTGTATCAAGAATGAGAGTGAGATCGTTCAATCGGTGAGCATATTCTAAACCGAAATTTATATATTTTAATGAAACTTGTTTTTAAAAAGACAATGGTAAAATACTGTTGTATTTGCAAGGAAAAATGAACGTCGGACAAACTTGGCCTGTACTAGACGAAGACAGAGCGATACGAGAGACCCCTTGAAATGCTCTCCCTCGGCCCGCACAAGCCAAGACTCGTTCCAGTTAGTGTATATTTCAGTGGGTTTGTGAAAAATCTCGAAACATCAGTCAGGGTGTAGTGAGATATCACATGTATTTATTTTTTCATTGAACCCGCGATTTTTATACCGAAAACTAGCGCGCCACTCGCTGCCAGTTCCAGTAGTCTGTGATTTAGAAGCAGAATACTGAGTCGTGTGAAGTTGGCCCCCAAATTTTTGAAAAATTAAATTTTTTATAGAGTTCTGGCAAGATTTCGAATAGTTCTTGCTTGAAAATTGCAATAGTTCCGGGAAATTTCGGGTAGAAATCGAGAAAAACAATTTGGGGGCCACCTTCACGCAGCCTCCTCTTTTTCAGGAAAAAGAGTTCTGATGTAATATTCTAGTTCTTTATGTAGAGTTCCAGAGTTCTCAATCGATAATGCATATAGTTCTACTTTTCTTTTATTTTTCAAAATTTTTTAATTTTTGAAAAATTAAAAAAAAATCTGATAACGGTTTTTGATTGTACTAAGGCAGATAAACAAAAAATGCTTATTAGACATTTTTGTAAAATCAATATTTAAATTTATTTATAAAAAACTTTCGACGAAGATAAAAAATAAAAATACAAGAGTTCTGATAACAGTTCTGAAGAGCCCCCGAAGAGTTCTAAACAAATAAACAATATACTTTCTTTGTCAAACCAATATTAAAGAAGTTATAAGCAAAAACTAGGCGCTAAATTTTTTTGAAAATTACAGAATTCGAAAAAAAAAATCCATGAGTTCTGTTAAGAGTTCTGGGTAGCCCCTCGAGAGTTCTGAACAAATCTCTTTTATAATTACCATGTCCGACCAATATCAAAGAAGTTATAAGCAAAAACGAGACGCAAAATTAAAAAAATTACAGAATTCCAAAAAAAAAAATGTTTTTCATGAGTTTTGATATGAGTTCTGAGTAGCCCCCGGAGACTTCTGAACAAATAATCTACACACTTTCTGTGTCAGACCAATATTAAAGTAGTTATAAGCAAAAGCGAGGCGCAAATTTTTTGAAAATTTCAGAATTTTTAATATTTTTTTTCAAAATTTGTTTTTTCCATGAGTTCTGTTAAGAGTTCTGGTCAACAAATCTCTTTTATAACTTCTTTTAAAAAATTTCGAATTCTGAATTTTTCAAAAAGTTAGCGTCTCGCTTTTGCTTATAACTACTTTAATTTTGGTTTTACACAGAAATTGTATAGGTTATTTGTTTAGAACTCTCCGGGGGCTACTCAGAACTCATATCAAAACTCATGAAAAACATTTTTTTTTTTTTTAATTCTGTAATTTTTTTTTAATTTTAAGCGTAGTTTTTGCTTATAACTTCTGTAATATTGGTCGGACATGGAAATTATAAAAGAGATTTGTTCAGAACTCTCGAGGGGCTACCCAGAACTCATGGAAAAAAATTTTTTTTTAGAATTCTGTAATTTTCAAAGAATTTAGCGCGTCGTTTTTGCTTATAACTTCTTTAATATTGGTTTGACAAAGAAATTGTAATAGTTATTTGTTCAGAACTCTCCGGAGGCTACTCAGAACTCTTATCAAAACTCATGATTTTTTTTTTTAATTTTTTAATGTTCAAAAAACTTAGCGCCGCATATTTTGTTTATAACTTCTTTAATATTGGTCGGACGTGGTAATTATAAAAGAGATTTGTTCAGAACTCTCGAGGGGCTACCCAGAACTTAATATTGGTTTGACAAAGAAATTGTATTGGTTATTTGTTTAGAACTCTCCGGGGGCTACTCAGAACTCTTATCAGAACTCTTGTATATATATTTTTTTATCTTCGTCGAAAGTTTTTTTATAAATAAATTTATAAATATTGATTTTACAAAAATGTCTAATAAGCATTTTTTGTTTATCTGCCTTAGTACAATCGAAAACCGTTATCAGATTTTTTTTTAATTTTTCAAAAATTACAAAATTTTGAGAAAAAAAAAGTAGAACTATATGCATTATCGATTGAGAACTCTGGAACTCTATATAAAGAACTGGAATATTACATCAGAACTCTTTTTCCTGAAAAAGAGGGGGCTGCGTGAAGTTGGCCCCCAAATTGTTTTTCTCGATTTCTGCCCGAAATTCCCCGGAACTATTGCAATTTTCAAGCAAGAACTCTAGAACTATTCGAAATCTTGCCAGAACACTAAAAAAATTTTAATTTTTCAACAATTTGGGGGCCAACTTCACACGACTGAGATATCACATGTATTTATTTTTTCATTGAACCCGCGATTTTTATACCGAAAAGTAGCGCGCCACTCGCTGCCAGTTCCAGTAGTCTGTGATTTAGAAGCAGAATACTGGCGTAAATCGTTGATGCTATGTTTCGTCTCGAAGCAATGTCTAAACTACGACACAGTGCTGGATTTACCAACAAGCTGAGTAGGCTGGAGCCTAGGGCGGCAGATTTTAGGGGCGACAATTTTGGCGAACATTTTTTGTGTCGTACAGAAATTAAAAAGATTCATTTTTATATACCTTAATGTAAATGTTATTACGTTCACACAAACAATTCAACATGTAATATGTTTCAACACTTTGTCAAATTGTCAAATTAATTCAAAAAAAAGAAAAAAATTCTAGTAAATTTCTCGGTTGGTCCGAAGCGGGATTGACGTAGCCGAGCTGTTAGGCTATGGGTCCGAGCTGAGGGCATACGCCGCGTAGTGGCATTGAGTATGAGAGAGACAGATATAGAGCGACGATACAAACGGAAAAGCCGCCTCTGTTGATTGTGTGATGCAATTTCTTATATGTTTAATTTTTCTTCGGTTGTGTGTATAGAGGGAAAAATGAAAAGTTCAGTGATCCGAATAACGGAAATTATTGTATGATTTTGGAACTGCTAGCTGAATTCGATCCTTTTTTAGTATTTTCTAGAGATGTTGAATATCTAAGACTTTTAAAAAAAAAATTAATAAAATTTTTATTTAAAAAAAAAAATATTTTTATAAATTCGACATAATGCAGGCAAAAGTTAATGACTGAAATTGGGAAGGAGAAAACGCTAAAGAGAGTAAATTTAACACGTTGGTCAGCTAGAGAAGACGCGTCTAGAAGTTTGAGTGCTTCGTGGCTAACTTGACCATTTATTTTTTGACTTAAAACGGGATTTGTTTATTTAGGTTAATTAACAGGTAGTCAATAAAAAAAAACACTTTTTTAAAGTTATTTATTCAGAAAATGTCATTTAGCTTAAAAGTTACGAATTTAAAAATATATATACCCGAAACGTTTAGTTATATTTATATTTATCAGAGAAACAAATTTGCTTTAATATAGCTAGCTAGTGATGATTTTAAGTAAGAATGAAACTCTTGGCACGTTTTTTTTTATATTCACCTTAATTATCAACATCGCCTTTACAAATGAAATTTGTAACTGGGTCTTCTCAGATGGCCACAATTTGTTCATCATAGAAAATACTCTTTCTACTGGAGCATTTGTAGCAGGCAAACATACAATATATTCAATTAAAATAGAAAAGTTTTCATGCTGAAGATTGTTGGCTTGAAAGTGTTTGAATACTTCCACCCAACGAGTTTCCGTGGAAACATTTAGATTATTCCATTCGGTTACTTATAATTCGGTAATTTATAATTTTATAATTTTATTTCATTGAATAAACATAACATATGATACAGACTTAATACAAATTAAGAACAACTGCAACATTCTGATACATTAAATGAAATTTGTCCGGTATATTCTTGATCTTGTTAGTAGTTTTTTATTAGTTGATAGAATTCATCTAGCGTATACGGTTCTATATTTGTGAGTGGGTGGTAGAGCTTGGTTCTTGAAGTCCTTAAATTTTGTTATTAGTTTTAAGTATTGGGGTAATAATCTATTATAACGGTCGATGTTGCTGTAAGGCGGTAGCTTTTCAGACATTGTAAGTTTATGTGGCGGTTTCTTGTAGTTTGTGTTTCTGTTACGGGTCTTCTTCATATTAAGCCAACATATTAACTGTCGTTGAAACATATATATATATATATATATATATATATATATATATGTATATATATATATATATATATATATATATATATATATATATATATATATATATATATGTTTCAACGACAGTTAATATGTTGGCTTTCCTAAAACTTCTTCTGCAGGATTCTGTGTAATCTAGGTTTTAAATTATTCTAAGTGCCGTTTTTTGGGTCTTTAATACGTCATTGATAATAACGCCACGACCCCAAAACATTATACCATATCTGAGGTGACTATGAAAATTAGCGAAATAGACCATTTTTAAGATCTCCGGCTTTAAGTAATGTTTCAAAATTCTAAGCGCATACACGGCTTTATTTAATTTTTTCTTTAAATTTAAGATGTGGGGTGACCAGTCGAACGTTTCATCTATATAGAGTCCTAGGAGTCTTGTTTCGCGTTGTAGTTTTATATTGCTATTATCCAGGGCTATTTCGGTTGGATATATTCTATTGTCTCTTTTAGTCTTAAATATGATTAAATTCGTTTTTTTTATTTAAAACTAGTTTATTTTCATTGAACCAAGATGATATTATTCTAATTGTAGAGTTAATGTTAGGTTTAATGTCATATACATTTGTGTTTAATGATATTATGCTGGTGTCATCTGCATAACTGGTCAACTTCGTAGTTTTGTTTAGCTGCATATTGGGCAGATCATTTACATAAAGAGTGAACAAGAGGGGACCTAGGACACTCCCTTGAGGGATTTCAATGTTTGTTGTGGTTGACTGTGATCTAAGCATTCCTTCTGCTTTGTATATTTCGACTATTTGTTTTCTATATGATAAGTAGGAAGAAATCCAATTTAATGGGATACCTCTAATTCCATACTTTTGTAGTTTTTTTTTCAATTGTGGTCCACTGTGTCGTATGCCTTTGATAAATCTAAGAGAATTCCGCAGGGGATATAGCTTCTTTCAATTTGATATGTCGCTTCTTTAATAAATTCGAAGCATGCTGTATCTGTATTTCGGCCTTTTATAAATCCGTGTTGATGACTGTTTAATATTTTTTCGTAAATGGTAAGATTCTTTTGCATATTAACTTTTCAATTATTATGGAGAAGGATGTTTGCACGCTGATTGGTCTGAAATTTTCGATTTTGTCAATATTCCCTTTTTTATGTACAGGTACAATTTTAGAAAATTTGAGACACTTGGGAAAGATTCCTTTCTGCAAGGAGTTATTAATTAAGTGTATGAGTGGTTCTCAATTCCCGAGCTTTTTGTGTTTTTTAGGTCCTTTATAATAATTTTCAATTCTTCTTCGTTGGTTGGATATAAAAATATTGATTCAGTGTTATTAATTATATTGTCATTATGAATGTTATTTTCTAAGTGTACTGTCATTTTTCTAAGTTGCTCTGCAAAACAACAGTTTATGGAATTGGGTTTGTGAGTCGGTCCAAAAGTATGTGTTGATTTTGATTTAGTTTTAAGGTTTGATATTCCGAAACAGCCGCCCATGTAGATTTTATTATGTTATCACTGTCCGTAATACTACGTTCGTAATATTTATTTTTTTCTTGTCGTAGTAACTTTTTATATCGTCTCAGTAGTATATTTCGGTTTCGTTTTAAGTCAGTGTTCGTCTTTGACAGTATGCAGTATAACTATATACGTTTACTCATTTTTTCGATTGAGTCATTTGAAAAGATCTTTCTCTTTTTTTATTTATGTAGTTTGCAAATTAACGAAAATTCGTCAAAAACTTCTGCATCTTTATTACAGTCAATATATTCCTTTTCAATTATTACATCCACAGATTTTTGAACGTCTCCCATGCGCGGACCTTTTTTAAATCTACCCAATAAAATATCTCCATTTCTTTGGTAAGAAAGCAAGTCCACTACTCCAGATATTCACGGCTTGTTTGATAAAATTCTGTAGCCGCCCTTTTCACAAACTCTTCATCTATGTCAGTAACATTATCTTTCGATTTCACCATTATTTGACGGACCATAAATGGAGGAAACTGATTCGTCTGTTTCTGAGTCAAATTGTCTTTTAATTGATTGATTTCTTTTGCAGCTTCAATTGCCGATATAGTCTGACCTTCCAGTTTCAATACAACTTAATGAAAACTTGCTGACTGGGCGTGTAAGAAATAAATCCACAATTCGGAAGTGGGATCTTCAAAAAAGTTTTTTTGTAACAGGGGACATTTCAATACTCAAAAAGTAGTTTTTTAATGGCTGATACATTTTTTCAAAACCCTTTCCAAGGCAGGCATAAGAGCAAACCATCTAGTTTTGCTATAGCCGAGCATTTGTTGATATTCCGTTTGAGTTTCGGCGCAAAACTCCTTTAGAGCTTCAACTCGAATCGTGTAAATATAAAAAAATAAATATATCTTCACAATAATGCTTTCGTAATCTAAGGGTAGCCTGTCTGCAGCAGTTTTTATTGCATTGTGAATTACATGGGATCCACATCCAATACCTATCAATAGCTTTTTCAGTGATGATTGAAATTTCGTTAACACATTGTTAGTTCCTCGCCTAGCCGCACCTCCGAAATTGACGTTGGCATTGTCTCCGCTAAATGCCACGACTTTTGCTGTCAAATTATTCTCTGTCAACATTTGGTTTAAGGGGGGACATCACAGTAGAGCACGGTAAAGGAGCTATATTTTCGGGATTTTTTTTTGTCTCAAAGATCAATCGAGAAACGGTAAAGTAAGTTTAATAATATTATTAAAAAACTACAAAAAATATTTTTTTCAAATTTTTTTGACACAAAATGGCGGCTGTGTGGCATTTGTCCGGAGACGCCTATTTTTGGAAGGAGGTCCACGGGCGGACATCTAGACTCCTTAATTTTTGATCACTAACAAAAAATCTAACTTTTTTATTTTCTATATATCAACAGCTATGGAGTCACGTAGGATTATTTCGATATATTGATTTTTGGCGAAATGGTGCACGTTTTAAAAAAAGTTGCAAATTTAACCAAAAGAAAGTCATTAAATTGTTTATAAAAAAAAACCAAGTAGTATAAAAAAATCCTACGTGGCTCGATAGAGTTAGTTTTTTGGAATATACTACCGAAATTTCAGATCGATCGTTGAAGATTTGCTCGAGCAATGTGTTAAGTTAAGAAAAACTGGTTTCGAGAAAAACGCGTTTAAAGTTTTAAGTCTAATCTGCGATGCCTGAGGCGTTGCGGCAGAATGGAAAATTTGGGCATTTAGACATTTTTGCCGCATTCTATCTTTTGGTATGTTATTTTTAAAACCCTAAAGCAACTTTTAAGCTAATACAAAAAAATCGAATTTTTCTAAATATTACTGTGATGTCCGCCCTTAAATAATCGACAATGATGTCAGAAGTCTCACCTGGTTGGTCTTGGAGATCTAAAATTTTTACTTGCACACCTACGTAAGGTTGAAAAAAGCGCACTAGAATAGGGTATATTTTCTTGTTACCGTGGTTTGAAGCGTCGTTTAGTATTGTAATACAATTGGACTTATCAAGATCATCTTTTAATTCTTTCATTGCTGTAGGCGTCAAAACATTTACTACAATAGGGAATATGCATCCATTTTTTTATTTGCTTAATTCACTTTTTACTTTGTTTTAACATCGCAAAAAAATGTAAACACTGTGGTTTGATTAATTTTTAAAAAAATGTATAAAATACCGATTAAATTTGACCTGTTTGAACGGTCCCATTTATCGCGCCCTTTGGATGACGTCACAGCTCTCGTTGTCATTCAGTGTTGTTTACGATTTGCATAGACAGTTAAGGATTTTCAGTTTGAATCGCTCTTTCGATAATGGAAAAAGCTAGAAACACATTTTATAGATATTGTGCAGTACCGGAATGCAAAAACACTATTGTAAGTACACCTGACAAATTGTTGAATTAAGTCTTAATCGAGGTGTATAGTCTACCTTACTCACATCTTTTGCGCATGCGCTACAAAATATGCTTTCATGTATCTATTTTTTGGAGATTGTCCGATTGTACTTTAAAAAACCACTTTCAGTCATTGTTCTTGATCATTTATAATGTCACTATATACTAAAATTGCACTAGGTATTGGAAAACCCTACAGAAATATTGTACAGAAAAACAGCACAGTGAATATAGACGCCGATCAATATCATAACGTGCACGTCACAGTCCCTTATTTCGGTTCGACCAATGGTGATGCGTTTCGCAAATTTGAATTTATACAAACTAAATAAGAAAATAATGGTATAGGTGTAATGTCGAGATCATAAAGTATCTGGGATAAAAAAATCAAGTAAATCTAAATCTCTTGCATACTCCCTATTGCTTCTGATTTCGTACGCACGCATGTAAATTTGGGATCTAAACATGATTGAATTAATTTCGACGCACAATCATTAGAGCGAAAACTGTGGTTTTCTTGTATCGTGTGATAAGCCCAGACGCCTTTCTGCAGCGGCGATATCCAAATCCTTTAAAGTTGGTGCGTCCGACTTTTTGAAAAAGGTTAACATATAAAAAACTATAAGCAATATAATATTAATAAAGGGTCCGCCAATAAGCGCGCTCGATCTTTAAAATAAAATAAAGCAAGTTGTGTGAGAGGTATAAATGAAATTTAATTTTTGTTTGAAAGAGTATTCGAAGAGTATTCCATTATTTATGGAAAATAATATCGTTCAAATGGCCACCTCGGCTTTGCTTGGTGGCGCGCATACATAAGTCCAATTTCCAATGACTCTGGCGCACAAATCGGGCTGTATTTCATCGATGGCGTGGCGTATGTTGACTTTGAGGTCATCATTGTGGTTGGTTTGCGTAGACCTGTGATTTAAGAAAACCCCACAAGAAATAGTCTAGTGGGGTTAAATCGCACGATCTCGGTGGCCAGTTGATGTCGCCTCCGCGCGAGATGCAAAAGATCCATTGTGGCGCGCGCTGTGTGGCTCGTAGCGCCGTCCTGCTGAAACCACATATCCTGGACATCCATATTGTCGATTTCATGCCAGAAAAAGTTCGTTATCATGGATCTGTATCGTTCGCCGTTTACCGTGATGGCCACACCATCGTCGTTCTCGAAGAAATACGGCCCGATGATGCCTCCGGCCCAAAATCCACACCAAACAGTTACCTTTGCTGGGTGCATTGCGACCTGGTGGACCTCCTGTGGATTGTTCTCGGCCCAATAACGGCAATTCTGCTTGTTGACATTCCCATTTATCCAAAAATGTGCCTCATCGCTGAAGATGATTTTGCGACCAAACTCGGGGTCGACTCCCAACTGCTCTAAAGCCCAATCAGCGAAGATACGGCGCTGTCTATGGTCGTTTATTTTGAGCTCTTGTGTCAGCTGGATCTTGTACGGATGCATGCCCAAATCCAGATGCGCGACGTGAAATTGACTGTCGCGGATTTTCACGCACACTATCGCGCACAGCGGCAACATTCGCGGCAGATCGGACGTTTCGACGACGCGTCGGTGTTGGCTTATTGTTCACCGAACCGGTTGCCTCGAATTTGTTTATCAAACGACGGATAGTCGACTCAGCAGGACGACCAATTGCACCGTAAAATTAGCGGAGCGCGCGGAACGTTGCCCGAACCGATGAATGATTTTCGTAATGCATTTTAATGATTTGCACATGTTGCTCGCGGCTGAATTGGTTCATGGTAATTTGTGAAGATACACTGAATAATAACAACTAGGTTTGACAACTCTACCACAAACAACATGGCCGCCATCAGCTGTTAAAGATCGAGCGCGCTAATTGGCGGACCCTTAGTTAAAATTTTCAATTATAAGTAAAAAAAATTTCATTTATAAGTTAAACTATAAGCGTTTTTATGTTTTTCAGACTTTAAATGCTGTTCAATATCACTGGCACCACTATGGGAAACGCTAAATTCTGTACGACACTTTTCACATCTGATATCTGAGGGAGACATCTGATCATTTATTTGCTTGATGAACGGATATTTCGGCTAAAAAGTTGCTAAAAACATCACGTGATTAATGGACGACCCCTTACACGCAATATTCTATTTTAATATATACAAACAATTTAATATTCTATTTATTTATTATTAATTTAAGAATATTAATAGTTTTACACTTTGAAACAAATAAGTATTTTTCGATTAAAGTTGAGTTGTTTACCAACACATTACTTATCGTGGGCTTAGAGTGCCAACCTTCTAACGCTAATTAGGTATCTTTGCAGGAGAAACAAAAAACTTTCTCAAAAAAAATTAAAATTAATGGCTTTAATATATTTGGTATACTGTTCCATTCTTTATAATATAAAACTAAAAAAAGAGTTACTTAATTCAGTATTTATTTACTTATTAAAACGTATGTGACTTAGCAGGTTTTTGAAATTAAATACAGGGTTTTCCATTAAGAAGTGTTATTTTAATATTTGTACCTGTTAAAATATAAATGTTATTTTTTGACAGTTGAAAAGTAAAAACTATGCCATTTACGAAAATTGTACGATACTCGCTTCAAAAGTGAATAGAAAATAGAGATATAATCCTGAGCGACGAGGCATATTGCCATTTAAGTGGCTTCGTGTATACAGAACTGTCGAATTATTTATTATTTGTCGAATAAATAAATTTCTACACATATCACGACTCGAGTTTCGACGTTTGACGGTCATTTTCAAGTACAGGTCAGTTTCAAGTCAATGCCAGTTAGATTAGGTTGCCTGCCTCGAATCGGGCAGATAAATCAAGATAACATACGCGCGGCAGCGCGAACTCTCGATCCAATTAGGACAAAGTGGCAAGGACCGTTGGTTTAACACCGGTTAGATTAGGTTGCCCGCCGCGAAGGGAGCAGATAAATTAAGACAACACACGCGCGGCAGCGTGAACAATCGAACCAATATAGGATAAAGTGGCAAGGACCGTTGGCTTAACGCCGGTTAGATTAGGTTGCCCGCCGCGAAGCGGCAGATAAATCAAGACAAGACACGCGCGGCTGCGCGAACTCTCGATCCAATGTAGGACAATTTAGCAAGGACCGTTAGTTCAACCCCGCTTAGATTAGGACTAATAATTTTTGGAAACCAATTTTGTATATACTTTACCCAAATATGTAACAGAAAAAAATAAATAATTTAAATTATATTATCAAAATTAAATTTGGCAACGCTGACCCAACTGCATCAACATTCTTAGGTATGTGACCAGTCATACACTCAGATTTTACATAAACGTCAGAATTATTGTATATAAACGTTAATTTTTTTATTACAAAAACCCAAATATTTCTCTGAATTAATAAAAAATATTACACCTTCTAGTTATATAACAAATCATTTACAAAATATATTCATTTTTTACAAGGCCCTAGGTCTTCCCACTACAATGTGGATACAATTTATATGATGGTATTGATACTGATATAGGAGTTCATACGCAAACAGTTGAGAGAATGTGGAAGTGTTAAATGGAGGAACAAGAGACATAGAAGGACAACGAGACATGATTTGCAATCTTATTTATTAGATTTTATATGGCGACAGTATCAGGTGAAAGAAAATAGAGATAATTTTGAATGTATGTAAAATTCTACATTCTCATTTTCACAAAAATTCTGAATTTTTTTTAATTTTGAAATTGTTTCAATTTTAAATAAAATATTTTATTTTATGATTTATCATAAAAGTTTTAGGTGTAGATTGGCGGCATTCAAACTACGTTAAAGACAAAGTTTACGCCAATAATCCTACAACAATAATCAATAATCTCAAGCATAATATTCGGGCTGTTATTCGTGAAATAGAGCAACCAATGTGCGGCAGAGTTTCTTTCAAAAATTGAAATTTGTAACCGCAGCCTTTGCGACCATGATATCGTGTTCCATAAGTAGATTGAGGGTTTCTACCTGAAATTGAACAACAAATATAGTTAGTTACGTTTTTAGTAAGAAATGTTTTTTTGTATAATGGAAAAGACATTTCTTAATGGAAAACCCTATATATTTTGAGTAATGAACTAAAAATATTTATTTATTTCTCTTTTAATATTAACTTAACAACATTACATATTTATGTAAATGTATATAATTTCAATGTTATAATCACATAGATTAGGAACCCATTTAAGTCTCTGTATTAATGTACTCAATACCACCTTTTTACTCAAGAGATTAATGACGACAAGCCATCTGATATATCATTTTAAAATTTCCCTTTTTTGTTTCAGAGTTTCTCCAGACAATAAGGAGTAATGCCGCCACCAATCAAAGAGAAACTCCTAATCGCAAGATGAACAATCGTCTCGAAAATTGAGTTCCCGCGATGTTATCGCCGTCAACGAGTGAAAGTTTGGAAATGCGTTTTCGCGGTCGCCGGCTGAATGCGTGAACACAGCACCGCGGCAGTCGCGCCATCATGCGGCGGCATGGCTGACTGGGACCAGATGTTCGTTCGGTCGCTTAGCCGGCTGCCGCATTGTCGCTCTCTGCAGGACCTGCAGGTCATCTATTACGGACTCAGCGGGCTCGAGGCGCTGCAGACGCTTCGCGATTCCGCCCTCAGAGCGCTCTGCAAAATTGTTAGATACGAAAAACATCTTGCCAATGATGTCCTATATTAGTAAGTTTCATTATACTTTAATCAATAACAGTTTTTCTGTTTTAAGTCTACAAAGAAGTCATTAAAGCACTCATTTGTGTTCGTTAATGGCTTGTCGAGTGCGATACAATTCTCTCAATATGTATCGGCGATTTTTTTATTTATAAATGGCATAAAAGGGCGCAAAATAGAAAAAATATTATAAACCACTCGTTTTTCGCACTTGTCCAGAAAACTCTTCGCTAGGCTCGTCGTTTAAACATGGACGCGTGTTGAAAAACCGCGCTTATTGAACTCGTTCTTTATTATACTATTCTTCCACGCGTATACCTTCCCTATAATTCCTAAAAATTAATTCCCCTTCGTACTTCTGACCTGCTAAACAGTATCAACAATAGTTTCTATACTCGCTTCAAATTTCATTATATTCATTTTTCAACACATTTCATTATATTAATTAGTATACTATATTATAAACTTCAATAATTTAAAGTTGTTACAACTCTACAACACGTTAACTGTAGCGTTTAGTAAGTAGTAGTATTATTCTTTTATTGCCTTTAAATACATACACATTTAAACAACGAAAGTGCTAAATTCTCCACCAACAAAATAACTAAGCAAACAATCAAATACCCAAGTAAAAAATTGAGAGAAAAAGAAATAAGGTTGAAATAATACAAACATAAATAAAAATTCCAAGGTCTCAAAAAACAACAAAAAGATAGTTTTGGCACACGCAGAAAAGAAATACAGTTTTTTCTTTTCCTGCACCACTCTTTTTCATCAAGGGTCTTCATATACACACCCCCAGTCTTCTACCACCAATCTCTCCTCGCTGCTCCAGTGACATCCCGCAAAGTTTTGCGCCCAATGCGCTCACACGTCTCTGGCCACATATCCCACACACTTTAAGGCAACAGCCCAATATATACTACGCCGCAGCGTAGTCCTATCTAGGCTGAGCGCCATTCCAGGCCCCTCTTCCACACTGGGCACATGCACATGGCCCGGCGATTGATAGGGGCCCCCTAGTTCCTGAGAGATCACCAAACGATAACCGATATTTAATAGCGAAAAACATATTCATTTCGAAAGAATCAAACGATAATGCATATGACTACAAAGACCTATCTCAAAGAACAAGACGTAGAAGCTTACGCCAAAGTTTTTTTTGACGTCTCTGCTCCGTTAGGTTAGGTTAGTTAGGTCATTATTGGGGCAATTTACTTCCATCCAGGATGAAGAAGTTAAACAAGAAGAAGAAGAAGCACGAATCTTGGTGGACATGCGTGGCTTTTCCCTTGTACCCAGTTACTATAGTCAAACGCTGCCGTCCGAATTGCACTAACAGTGTGTACCATATATATATATAGTACTATACAGTACTATATATATATGGTGTGTACGACGTACACAGTGCTAAGATACGGTCCGATTTTATGAGCGCGCTAACGGCTGTTCGCAGTACGAGTAATTCGGACCACTTGTGTGCTCGTGAATATGTTTACTGGTTCAACTTAACCTCACAAATATTATCGACATTTCTGTTGACAATAAAAAAGTGGATGGTGACAATTATCACCATAATGATATGATGATAATGATAATGATAAGTAAGTGGATGGTGATCATTAACAACCGTCGTCATCTTTGAAGTGAAAACTTCTTTAGCCGCGCTGAATGACATTTGGGTAGAGGGTAAACTCGTAGATTTGCGTTACCGTCATCATTAGCTGCGTTCTAAAGAAAATTTCAATTACTCAAAATTTAATGTCAAAAGAACGCAGATGCGCATATATTTAAAGTTTTCTCTGAACGTCAAATTTTATACTCAAAGTTGTTGGCAGCGTTGACAGAACGCAGCGCGGTTAATATGATATGTGGGGCTTCATAGATATAGGCAACACAATGTACGATTGTGCGCATGCGCATTGGGGCAAGACAGAAGGGCGTAGGGAAAGTAAATTTGAAAGGGGTAAATAAAAATTGCTTGAAATTTTTTAAACTATTGAATTTTTTTCTAATTTCAGATCGAGAGGTCGTGTTGCCGCGCGATATGTGGTCTTGATTAATCTTCTCCTAATGTAACCTAATCTAACCATCCATTTTGATCAAATCTGTAGTACGGTGGCGTTTTTTACACGCCACTGGAGGTTTTACGTCAATTTCCGTTAGTTGAATTATGGGTTAATATGTGTTAAGAGGCATTAGGCATTCAGCGCCCTCTGTGCCACAATTGAAACTAACGGAAATTGACAAAACCTAACACCATAATACCAGTGGCGTGTAAATCGTTGGATACGCATTATTATTTAAGGTTACGACGACGAATTCATATAACAAGTTTATTATTATTTTACAAATCTATTTAAGAATAAACGAAACATAACGCATTATTTAAGGTTAGTACGAAGAATTTATTTGACAAGTTGAAACTTATAAGACTGTTGGTTTAACCCGGTTAGATTAGGTTGCCCGCCGCGAAGCGGGCAGATAAATTAAGACAATATACGCGCGGCAGCGCGAACTCTCGATTCAATATAGGACAAAGTGGAAAGGACCATTGGTTTTACCTTGATTAGATTAGGTTTCCCACCGCGAAGCGGTAAGATAAATCAAGACAACATACGCGCGACAGCGCGAACTCTCTATTCAATATAGGACAAAGTGGCAAGGACCGTTGGTTTAACTCCGGTTAGGTTAGAGTTGTTGGAGTTTATTATCATTTCAAACAATTTTTATATACCTCCTTCAATTTTCCCCCCTTCGCTTTTGTGTTTTTCCACCAGTGCGCATGCGCATAATGCGTACGGTGGGTTGCCTTGTAACACATTTTTAACCGAATTGGTTATTCATGTATAATATTAATTAGTTATACTAATTAGATATATTATAATATAGTTTAGTATAATATTAATTAGTTAGTTTAATTGTGGCACAGGGGGCGCTGATCGCATGACGCCCCATATATCAGATTAACTCGCAGCGCTTCTAAGCAAATATTAACCCGTAGAATCAGTGTGCAGTACAAGAATAAGTACTTTTGTCGGATGTACTAGTGCCGCATTATTTGAATATTCAGATTATTGGATTGTATCGAAGAATTCATGGTAAATCACGAATAAAACGCATCAAAGTTATAGGCAACCAAATGTACGCATTGTGCCTACTTTTTGTTGCCTATAACTTCCATATTGCAAGACACATTGGGGTAGGGAAAATAAATTTGAAGGGTATATAATAGTTATTTACATTACAGTGCGGAAACATTGATTTTACAATGCAACAGCTCGTTTGGGTTAAAGGGCTAGTTCCCCATTTGCTGGTGCATTGTAAAATCATTTCCGCACGAAATTTGTATAAGATTTTTTCGCCGACAATTATTATTTAAGAAACAAATAGATTTAGATTAATTACAATATTGGAAATTATTTAATTTTTTAATGTTGGTACTCACAAACTTTGACATTTTTACTAATTTAAATTTATTAGTTTAGTTATGTCATTTTTCCAAATGTCAGACGCACAGTAAAATTAAAAAAAACACTCTTATTTTCTACATTATCGTGGCAAATGTTGTGTAAAGTAGCGTTTTTTTAATTTTATTGTCTTATACTTAATTTATTTTGTAAGTGTGCCTGGAAGGTTAAAATTTACTAGTCACTTTACCGCACCGTAGCCGTACTTTGCAACATTATACGTAAAAATCTAGTTTCGCTGGACGCTGGACAATTCAGGAGGCCAAAAAGAATTGTTTAAACTATTGCATTTTTTTTTAAGTGAAAACTATAGCCGCGCTGATGTGCCGCAATGATATTTGGGTAGAGGGTAAACTCAGAGATTTGCGACACCGTCATCAAAAGCTGCGTTCTATAGAAAAAAATTCTATTACTCAAAGATGTGTTCAAAAGAACACATCTATACGCATATATTTAAAGTTGGCTCTGAACGTCAAACTTAATAGTCAAAGTTTTTGGCAGTATTGACAGAACGTAGCGTTTATAAGGAAATATCAACGCGTAGAATCAGTGTGCAGTACAAGAGTAAGTACTTTTGCCGGATGTACTAGTAGATATACTTGCCGGATTCATGGTAAATCACGAATAAGACCCATCAAAGTTTAAGGCAACCAAATGTACTGGTGTGCTCTCCAAAGGAAGGAAACTCCAAAATAAAATTAATAGTCAGCCATATAGAGATAAGAATAAGAAAAAAAAAGACGCACTAGTTAATTCAGAACTTTCTAAAGGAGAACAAAATTAAACATCGTAAAGAATATTACAAAGAAAACAGTCAGCGGTACAGAGAAAAGAGCTACTACTATTTTAATTAATTTACATACAGATAAATCTTCAAAAGCAGTTATAAGGCATGTTTCTAAAAGTCAAAATTTCCATATCTCACAAATTGCAAGCCCATCAACAAGCAATGCGCCATATATCCTGCCAATTCATTTTGCTGACCTATCAACACAGATTCAACCAAACATTCCGGATTCAAATTCATATTATGATGATGACATTAACAGTCATTCTCCTTCAGAAGTGAGTTATGTTCCAGAATTACATAAAACAATACTAACATACTGTGTATCAAATCTGATTAATTAATATACTGATAAATCCTCAAAACCAGTTTTAAGGCTGTTTTTTTTTCAAAAGTTTTCACTTCAGTCGGCAGTGTCTGACTTCCTATATTTTTTTTCTTCCTATTTTAATATCATCGAACGAGTATGGCCAATCAACGTGAGAAGATGGTTGCACTTCAAGCATTTTCTCTAATCGATATATGTTTTGACGTTCAAGGTAAACGACGCGAACACAGTGCTGACAGTCCGACCCGTGAGCACCGTGAACGTCTGAACATGACGTCACTTCTGAAGTCATAACGTTTGCAGCGCAAACGGTGAGCGTTAAGAGCACGAATCGGACCGAACATTGGTATGCTGTGAGCGCAATTCGGACCGCGGCCAAAGTGTGTGAGGTATAAATGTCAAATGTCAGGAAGAAATTGTGGAGTCTGGCGTACGCGGATGATGTTGTAATACTGGCAAAATCGGCAGGAGAATTGAAAGAAATGATTGTGAGATTGGAGAAATTTTTTGATAAAAGGAAAATGACTGTAAATGTAGGTGAAACAAAATGGTTAAGGTTTAAGAAAGGTGGGATGTGCAGGAAGGAGAGGTTCGAATGGAAGGGAATGGAGATTGAGCAGGTTGGGCATTTTAAATGTTAAACTTTCGTTGGGTATTTAGGGTTTGTATTTGGGAGTGGGTGTGGTAATAAAGAGCATAAAGAGTACGTGGCAAAAAAGCGTGGGTGGCGGCAGAAAGGTTCTTGAAGGTATGGGGAAAAGACTTTAGCACAAATTACCGGGCGAAGGAGATGATGTGGAAGGCTTGCTGGCGGAGTATATTGATGTATGGAGCTGAAATATGGGGGGTGAAAGAAGAAGAAGGCGTGGAAAAAGTGCAACTACAATTCTTTAAAAAGGCCCTAAAATTAGACAGATCAACTCCTTCCTACACAGTACTGCAGGAGCTAAATTCATTTAAATTAAGAATTGAAGCAAGCCGACGAGTAGCAAGGTATGAATGTAAAGTGAATGGAATGACTGAGAAAAGAATTGTAAAAGAAGTGTTCAGGGTAGCAAGTTTGGAAGGAATTAATGGTAGGAGAGAGACAAATTTTGGAAGGAATAGAAGGAAACTGGAGAGGCTTAGGAGGGAAGGCGTGCGAGTTGACGAATGGCTAGTGGTAAGACTGAAGGAAGTTGCACTGCAAGAAGGTCTAAGGAAAACAAGGGAGAGTAGATATAGGAAGGACTATGCGGAAATACAAATATTTGAAGAGCTACCTAAATACATAAAATCAACAATGGGCCTGAATGCCCAGTCAGTAATTGCCAGGTTTAGATGCGGCTGTGAAGAAAGAGGGCGAAAGTATTGGATGGATGACAAGTATAAGAGTTGTGGTGTATGTGGGGTAGGGAAAAACGTGTGGGTGCATTGGTTTGAGGGGTGCAAAAAAGGAGAGTGTACCAAAAGAGAGAGTGTTAGGGTCGAAATGGAAACAGTGCATGAATGAGGATGGTAGTGGTTTGGTAATGATGGAAAGGATAAAAGGATTTAAGGAACAGGGAACGGAAACAGAGGAATGTCCAGTGTAGTTTTTTTTTCTCTCTTTTAACTTGGACTTTATTTTTTATGGTGATTATTGATTTTGTTTTCTTTTTTTTATATTTTGTTTGTTTTGTTTTTCTTTTTGTTGTTTTTTGGTATTGTAGGAGGAAAGGTTTATGTTTTTTTTATTTATGCCAATAAAGGATTGTATGTATGTATAAATGTCAAACTTTAAAAGTTCTGCTTAGCAAATTTGAGGTTCGGATTTGAACAAAATTTCACAGTTAACTTTGTTTGACTTCGGAATGACCTTCGAATGGAAGACTAAGAAAAATATGAAGGGACGAAGTAATGGAGGACCTACGATCAATGAATGTCACATAGTGGAGGAGAGAATAGAGATAAATGGAGGCTTGTGGTGGAGCAGGCCAAAACCCAGCCAGGGTTATAGAGCCATTCGAAGAAGAAGAATATTTAGATTAAGTGCACAAATTATTTAAACTGAAATTAATTATTATACTACACTATAATAGAGGTACAAAGAAACAAAGAGACAAACGGAACCATCAGGAAAACCAAACGCCAATACATAACAGAACAGCTCACATCAATTGAGGATAACTTTAGAAACTACAACAGCAGAAATTTCTATAGAGCTTTTGCAAATAAAATTAAAGGTTACTCACTACAGAATTTGACAAGGAAAAAAGATGGAAAACTTGCACTCACGAACCAAGAAAACTGCGAAGAACTGTCGAACTACTTTTCCGAGCTCCTTAATTGCGCCGAACCATCCGAACGATTCCCACACACATCTTCAATAAACATGAAACCCGACGCTGAATTACCGACACTAGAAGAAATCCGACAGCGTGAAACTGAAGAATGGAGAGACATCAGGAGAAGATGGAATAACCGCAGAACTACTGAAAAATCTTGGACCACCATCATTACAGGAAATCACAAACATAATTCAGGAAATTTGGCGAAGTGAAGAACTCCCAGATGATTGGAAATGCGCACTCATCCACCCACTCCACAAAAAATGAGACAAATCTGATGTGAATAACTACAGAGGAATCTCCCTCCTTTCCGTTCCCTACAAAATCTTATCCGCTTGCCTCTTACAACGCACACAAGAACAACTCGAACCCCGAATTGGGGAATATCAAGCAGGTTTCAGACCACACAGATCAAAGCAAATTTTCAACCTGAAATCTATACTAAAAATTGGAGCTACACGAAATCTCCCAACCATCTGCACATTCATTGATTTCAGGAAAGCTTATGACTCCATCGACCGACAATCCCTGTTTAATATACTTGAAGAAAACAATCTGGATCCGAAAACGCAACGGCTCATCCAACAAACACTAACAAACACAACTTCCAAAATCAAATTCAAGGGAGAAATCTCAAAGCTTTCCCCATCAAGACTGGTGTCCGGCAGGGCGATAGCGTCTCTCCGTTACCCTTCAACATCGTTTTAGATAATGTTTTCAAAACATGGAAAATCAAAAAATTTGGAGACCTATAAGACTAGGAAAACAACAGGATAACATCAACGTCACATGCCTAGCCTTCGCTGATGATCTCGCGATCCTTTCCGAAAATGAACAATCAGCAATTAATCAGATCGAAGTCCTAAAAGAATGTGCTGAGAAAGCTGGACTACAAATTTCCTTTTCGAAAACCGAATTCATGGCCACAAAACACATCAAAACAGAAAATTTAATTACAAAATACGGTGCGATAAACAAGGTAAGTCACTTCAAATACTTCGGCGAAATTATTGAACCTACAGGAACAGAAATATTGGCACAAAAAGCACGAGAACTCAAAATGCGGAAAGCATATGGAAGAGTTGCAAGCATCTTTAATAAAAAAATGCATAAATATTAATTAGCCTACCAAAATCCGACACTACACGACTGTTATCAAACCCGTAATACTCTACGCCAGCGAGACATTAAGCCTTACTTCCAAAGGAGACAAAGAGAACATCAAGAAGGCCGAAAGAAAAATTATCCGAAAAATCCTTGGCCCAAAACTAACAGACGAAGTATATCGTCTACAATCAATCACACACTGTCACAGCAAAGTACTCCAACATCGAAACCGATTTCGCAAACGACTGAAATTCTGTGGGCACGTTATGAGACTAGATGACAACCGACTAACAGGGAGAGTTTTGAAGTACATACAGAAAATGAAAACGACAACAGTCTGGGTATAACAGGTCCAAATTGATCTAAAAAACGCCAACATCTCACCGACAGACATCGAAAGTCGAAAAATCTTTAGATATAAGGTCTACAGCTGGGAAATTATATCAGTGGAAAAACCCAAAGTAACAAGAGCAAAATGGACACATGTACGTTGAGCTAAACAAAGCGAGATGATGAAACAATTCTGGAAGAACAAGAAAAATAAAAGCAGGTCATAATTTGCTTTATGTGATTTATATTGAAAATCTCTATTTTATTATTATTATTATTATAATTATTATTATTATCATTATTATTATATATGGTTGGTCCCTTTAGGAACACACGAAGCTTTATTTAAAATTCGCTTGCGAAGGATGCAGGATGCTTTCATCTGTTCACGAAAGAACCTCTTCCTTTCTTCCGTCCACTTGGTACCTGATCTTTTTGGTACTTCAGTCTCTGGAACAACTTCACACTTTTTTTCCTATGTATATGTGTCGGTCCGAAATTTCTTTTGGTTCGATTTCAGAATTTCTCATGTCTGCCCCTATTTGTTGTATCCAAGGGAAAGTCTTTAGTTTGTCAACTCTTTCGAGAATTTGGTGGGTTAACCTGGTGTCAGGGAGTTTCTTAACATGTCCATAACATTTTAACCTTTTTTCCTGAGGTCTGCCGCAATATTAGATCATTTTTCTGTAGATTTACGTGATTGTAGGCGGTAATCATCTTCCAAATGTCTTGCTCCTAAGATTTTCCTTATGATTTTTCGCTCTTCTTTTAGTATATTCTTGAGCTCGCCTTTTTTATTAAGAATCTGTACTTTTATTATTTTATATATATATATATATATATATATATATATATATATATATATATATATATATATATATATATATATATACAGCGAGATTCCTACAGCCTTTGCCGCATCCCGCACTTCTTTTTCTACCTCTCCTTATCTCTCCAGCCATCTTCTTCTATGGCTCTATCTTTAATGGTTTCCATAATACCATCTATCCATTTTATTGCTGGTCTGCCTCTTCTTCTCCTTGCTCTTGGTATATATGCTATTCTAGGCCATCTTTCTCCAGTCATCCTTTGCATGTGTCCATACCACTTTAATTGCCGTGTTTCTATGTCGTCTGTAGTGCCATAGACTCTCTTCGTCTGTCTTCTTATATGTTCATTTCTTACACTATCTAGTTTGGACGTTTGACAAGCCCTTCGTAGAAAGTCCATTTCTACTACTTCTAAACTTTTTTTATCCCTTTGTGAAACTTGCCAACATTCTGAACCATAAGTTGTTATTGGTTCTACAATAGATTTGTATACCATCATTTTTGTTTTTAGTTTATTTTCATTTGACCATAGTATTGAATTTAACAAGCAGATAGCCTTTTTCCCTTGTCTAAGTCTATTTTTTTATCCTTTTTTGTTGTTCCTTCTTCTGAGATGATAGTTCCTAAATATTTGTATGCCCTACATTTTTTAATCTTTCTTAACTCCAGTTCTGGGTCTTCTCCTTCTTCCCCGACACGATGATATTCTGTTTTTGACATATTCATGTTTAAACCCCATTCCGAATACTCTTCTTTCAATTTTCTAAACATATAATCTATATCTCTTTCATCACTTGCTATTATCACTTGGTCGTCATCAAATAGCAGGCTTGTAAAACATTGTTCACCTGTTCTTATTCCCATTCCTGCAGTTTTTCTTCTCCAGTTTGTTAGTGCTTCTTGTATGTATATTTTAAATAATGTAGGAGACAGGCTGCAGCCTTGTCTTAATCCTTTCGTTGTACGGAAAGGCCGCGATATAACGTTGCCTATCTTGACTGCACTTTTTAACTCGATATATATATATATATATATATATATATATATATATATATATATATATATATATATATATATATATATATATATATATATATATATATATATATATATATATATATATATATATATAAATATATATATATATATATATATATATATATATATATATATATATATATATATATATATATATATTTCTGATTGCCTGACAGTATACACTATTTATCCCAATCCTCGTCAATGCTTCAAAAAGCCTTTTCCAGGGTACCGTATCGAAAGCTTTCTCCAAGTCGATAAATAATAGGTGTGTGGGTAGATTTCTACCTTTCCGCTTTTCTATAATTTGTTGAATAACAAATATATTGTCAATGCATGATCTCCTGGCTCGGAAGCCACTTTGCTCCTCTACTTCTTTGATGCTGCTTTCAATTTTTTTTTTAGTATCCGGCCGTACAACCTCCCAAGCGCACTAGTTACGCTGATCCCTCTATAGTTACTACATTGTCTTCTGTCTCCTTTTTTATATATGGAGCTCATATGGGCAATATTCCAATCTTCTGGAATGTTCTATTAGACATTTGTTGAAGATCTTGGCTATCAGCTCTAGTAATAATTCTGGTCCATTTTTAACTAGTTCAATTGGGATATTTCCTGGCCCTGCAGCCTTTTTATTTTTAGATTCTTTTATGGCTTCCTTTATTTCTTTTATCGTTATCGCATTTACATCTTCATTTGTGGGTGTCTCTATATCCAGGTTATCAATGTGGAACTCTTTTCTCTTTTCTGTTAGCAGTTCTTTGTAATATGTTTCCCACTCCTCCATACTTATTAGTTCAATTTTATTCACTTGTCCTTCTTTTCTAATATATTTGATTGCCTTCCACGCTTCCGAAACCTCTCTATCTCCTCGCATCTTTTTTCCCAAATCTCATTTTTCTTTTTTGTTACAAGTTTTTTAACTTCTCTATTCCAGTGTGCATAGATCGTTCTATCTTCTATTTTTTTAGATTGTAGCCTAATTGTATATTTTTTAGATATTAGAAGTTTGATAAGCTTTCTTTTTAATTTCTGCTAGTCTTTCTATTTCTTCACACCACCACTCTTTATTTTTAAAATGCCTTTCTTGTGGTCCTATAGCTTCGGTCGCTGCTTGGTGCATACAGTTCCTTAGGTGTTGATATAGTTGATTCGCTGTTGTGTTTCCGTATTGCACTTTAGCCAGCATGGCAGTTAATCTTAGTTTGTACAAAAATTTAGTAGATTCGTTGCCGAAACTCTCTAGATTGTATATGATTTCATTCGTGTTTTTTCCTAAGATGTCGTTTTTACTAGTTCTGTCCGTATTAGTTTTCCTATAATTTATTAGGACTGTTGCTACCAATAGGTGGTGGTCCGATCCGCTCCTCGATACACCCTTACGTCAGTGGTTGTTATTTTTGTGTTTTGTTTTTGTATAATGAAATCGATTATCGATCTTAGTCCTTTTGTGGGTCGGGTCCACGTGTATTTATGTATATATTTGTGGGAGAAGAAACCATTCATTATCTTTAGAGACATATTCTGACATAGTTGTTTTAGACGTCTGCCGTTATCGTTTTCAGTTTGTTCTCCATATCTACCTATTACCGGTTTGTTTCCTTCTCTCCCTGTACGGGCATTTAGGTCTTCCAAGATAAGTATTTCTCGATCTCCTTTTATCTCAGATATTATTCGGAATAGTTTTTCGTAGAACATATCTTTAGTGACAAGGTCTGCATCCTCGCTAGGAGCGTATACTCCTATTATAACTATATTCTGTCCATTTTTTTTAATTTCCATTTTTATTATTTGTTCGTCGTTTTCTTCATGGTCTTTAATGTATTTTTTATACTTTCTGTGTATTGCTATTGCTACTCCTCTCTTTGCTCTTGTGTCCTTTTTAACTCCACTATAAACATGTATATATTCCCCTACCATCTCAACCCCATTCCCTTTTTTTTTAGTTTCTGTAAGCACACAGACATCCAGTCTCATTTTGTTTAATTCTTGGAATACTTCTGTTTTCTTTGTTCGTAATGCTTGTATGTTCCAGGTCGCCATTCTCATAGTCAATTTTCTTTGCCTAGTTCGTTGTATTTTAGGTCCATCATTCTTCCGAGGCGAATTTTTTTTCTTTTTCCGAATGATGAGGTGTTGGCCCATCGATTCAACCCTCCAGCTTGAAGGACCAGGATTTTCTGTTAGGGTTTTCTCCCTTAGCCACTTTTGTTCCGGTTTTCAGGCGCCGGAAACTCGTCATTTACCCCCTTCCGTCTGCTACACCACGCACATCCATTGTACGCGATGCACCCAGAGGCCACGACGAGGACGTGGAAGTGGGATTTGCTGGATTTGTCCTTTTTGGGACTGTGGGCGTTTCCCAGAGTTTTGTTGTAGCAGGAATAGTGGCACTTTCTGCTACCCCTGAGACCCATACCAGCCATTTAGCCTCCTTATTATTTTTATTATTATTTTTACTTTTATTATTTTAAAAATTAAAATTAGACTAGATTTCTCTAGATTAACCACAATTAGTTAATTAAAAATAAAAGAAAACACGCTAACAAATTAATACAATGCATCCTTTAATTCCTCGCAATACACTTTCCATTTTATTATATACTTTCATCCAAGTCTCATGTGTACACACGTACCAACACAATATTTTACTCCCTGTCTTATATTTCCCAGTTAGTTTTATTATTTCGTCCATATATCTCTCGCACATAAAAAGAACCTCTTTTATCGCTGTGCAGCTATATAATCCTCATTCTTCGCGTAAAGAGAATAACAAAGCGTTGTGAAGTGACGGGGATTGGATTACTATCATTAAAGAACCAGTTCCACGCGGGACAAATAAACGACTGCATGTATATGTGAGTGTGTGTAATGCCACGCAGGTCGGAGAGCCTGAACAGGAACTAATTCGTAATTACGCTTTGAATCCGTGCATTCTTCTGGAGCGAGAAGTAGTTGTGTGGCAAACGCACGCAACCTTTCACGGTTCTAAATTACTTCCCTGTTTTGTGTATTGGAGTCGCGGTTGTGGTCAAACTTGCTCATCACTCATTTCGGAACGTACAGGAATTTTTAGGCTGGCATAACGTTGACTTTTTTAACGGCGTTATTAAATGAAGTACAGCTGCGGTCCAGAAGAAAAGATGTTGCATACATGCGGAATATTTTGTTTTCAAGCGACATAGTTAAATGCGGAACTTTCATACATCCTGGTTTATGGGAACTTTATTGCGTGATACTAATAGAGGGTTTTTATAGCTACATAGAATTTTTTTGCGACTTATAAAGGGTGACGCAAAAAAATAAGAACTTTTTAAAATCTAATTAAGCCAAGAGTGATGGAAGAAAAGCATTTGGCTCATAGTAATTAAAACCTTAAAATTTACCATTGAAGAAACATTAATGGAATTTATCATTTTATTTAAATTTCGTCCTTTAGATGTCATTCTCCTGTAGGAATGAATATTGAGAACATCTCAAACATCTCTGTTTTAACTCATCCAGTGTTCTTGGTCGAGTGGTGTATACTTTATTCTTGAGATAGACCCTCGAGAAAAATTCATAACCGCACAAATCTGGCGGTTAGGGAACTGGGCTAGGGAACATTACCGAATCTTGAGATCACAAGGTTACCGAGCAATTATAGCACAGCTCCCATTGATTGCTGTGTGATGTTGCTCCATCCTGTTGACCCAGGTTCCAAGAAACCCAGGTTTCTTGAATGTGTAGAAGATTTCTTGGATCACTCCAGTCATAGCCCACTGTCAAACAATTTTTGACAGTAAAAATATAAACACTAGTGGCTGAAAAAATGTCGCAAGAAGGACGATTATAGCCGGACAATGCGCATGATTTTCAAGATGGCCGGAAACTTCAAACCGACCGTTGAGATTTTTAACTAACCGAGGTCAATACGAAGATGGAAGCCTATAACACAGACAAATAATGTGGCAAGAACCGTTGGTTTAACCCCGGTTAGATTAGATTGCCCGCCGCGAAGCGGACAGATAAATCAAGACAAGATACGCGTGGCAGCGCGATCTGTCGATCCAATATAGGACAATGTGACCAGCGCCGTTGGTTTAAACCCGGTAAGATTAGGTTACCGCCCCGAAGCGGACAGATATAGAATCGATTCAATATAGAACAATGTGGCAAGGACCGTTGCGGAACTCTTAGTAAGTGACAACAAATTTGAGTCCTTTGTTACCACTGCTGTAAAGGTTTATTACGCATACGCTAGTTTAATTTCTGAAACTGCCACCCAACGTGGGCTATTGCTACACTTTACCAATTTCTTCACGTGTAACGAAAGATTTTAACATCTACATGTAACGATCCGTATTAACAGTTACTGCTGTATTTTGCTAATAGCTTATATTTTGGGTATATTTCACACTTTGTAAGCGATCAATTTATTGTTTTGGTATATTCCTAAAATCATGTCCACTGATACGTGGCAGAAAATGCAACTAACGTTGCAGCTCAGTGGCGTTGCGCGGGAACACACTATTTGTCCTATATTGGATGGAGAGTTTGCGCTACCCCGCTTATGTTGTCTTGATTTATCTGCCCGCTTCGCGGCGGACAACCTAATCTAACCGGGGTTAAACCAACGGTCCTTGCCACTTTGTCTTATATTAGATCGAGTGTTCGCGCTGCCGCGCGTATGTTGTCTTGATTTATCTGCTCGCTTCGCGGCGGGCAACCTAATCTAACAGGGTTAAACCAACGGTCCTTGACACTTTGTCCTATATTAGATTGGGTGTTCTCCCTGCCGCGCGTATGTTGTCTTGATTTATCTGCCCTGCTTCGCGGCGGGCAACCTATTCTAACCGGGGTTAAACCTTATCGTCACTTATACTCGTCACAAAATATATTATATAACTTATTTTCAATCAGAAATGACTTAGTAAGAGAAGAACTGGAAGTAGAACCCATCATAGAAAGCATCAAACGACAACAATTAGAATGGTTTGGACACCTAGTGGGGATGAAGGAGGAAAGATCAACAAAACAAATATGGCAGGCAAGACCACACAATCGCAGACCAAGAAAAATATGGGATGAATCGGTGACAGAAACTTTAAGCGGGAAGGGACTGTCATGGAACGAGGGAAAAAGGACCAGTAAGGACAGAAAGGAATGGGCTAGACTAGTCCACAACTAATATGAGTTTGTCATTTCTGTAATACTGTACCTGAGTCTATCTAGATTATTACCTTAACACCTAACAGTACTCTAAGGTTTGCAATAAAAAAAAAACTTATTTTCACTACGCCTCTTTCTCCCAATGTAATGCGCATGTCCGAAATTGTAATGCGCATGTACGAAATTTAATATAACGATACCAGCGCACCCGACCGCTGGAGGACATGATTTTAGGAATCAACCATTGTTTTTTCTCTAGCAGCATCGGACCCCCATTAAGAGTTACTGTGATGCCCTGAACATTAAAAAAAATAGGGCTGATGATTCCATACTGCCACCTTACTAGGGTGTAAAAGTCGAACATGAACCTCATTAGGTGTCTCATGAACGTCATTAGGTGTTTGTCCATTTATAAAAACACACCGAGCTTTAGTTGTTTTAGAGTTTTTTGAGTTGTTCTTTAGTTTATTTGTTTAGAGTTGTACTTTACCCAAACTTTTTTTCATCCTTCATATTAACTGCTGCTGAATAAAAACTCTCACGTATTTTCGTTTGTGTTCCAGCACTGGGGAATTGTCAACATGCTGGTACATACTGCTCTCCGGTTCCGTGTTCATAGACGGGTCCATGTTCCTGCCGAGATCAAGGTAAGCAACTCTAGTTTTATCGCGTGCATTCGGTATCGATTATGGCGGAACCGCGTGCGAATTTAGGGACAATTCAAAACAGTTACGAAGGTCGAACTACCGGGATCATTTCCGCCCAGCCGGAAATTCAGCTTACAGACAATTACTGTTACGCAAACACGCTAATTCTCATCGTTATTTTTCCGTTTTATTGTCATATTTTCGTTTACGTAACGTATGTTATAAGTATGTTATTGCGAATTTAATGCGCATATTTTGACGAGGATGTAACCGTTTGATGAAATAATGAGAATAGGAAGTTCATAATTGTTTATTCTTCTCGAATATACTTTTCAACAGAATAACAATCAATACTATTGTTTTATAAACAATAATTAATATACGCAATAATTATTGAAAGCCTCTGGTCTGACAAGACTAGCCATTTCGCTACTATGCTATCCCAGTTCAATTGATTTGACGCCTAGGTGCAATGGACTGTTATAGTAGTCCAATTGATTGGGCGCTCAGATGCTATGGACTGCTATAGCAGTCTACAGACTTCATGAATTAATTGTGGCTTTTTTAAACATAACAAAGAGATTAATAAATACATATACTCTCATTGGAGCGTTGCGTTGCCTTGGGTGATAGATTCGGGACTCACCCCTGCACCTAGAATCTTATTGCTGGAAAGATGAATATTTCACAAAATCTAAAAAAATAATTGTTAGCTATGCGGATAGCCATATTTTTTTTTTATATTCTATGTCTAGTCTTGTCTAGTCTTGTCTAGTCTTGTCTAGTCTTGTCTAGTCTTGTCTAGTATTGTCTAGTCTTGTCTAGTCTTGTCTAGTCTTGTCTAGTCTTGTCTAGTCTTGTCTAGTCTTGTCTAGTCTTGTCTAGTCTTGTCTAGTCTTGTCTAGTCTTGTCTAGTCTTGTCTAGTCTTGTCTAGTCTTGTCTAGTCTTGTCTAGTCTTGTCTAGTCTTGTCTAGTCTTGTCTAGTCTTGTCTAGTCTTGTCTAGTCTTGTCTAGTCTTGTCTAGTCTTGTCTAGTCTTGTCTAGTCTTGTCTAGTCTTGTCTAGTCTTGTCTGGTCTTGTCTGGTCTTGTCTGGTCTTGTCTAGTCTTGTCTAGTCTTGTCTAGTCTTGTCTAGTCTTGTCTAGTCTTGTCTAGTCTTGTCTAGTCTTGTCTAGTCTTGTCTAGTCTTGTCTAGTCTTGTCTAGTCTTGTCTAGTCTTGTCTAGTCTTGTCTAGTCTTGTCTAGTCTTGTCTAGTCTTGTCTAGTCTTGTCTAGTCTTGTCTAGTCTTGTCTAGTCTTGTCTAGTCTTGTCTAGTCTTGTCTAGTCTTGTCTAGTCTTGTCTAGTCTTGTCTAGTCTTGTCTAGTCTTGTCTAGTCTTGTCTAGTCTTGTCTAGTCTTGTCTAGTCTTGTCTAGTCTTGTCTAGTCTTGTCTAGTCTTGTCTAGTCTTGTCTAGTCTTGTCTAGTCTTGTCTAGTCTTGTCTAGTCTTGTCTAGTCTTGTCTAGTCTTGTCTAGTCTTGTCTAGTCTTGTCTAGTCTTGTCTAGTCTTGTCTAGTCTTGTCTAGTCTTGTCTAGTCTTGTCTAGTCTTGTCTAGTCTTGTCTAGTCTTGTCTAGTCTTGTCTAGTCTTGTCTAGTCTTGTCTAGTCTTGTCTAGTCTTGTCTAGTCTTGTCTAGTCTTGTCTAGTCTTGTCTAGTCTTGTCTAGTCTTGTCTAGTCTTGTCTAGTCTTGTCTAGTCTTGTCTAGTCTTGTCTAGTCTTGTCTAGTCTTGTCTAGTCTTGTCTAGTCTTGTCTAGTCTTGTCTAGTCTTGTCTAGTCTTGTCTAGTCTTGTCTAGTCTTGTCTAGTCTTGTCTAGTCTTGTCTAGTCTTGTCTAGTCTTGTCTAGTCTTGTCTAGTCTTGTCTAGTCTTGTCTAGTCTTGTCTAGTCTTGTCTAGTCTTGTCTAGTCTTGTCTAGTCTTGTCTAGTCTTGTCTAGTCTTGTCTAGTCTTGTCTAGTCTTGTCTAGTCTTGTCTAGTCTTGTCTAGTCTTGTCTAGTCTTGTCTAGTCTTGTCTAGTCTTGTCTAGTCTTGTCTAGTCTTGTCTAGTCTTGTCTAGTCTTGTCTAGTCTTGTCTAGTCTTGTCTAGTCTTGTCTAGTCTTGTCTAGTCTTGTCTAGTCTTGTCTAGTCTTGTCTAGTCTTGTCTAGTCTTGTCTAGTCTTGTCTAGTCTTGTCTAGTCTTGTCTAGTCTTGTCTAGTCTTGTCTAGTCTTGTCTAGTCTTGTCTAGTCTTGTCTAGTCTTGTCTAGTCTTGTCTAGTCTTGTCTAGTCTTGTCTAGTCTTGTCTAGTCTTGTCTAGTCTTGTCTAGTCTTGTCTAGTCTTGTCTAGTCTTGTCTAGTCTTGTCTAGTCTTGTCTAGTCTTGTCTAGTCTTGTCTAGTCTTGTCTAGTCTTGTCTAGTCTTGTCTAGTCTTGTCTAGTCTTGTCTAGTCTTGTCTAGTCTTGTCTAGTCTTGTCTAGTCTTGTCTAGTCTTGTCTAGTCTTGTCTAGTCTTGTCTAGTCTTGTCTAGTCTTGTCTAGTCTTGTCTAGTCTTGTCTAGTCTTGTCTAGTCTTGTCTAGTCTTGTCTAGTCTTGTCTAGTCTTGTCTAGTCTTGTCTAGTCTTGTCTAGTCTTGTCTAGTCTTGTCTAGTCTTGTCTAGTCTTGTCTAGTCTTGTCTAGTCTTGTCTAGTCTTGTCTAGTCTTGTCTAGTCTTGTCTAGTCTTGTCTAGTCTTGTCTAGTCTTGTCTAGTCTTGTCTAGTCTTGTCTAGTCTTGTCTAGTCTTGTCTAGTCTTGTCTAGTCTTGTCTAGTCTTGTCTAGTCTTGTCTAGTCTTGTCTAGTCTTGTCTAGTCTTGTCTAGTCTTGTCTAGTCTTGTCTAGTCTTGTCTAGTCTTGTCTAGTCTTGTCTAGTCTTGTCTAGTCTTGTCTAGTCTTGTCTAGTCTTGTCTAGTCTTGTCTAGTCTTGTCTAGTCTTGTCTAGTCTTGTCTAGTCTTGTCTAGTCTTGTCTAGTCTTGTCTAGTCTTGTCTAGTCTTGTCTAGTCTTGTCTAGTCTTGTCTAGTCTTGTCTAGTCTTGTCTAGTCTTGTCTAGTCTTGTCTAGTCTTGTCTAGTCTTGTCTAGTCTTGTCTAGTCTTGTCTAGTCTTGTCTAGTCTTGTCTAGTCTTGTCTAGTCTTGTCTAGTCTTGTCTAGTCTTGTCTAGTCTTGTCTAGTCTTGTCTAGTCTTGTCTAGTCTTGTCTAGTCTTGTCTAGTCTTGTCTAGTCTTGTCTAGTCTTGTCTAGTCTTGTCTAGTCTTGTCTAGTCTTGTCTAGTCTTGTCTAGTCTTGTCTAGTCTTGTCTAGTCTTGTCTAGTCTTGTCTAGTCTTGTCTAGTCTTGTCTAGTCTTGTCTAGTCTTGTCTAGTCTTGTCTAGTCTTGTCTAGTCTTGTCTAGTCTTGTCTAGTCTTGTCTAGTCTTGTCTAGTCTTGTCTAGTCTTGTCTAGTCTTGTCTAGTCTTGTCTAGTCTTGTCTAGTCTTGTCTAGTCTTGTCTAGTCTTGTCTAGTCTTGTCTAGTCTTGTCTAGTCTTGTCTAGTCTTGTCTAGTCTTGTCTAGTCTTGTCTAGTCTTGTCTAGTCTTGTCTAGTCTTGTCTAGTCTTGTCTAGTCTTGTCTAGTCTTGTCTAGTCTTGTCTAGTCTTGTCTAGTCTTGTCTAGTCTTGTCTAGTCTTGTCTAGTCTTGTCTAGTCTTGTCTAGTCTTGTCTAGTCTTGTCTAGTCTTGTCTAGTCTTGTCTAGTCTTGTCTAGTCTTGTCTAGTCTTGTCTAGTCTTGTCTAGTCTTGTCTAGTCTTGTCTAGTCTTGTCTAGTCTTGTCTAGTCTTGTCTAGTCTTGTCTAGTCTTGTCTAGTCTTGTCTAGTCTTGTCTAGTCTTGTCTAGTCTTGTCTAGTCTTGTCTAGTCTTGTCTAGTCTTGTCTAGTCTTGTCTAGTCTTGTCTAGTCTTGTCTAGTCTTGTCTAGTCTTGTCTAGTCTTGTCTAGTCTTGTCTAGTCTTGTCTAGTCTTGTCTAGTCTTGTCTAGTCTTGTCTAGTCTTGTCTAGTCTTGTCTAGTCTTGTCTAGTCTTGTCTAGTCTTGTCTAGTCTTGTCTAGTCTTGTCTAGTCTTGTCTAGTCTTGTCTAGTCTTGTCTAGTCTTGTCTAGTCTTGTCTAGTCTTGTCTAGTCTTGTCTAGTCTTGTCTAGTCTTGTCTAGTCTTGTCTAGTCTTGTCTAGTCTTGTCTAGTCTTGTCTAGTCTTGTCTAGTCTTGTCTAGTCTTGTCTAGTCTTGTCTAGTCTTGTCTAGTCTTGTCTAGTCTTGTCTAGTCTTGTCTAGTCTTGTCTAGTCTTGTCTAGTCTTGTCTAGTCTTGTCTAGTCTTGTCTAGTCTTGTCTAGTCTTGTCTAGTCTTGTCTAGTCTTGTCTAGTCTTGTCTAGTCTTGTCTAGTCTTGTCTAGTCTTGTCTAGTCTTGTCTAGTCTTGTCTAGTCTTGTCTAGTCTTGTCTAGTCTTGTCTAGTCTTGTCTAGTCTTGTCTAGTCTTGTCTAGTCTTGTCTAGTCTTGTCTAGTCTTGTCTAGTCTTGTCTAGTCTTGTCTAGTCTTGTCTAGTCTTGTCTAGTCTTGTCTAGTCTTGTCTAGTCTTGTCTAGTCTTGTCTAGTCTTGTCTAGTCTTGTCTAGTCTTGTCTAGTCTTGTCTAGTCTTGTCTAGTCTTGTCTAGTCTTGTCTAGTCTTGTCTAGTCTTGTCTAGTCTTGTCTAGTCTTGTCTAGTCTTGTCTAGTCTTGTCTAGTCTTGTCTAGTCTTGTCTAGTCTTGTCTAGTCTTGTCTAGTCTTGTCTAGTCTTGTCTAGTCTTGTCTAGTCTTGTCTAGTCTTGTCTAGTCTTGTCTAGTCTTGTCTAGTCTTGTCTAGTCTTGTCTAGTCTTGTCTAGTCTTGTCTAGTCTTGTCTAGTCTTGTCTAGTCTTGTCTAGTCTTGTCTAGTCTTGTCTAGTCTTGTCTAGTCTTGTCTAGTCTTGTCTAGTCTTGTCTAGTCTTGTCTAGTCTTGTCTAGTCTTGTCTAGTCTTGTCTAGTCTTGTCTAGTCTTGTCTAGTCTTGTCTAGTCTTGTCTAGTCTTGTCTAGTCTTGTCTAGTCTTGTCTAGTCTTGTCTAGTCTTGTCTAGTCTTGTCTAGTCTTGTCTAGTCTTGTCTAGTCTTGTCTAGTCTTGTCTAGTCTTGTCTAGTCTTGTCTAGTCTTGTCTAGTCTTGTCTAGTCTTGTCTAGTCTTGTCTAGTCTTGTCTAGTCTTGTCTAGTCTTGTCTAGTCTTGTCTAGTCTTGTCTAGTCTTGTCTAGTCTTGTCTAGTCTTGTCTAGTCTTGTCTAGTCTTGTCTAGTCTTGTCTAGTCTTGTCTAGTCTTGTCTAGTCTTGTCTAGTCTTGTCTAGTCTTGTCTAGTCTTGTCTAGTCTTGTCTAGTCTTGTCTAGTCTTGTCTAGTCTTGTCTAGTCTTGTCTAGTCTTGTCTAGTCTTGTCTAGTCTTGTCTAGTCTTGTCTAGTCTTGTCTAGTCTTGTCTAGTCTTGTCTAGTCTTGTCTAGTCTTGTCTAGTCTTGTCTAGTCTTGTCTAGTCTTGTCTAGTCTTGTCTAGTCTTGTCTAGTCTTGTCTAGTCTTGTCTAGTCTTGTCTAGTCTTGTCTAGTCTTGTCTAGTCTTGTCTAGTCTTGTCTAGTCTTGTCTAGTCTTGTCTAGTCTTGTCTAGTCTTGTCTAGTCTTGTCTAGTCTTGTCTAGTCTTGTCTAGTCTTGTCTAGTCTTGTCTAGTCTTGTCTAGTCTTGTCTAGTCTTGTCTAGTCTTGTCTAGTCTTGTCTAGTCTTGTCTAGTCTTGTCTAGTCTTGTCTAGTCTTGTCTAGTCCTGTCTAGTCCTGTCTAGTCCTGTCTAGTCCTGTCTAGTCCTGTCTAGTCCTGTCTAGTCCTGTCTAGTCCTGTCTAGTCCTGTCTAGTCCTGTCTAGTCCTGTCTAGTCCTGTCTAGTCCTGTCTAGTCCTGTCTAGTCCTGTCTAGTCCTGTCTAGTCCTGTCTAGTCCTGTCTAGTCCTGTCTAGTCCTGTCTAGTCCTGTCTAGTCCTGTCTAGTCCTGTCTAGTCCTGTCTAGTCCTGTCTAGTCCTGTCTAGTCCTGTCTAGTCCTGTCTAGTCCTGTCTAGTCCTGTCTAGTCCTGTCTAGTCCTGTCTAGTCCTGTCTAGTCCTGTCTAGTCCTGTCTAGTCCTGTCTAGTCCTGTCTAGTCCTGTCTAGTCCTGTCTAGTCCTGTCTAGTCCTGTCTAGTCCTGTCTAGTCCTGTCTAGTCCTGTCTAGTCCTGTCTAGTCCTGTCTACTCTTGACTAGTCTTGTCTTGTCTTGTCTAGTCTTGTCTAGTCTTGTCTAGTCTTGTATAGTCTTGTCTAGTCTTGTTGCATGTTGAAGTTGTTGCAATACGAAGCCGCAACATAAAGTTGTCGCTACCTGATGTGCTTTCAACATGAAGTTGTCGCAACATGAAGTTGTTTCACATGAATTTGAAGATAAAATGTGGATTCGAGTCTTTGCTTCGAATAGAGATTTGGGTTATTAGTAAATTTGGCAATTTTTGCAAATTGTTTTGTCGTTTTCGTCCAATTTTGACACGAAACGGAAGAATTTTGCAAGGTTTGTTCATTCAAATTAAAAAAAAACAAATTTTGTTTCGTATAAAGGTTTTGGTTTTTGATTATTTGGCAAAATTTGCCAATTATTTTGACATTTTTGTCCAATTTTGACATAAAAGAAATGATTTTTGCACCCACTTTGTTTGTCCACTCAAATCAACAAAAATACAGAATTTGCTTCGAATAGAGATTTTGGTTTTAGAATATTTGGCACTTTTTGGAAATAATTTTGACGTTTTCGTCCAATTTTGACAAAACAAAAAAATTTTGCAAGGTTTGTCCATTCAAATTAACAAAAATAAAACTAATTTTGTTTCGTATAAAGGTTTTGTTTTTTTTTATTTGGCAAATTTTCCAATTATTTTGACACTTTCGTTCTATTTTGACATAAAACAAATAAATTTTGCAAAGTTTGTCAAATCTAAAAGACAAAATTTGTTTCGAATGAAGATTTTGGTTTTTGAAAATTTGGCAATTTTTGCAAATTATTTTGTCGTTTTCGTATAATTTTGACATAAAACAAAAGAATTTTTCAAAGTGTGGCTACTCAAATCAACAAAAAAGCAAAATTTGTTTCGAATAGAGATTTTGGTTTTAGAACATTTTTGGAAATTATTTTGACGTTTTCATTCAATTTTGACAGAAAACAAAATAATTTTGCAAGGTTTGTCCAATCATATTAACAAAAACAAACAAATTTTATTTCTTATAAAGATTTTGGTTTTTGAAAATTTGGCAATTATTGCAAATAATAAAAAGTTATAAAAGTATTCCGCACGGTATAATGTAATGTTCAAAATATTGAGCACACAATCACATCAATTCAATAAATAATAAGCAGCGAAAGGGCTAGACAAACAAGACTAGATGGAATTTCCCACCAAATATTATCAATTCTTTTGGATCTTAGTAGTCCTGTCGGTTCTTTTGTATCTAGTCTTCATGTCTAATCTAGTCCTGTCGGTCTAATCTGGTCTTTCTAGACTCTAAACTGGAACAACATATAAACTATAGATTTGAGGTTGCATACCCTAGATTTATTAGAACTTCATTGTTTTGAATTTATTAAACAATTTTGTCGTTTTATCGCACTTATATCCTTCTGGCTCATGGAAAATTGATTGCTGGAAATTGATCGCAGAAAATTGATTGCAGAAAATGTATGAAATAGTATGAAACAGAAACAACATTCCCTATGGGTCTTTAGGACACGCATGAATTATAAAATATTAACGTTTTATTATCCTTATATCCTTTAGGATCAGGGAAAATTGGTCGCGGGAAAATGATTCTAGAAAATGATATTTTTATATACGGGTAGTAGAGAAAATTGCACTAAACCCTTTTATCACAATCAAGTTTTTGCGATAAATTTTCCGGTCTCGCATGCTTCCATTAACATTCATAAATATCGTCGATTTCAATTTCCCACTCTCCGCGTTCCAACAATCTGTTATTATTTTGTAATTTATTTAATGATTATTTCGCATAAGATATAATAAATGTAGCGTAAGATTTTTCTTCGTAGATTTCTATCACAATGTTAATTATGAGAACAGGAAAAAAGCATTCCTTATGGAGTTTTAGGACACGGATGAATTATGATAAAAAAAAACTTAAAAGACAACTTTGTGTGGGATTCGTGTTCCATAGAGAAATCACACGAATATTAAAACCGATTCATAATAAATAATGGGATATAATATAATTATTTAATCGTAACATTAGTTACATAAAAATAGAGTGATTTCTAATATAAAAATCTCGCTTTTTTTCTTTGGTTGTAGAAATTTAAGTGTGTCAAATGTAGATTGAGATTGAGAGAGTCGTGTAAATTGGCGGCGATAATGTCATCATTAGTTTCTCAATATATTGACAGATGTACACTATAAAACCGCGATGAATATTTCGTCCTGATTTGTTGAATCTCGACGAAATTTACAAGGTCAAATTTAATTACAACAAATGCGGAATGGATTCATCTAAAATCTCGAAATGGAAAATTTAATTAAAATCTGGCAGCGAGGTCGGTTGCCCTTTGTTTTCTTCTTTTTTCTTGGCACTTTCGTGCCAGTAGCTTTCTTTGCCGGGGCCCTACCTGGGCCCTAGGTCGTTCATTGGCCGATGGATAAGACCTTTATTATTATGTATATAACGGGCCGTTCCCAGCTCGAGTATATCTGCTCGACGCTGATACTACATGCTAGCTCTTCTAGATATTTTCCGAATCCGATCTTAAGAGTTCCGAGAGCTCCAACCACAATCGGGACCATTTTGGTTTTTATTTTCCACATCCGCGCTATCTCGATTTCTAAGTCTTTGTATTTGAACCTTTTCTCGACATCTTTGGCCGCAAAGTTCGAATCGGCTGGTACTGCCACGTCCATTAGAGTGCGGCGCTTTTCCTTCCTGTTGTAGATAATGATGTCCGGTCGGTTCGCTTCGACGGTACGATGCGTTACCACAGCCTCATCGTACATAATAATTATTTCTTCCCTTTCTATGATCGGGGTAGGCTGGTGATCGTACCAGATCATACGCACTCACTGGCCAAGTTCTTTTAGTATTGACCAGTGTATGTAGCTAGCGATCTTTTTGTGACGATGCGTGTATTCCGTCGGTGCAAGGATTGTGCAACCAGCAATAACGTGGCTGACAGTTTCATCTTTTTTGTTGCACACTCTACACTTGCTGTCAAAATCTAGGCCAATTATTCTCTTCTGGTGGTACCGAGTATTAAGTGCCTGATCCTGAGCTGCCACTAAAGTGCTCTCTGTCTCACCCTTGAGTCCAGCGTCTCTCAGCCATGCAAAAGTTTTCTCCTTATCTACCCAGCTGTTTTGCGGACTTCTGAGAAACTGTCCATGGAGGGGCTTTGACTTGACTCTCTCTAGTCTTTCCTCGAGTATCGCTGATTTAAGTCTTCCTTTGGTGTTTTCTCGACTTACGGACTATACAAGAACATTTTGTATTTAAATAAAACACAGAATAACTGAGATATCGGACTGAAATTTATTCCAGGTGTAGTACACTTGTTACAATTATGTATGGAATTCGACGTCGTTCATATGACTATAACGAGCACGACGGCAGCGATATATTCTTTGGATCCAATTTTCAATGACACTTTCACACATATCAGCCGGAATGTTGGCAATTTCGCGCTTCATAATGTTCCTGAGCTCTTCTGACGTTGTTGGATTGTTGGCATAAACCTTCGATGCATGATAACCCCATAAGATAAAATCCATCGGCGTCAAATCGCATGAGCGAGGTGGACCATTTCTCGAGATTATCCAAACTTTCCTTTTAATAAATAAATTATTTGACGAGCTGTGTGTCTTGTGGCATCATCTTATTGGAACCACTAATCGCTGATGTCAAGTCCAACCAATTTTGGCTAAAAATAGTGCTCCAAAATGGCACGACAGCGAGCTCTATTGACCATAAAATGGCGGTTATTTTAATCGACTAAAAAATACGGCGCTATTACACCTTCGACATGAAATCCACACCACACTTGTTGCTCACTTGTTGTGGATGCAATGTAGTCTCATGAAGCACATGTGGGTTTGTTGCTTTCCAATAACGCAATCTGCTTATTGACGAAGCCAATCAGCCAAAAATTAGCTTCATCGCTAAAGATAATTTTTCGACGAAATTCAGAATTTTTTCCAAACTTTAGCACAACAAAATTGAATAAGTTTCGGCGCTTCCAAAGATAGACCATACATCCAAAGATTTCAATTCTTGGGTTAATTTGAACTTGTAAAGGTGTAGCTGGAGATCTTTACACAAAATTCGCCATAATTTGGACTGAGAAATTCCCAATTCATGCGAACGGCGTGGAATCGACTTGTTTGGTTCTTATTGAACTGAAGCTCTTAGGGCTGCTATATTTTCAATACTTCGACTGGTGCGTTGTCTCACTCAATAGTGAATATGCTGATTCAAATTTATTCACCATCGCACGTAGAGCTTGGACGCTCTGGCGGGACGATTATTGCGAATTTTGGTCGCAATAATCGAATAAATGGAGTAAGCCGTCTTAAAGTTGCGACTACCGACTCAGAATTTCGGTAGTAGTTTTAACGATTTCCAAACGTTGCTCGTACGTGAACTTCACCATGATAAAAATGCAACTCTTGACTGATGTTTTGACTTTGACATATCATAAAAAAATTTGTAGGTTATGTACCGTATTATAAAACAAAATTGTTACGTCACTATTGAAAAACCCTTTATTTGTTTTTTATTTCGATGATTTGTTTAGTGAGTGAGCGCACTTTCGCCTTGGTCCCCTCATGCCTCCTAACCAAGCAAGTATATCTGTCCTTCCGATGTAGTCGGAGACGCCACAATTCTGCGGTAGTATGCACACTCAAGCTCGATGAGACCACGGACGCCACTACTCCTGGACATGGACAGTCGATCCACGTCAGCCTTTTAATATTATTATTAAATGTTGGATATTATATTTTTTTTTTTTTTTGTTATCATTTTTTTTTATAAAATTCTGGTCAGGACTGCTGCGAGCTCCGCAGGAGCCGCACCAGTGTCCAATTATGTTTCTACATCTGCTCCTCCCCACCGGTCGGTAAGCAGCTGTAGGTTCCAGAGTCGTGTACCCTCAGCAGACGAAGAGACCCCAGGATGACTGCTTTCTGCATCCGGCCTGCCAAAACTACCACGGACTTTCTGCAAGCCGAAATGATTTTTAACTCCGAATGCATCAAAGAACGGATTCCTCCTAGAACACCGATAGTTAAGACAACCAGCATGACATCATGGCCAGGGTAAAGCGTGCGGAGCTCGATAAGTAGGTCTTGATATTTAGTACGTTTTTCCTTCTCTTATGTTGCCGACCCTACGCAGATAGAATACCTGATCTCTCAGATGTTGCTGAGAGAAGGCGCGGTGTTCAAGATGCATAATGCACCAAAGTGCATGCAACCCCGCCATGTATCCCCTACGGGTCGGCTCGCAGCGATTATAGCATGCGAGAAGGTCGTCCCTAAGTCCATTCGTCTACCTAAAGCGTCCGTTAACATGGTCAAGGTCGTTACCGTCGGGACCATCCGGTATGGCCCCTCCCACCTGTCCCTGTTCCTCATCCGATAAGAAACTGTTGTGGGCGGCCTGTCTTCTATTTGTAAGGACAAATAGATCAAACTTTGCTGCGTCGTCAAACCAACAGAGTGCGGCACTGCTATTAAGGGGGTTAGCAGGACGACTTAGACCCCATGTTTTTGTCGAGGTTGTCTCGTCACCGCTCGGGGATGTGGTGTCGCTACTCACCAATAGAATTAATTAATCCTACCCTGCATTATTATCATATTATTATTATTTTTTTATTATTATTATTACAAAAAAAAATTAATAAAATTCTGGTCGGTACTGCTGCAAACACCGACCCTTCGCAGCAAGAACGGAAGCATGAGATCATGACCAGGGTAAAGCGTGCGGAGCTCGAAAATGAGATCTTTCTATCATGACTATGATTTGTTCCGCTATAGCGGAAAACTCGATGACGAACCTAGTCTGATCTTGTCCATCTAATTTAGTTTATTCTATTGATTTAAGTTTTATCGTCTTAAAAATTTTATTTTCGTTTTCGCAATTTCTTTTATAAACCACATTATTTGTTATTATGACCTCCTATCTAGGAGGACAATGTCAGGCTTGTTGGCGCGAATCAGCCTTTGGCGCGTTGGCGCGTCGGCGACGGATAGTTCCAAAAAATCCCGGCAACTGACTCAATATCTCCCGGCAAGTCCTGGTCTAACTCATACGAGTGCCTAAGATGGTAATAACCAATCAATGATGGTAATCACAATCAATCTAATTGAGCACTCGCAGTGCCGCGTTATGTCGATGAATGTACGCCGAGACAACTTTTAACGGACAAGCCGACAACAAGTGCATTAGCGTTTCCGGCGCCTTGCGGCAAGCCCTGCAGGTGGTATGAGGAACGTAATCACCCATCACGCGACGACGATAGACCAAGGTGTTAATAACGCCATATTGACACACCGCAATGAATCTCTGCTGTGAGCCCGGCTGATTAGTGAGCCCATTGATAAGCCCAGCTTATTATTATTATTATTTTTATTATCATCATTAATAATTAAAATAATCAATGGAACAGATTGATAAGAAAGCATTTAATAACAAATAATGTGGTTTATAAAAGAAATTGCGAAAACGTAAAAATAGCAAATTTTTAAGACTATAAAACTTGAATCAACAGAATAAACTAAATTAGATGGACAGGATAGACTAATTTTGAATAAGAAAATGGTTAATTCATCAATGGATAAACCAGATTTGAAAAGTTTACTTTTGTTTAACTAATTCATATTTAAGCTTCGTGTTTAAGTAACAAATCTTATAATTAGGTAGTTAACAAGTAGTCAAAACTACAAACATACCAGTTGTCAGCAAGATATATCACGCGTGCCACTTGATGGCACGCGTAAGGTTTTTAGGTGGCATAGCAGAAATAATGAATATTTGTTGGTGTTTTTACATACAATATTCATAAATGTTTCTAACGTTTTATAGGTAATAGGGAATATGCATGACATTTAAATTTGGTTCAAATATTTCTTTCCGAATCTTTATTGACCGAACATTTGAACTTTTATTTTTGTAATTAATAACTTATTAAATGCTTGAAATTAATAAATAAAAATTCAGTTAATAATTTGCAAATTAAGCGAGGAAAATTCGAATTTGTAAAACACAACACCATTGGTTAAAACGAAAGTGACGTAATATACCATGTAAACAAGTCCGTATATTTTACATTTGTATGTCATTGCAGTCTTTTAGTTAGAAAACAAACGTCAAAAACGTTAACAAGTTAAAAATTAAAACAGCTGTAGTAAACAATGGACTAAACTGTCAGTAGTAATTGTCGTCATCTACAGACCGCGCGAAAATGGGGGGTTTAACCTTTATATTAGCGTATTTAATTTAATTTAATTATTAACTTAGCGATATTGAATATTTGCGTAGGTTACACAGTTATGTGGTAATACACTAAATGGTGGCCATACCTAAAATTTCATTTTTCCTCAAAAACTATTGTATTGACTTAGAACAATTGTACAAGCAACTATCTTTAGAAATATTAGATGTCTATTTAGTATTTCCATGGTTAAGCAGGCCAAATGTTAGCAAAATTTTTAGATTTGACAGTAAGGTATGTCTTACGCGACGCGACAAGATGTGATTTAAACCTAAAACACATTGTTTTGTAAGCGGCTGATTATTAGTATTTTAAATGTTACATATATGTAACATTCGTCCGATAACTAAAATAACTAAAAATAAAATATTTTTTAAACTTAATTACAGCCGTTTAAGCAGTAATTATATTTTTATTATGTTATAATGGTGTAAACAGTGAATTAAAGATATATAAAAAACATGCATATTCCCTATTGTCATTATATTGTAGTAATAATTGATTAATTGGGGATGGGAGGGTTCACGATTTCCTTATTTTTGCCTATACTGGGGGGTGGAATCTAAAATCATTGAAAGTTTGATTACGTGATACTTGAACGCCGCCTCAGTAATTTCAATTAAAAAATAGTAAAAGCCTCCCCCTATGTGCGCTTCAATTTCATCTCGAAAATATACAGAAATTTCCGTTGAATTTGGCGGATGTTTCAACCCTAAAACTCGAAACTGTGTTAATTGATCTCCCAAGCGATAAATTGATTTCACCCCATTATCGCCACATGTTCCCCAAAAGAACAGAACAAAAACATGGAATGTAAACATTTGTAACGGGATATTGTTTACGAAAACGTAGCGTATTCATCATGATTGTCTTCAATGGGGAAAAAAACGTGAGAATTGAATTCGTCTAGTTCAGATTACTTGTTTTACATTTATATTGCTTAGAGTGGGACGCATCCCCTAGTTTCGGTCCAAATCGAGAGTGGTGTTAATTAGTTTACTAATCAAATCCAACAGATGATGTCTGGCTGGATGATGTATGGAGTTTAATTAAAGTATTATAATGATGTTGCTTCGAGCCACTTCAGTATAAATAGCACAATGACTGACAAATATATATTCGACGAGAATAGAAAAGATTAGGCGAGAATAGACCAAACTGGACCAGGCAAGACCATACAAAAACCGGCCAGGTCAGACAAGACTAGGCAAGGCAAGGCCAGACAGAACCTGTGAAGACGAGACCAGACAAGATTCAGACAATACCAGGCAAGTTCAGATAAGATCAGACAAAACAAGGCAGACCATACAAGACCAGACAAGCCTAGATAAGACCGGATAATACCAGATAAGACCAGACAAGACCAGACAAGACCTGACAAGACCAGACAAGATCAGACAAGACCAGACAAGACCAAAGATTAGAGATGAGATGAGACAAGATTAGATGAGACAAGAGTAGTTGAGATATGACTAGATCAGATAAGACTAGATGAGACCAGATTATATGAGACAAGGCAAGACCAGACAATACCTGTGAAGACCAGACCAGATCAGACAAGACCAGATCAGATTTATACATGACCGGACAATACCAGACAATGCCGGATCAGATCAGATTAAACGGGACAAGACCATACAAGACCAAACAAGACCAAACAAGACCAGTCAAGACCAGACAAGACCAGACAAGATCAGACAAGATCAGACAAGACCAGACAAGATCAGACAAGATCAATCAAGACCAGACAAGACCAGTCAAGATCAGACAAGACCAGTCAAGATCAGACAAGACCAGACAAGACCAGACAAGAGCAGACGAGACCAATCAAGACCAGACAAGGCCTGTCAAGACCAGACTGGTCGGGACAAAACCAAGCAAGTTCAGATAAATATTTTAGATTGGCTTTGTATTTCGAGATATACATGTGAAAGTGCTGCGTTTGATGAAGTAAATTAATTTTAACTGAAGCTCGTGCTTGTAATAATATTCGAGTAATTCTCTCGAGGAATGTTAATTCATGAAGATTCCGTTTGTCGGACAAGCGGTAATAAATGCGTACTATAGGCACTGAAGACCGGTTTATACATAGTGGAATTAGTAGTTAGAGGAATTTTTACGGCGTTACGTATACTGAGTGGGCAAGTAAAGGATATATTTCGGCTACACACCCCGTCAGAAGTTTGTTTAAAGCACAGATGTTCTGTTTGTCGGCTTAACAACGCAATAAGTCTGTCTAGTATTGTCAGTGTAGTCTTGTCTGTCTAGTCTTGTTTGTCTAGTCTTGATTGTCTAGTCTTGTCTGTCTAGTCTTGTCTGGCTTATCTTGTCTGTCTCGGGTTCGATTCCTGGTCGGGGAGACGACAACTAGGGCGGTTTCCACTAACCGTCCGGGCTGCCCACCCTGAATCAATGCAAAATATGCGATACCGGGGTGGCGCACACTAAAAGCTCAAGTGTAATAGGGAGTTTAATCTTGTCTGTCTAATCCTTTCGGCTTAGACGTATCTGTCTAGTTTTATCTGTCTAGTCTTGTCTGCCTACCCGGGTTCGAATCCTGGTCGGGGACACAACAACTAGGGCGGTTTTCATTAACCGTCCGGGCTGCCCACCCTGAATGAATGCAAAATATGCGATACCAGGGTGGCGCATACTTAAAGCCAAGGTGGAATAGGGGGTTTAGTGAGAGCTTCCCCCGAAACCACTTTAGTCTTGTCTGCCTAGTCTTGTCTGTCTAGTCTTGTCTGTCTCACTAAACCCCCTATTCCACCTTGGCTTTTTAGTATGCGCCACCCCGGTATCGCATATTCTGCATTCATTCAGGGTGGGCTGCCCACCTATTGGGTTTTCAAAGGCATGATAGATGGACACCGGGTTACGAGAACTCCTAGCCCTTACTTCCCTATTGGTAGACAAATCTTCTTTTTTTGGTAATGTTTGAAAAATTTGGTAAATTTTGATAATGAAATGAAGGTGTAAATATGGCACTGTGATTAAATAAAAGAGTTCTGTCTTTCATATTCCATTGCCAACATCGTAATATGCCACCACCCTTTATAGGAATGGGTGCTATCAATAGAAAACGCTTAGCACTGATAGAATAAGCTCTTCTCTGATTATCCGATAGAAATTTGAATATTAAAGAAAATAAGACGACGTCATGAATGGTCCACATCTATTCTCGGCAGATTGTGCTTTTACAAAACCACTTTCAGTCATTGTCTTAAATGATTTATAATCTCACTAGGATGATCAGCACCGATGGTGATATGTTGAGCTTGCATCCCCCACAATTTTTTGGCACCTTAGGTTATCTTAAAATCATCAAACTTATCATCAAATCTTCCAACATTGAGCATTACCTACCACCACCATTAAATATGACAAAATCCGTTTCCGTCTTAAGAATTATTTTGCGTTTTACGCGGGTTGTTTTAAATGGAAAAATGAACTGATATCAAAAAAAAAATCCGTTTAATGCAGGTTTCCGTCTTTTACGAGTTTCGTCTTAGACATGTTTCACTGTATTACTAGTATTGCTTTATTTAGTACTATATAGTTTTGTGAAGTTTTGTGTAGTCTTATCTAGCTTTGTTTAGTCTGGTCCGGTTTGTTTATGTTTGTTACGATTGGTTAGACAAGATAATCTTTTTGTAGCTTAGTGGTTCCCATCCCCATTCCCGCGGGCACCGTGGCACCCGCCGACCATTTTACGTGTGCCCGCCAAAATTAGACGGAACCAAAAATAGCAACTTATTCAAATAAGGACAGAAAGAAATTTTTGACCATGAAAACGACATTTTCCTAAAATTCAATGTATCAGATGACGACTTCTTGAATAGAAAAAGATGTCCGTCGCTCGACCAACTTTCTAGAATGTGCTAAAAGTGCAAAAAGGTTGGGGATCCCTGGTCTAGCGTATTGTCAATAGTGTTATTATTTATTGACCCGCTTGTTATATAGATTCAATTGCGAGGATTATGAATTGTAAAAATTTGGAATTTATATTGTTGATGGTCAAGAGGCCGTGATGATCAGGGTATCTCACGCCCTTCTACAATATATTTTGCTAAAGACAATTGAAGCTAATTTTCGAGTACTATCAATAATGGAAATAAAATATTTTTATTAATAAATCTCTGTAGAGTACACAGTATATTATGTAATATAATTAACCCGGCGTGAATGAGGTAAGAGATGAGGTGAGAATTGAGTGGGATGGTTTCGACTGTTACTACGTGGAAATTAATACATTGAATTGAAAAATTCACTATGTTTTAACCAAATATATGTATGTATGTCTATAGTTGAGGACTTATCTGCCAGAGATAGGGTGAGATTAAAAATTTAGGAAAGATTAAGGCGGTTATCTCGTTTAAGAGATTAACTTAGGGATTACGGTTTTTTTTTATTTCTAATTGATCTCGGAGGTTAAGTTTTGGGCCTTTGTTGCAGTTATGCGAGACTTTGCTATTTCGAGGAATTTGTGATTACATTCTAGACAATGGCTAGAGAATCAGCTTGTGTCTTTTTTAAGACGGAAGGCACGAAAGTGTTCTAAAAAACGAGTTGTTATGCTTCGTCCAGTCTAGCCTACGTAGAAGCTATTGCATTCCGAACACCGAATCTCATAAACGCCGGATTTTTTGATGAGGTCGTTTTTGTTTTTGGCATTAAATAAAGGTCATTTAACACGTGGATAGAACCGTCATCATAAAATGTTTGGCATTCTGTTAGAATAAGATTATATAATTCAAATGTTCCCGCCACCGACCAAAAAGTAAGGTTGGTACCGGAAATACTGTTTTGTCGTTAGATAGAATAAGCGAGTCAGTCTTTAAGTTGTAAAGGCGGTGTGTAGAACGTTATCGAATCTTCTTATGTTAATCTCTTTATTTGATGCTTAATAAACAAACAAGTGTTAAGAATTAGTTTATTATAACAGGTTATGAGCCCAGTGAGCTGTCACGCAAAAAGAATTAAAAGGACGGTTAATGAAAACCACCCTAGTTGTTGTCTCCCCGACCAGCATTCGAACTCGGGTCTCCCGCATTGAAAGGCGGGTATGTTGTCAACTACACCACCGAGGAGGACAGTCTTGTCTGTCTGGTCATGTCTGTCTAACCTTGTCTGGCTAGTCTTGTCTGTCTAGTCTTTTCTGTCCAGCCTTTTCTGTCTAATCTTCTATGTTTAGTCTTGTCTCTCTAGTCTTGTCAGTCTAGCTTTGTCTCTCTAGTCTTGTCAGTCTAGTTTTGTCTGTCTAGTCTTGTCTGTCTAGTCTCGTCTGACTAGTCTTGTTTGTCTAATTTTGTCTGTCTAATCTAGTCCATCCTCTCTAGTCTTGCCTGTCTAGTCTGGATTGTTTAGCCTTGTCTGTCTAGTTTTGTCTGCCTGGTGTTGGCTTGTCTCCCCTACTCTGGTTTATTCTTTCTTAGTCTTGTCTAGTCTTGTCTATTCTTGCCTGTTTTTGCCTGTTTTCGTTAGTTCATGTCTGTTCTTGTCTGTTTTTTGTGTTCTGTCCTGTTCTTGTCTGTTGTTGTGTGTTCTTATCTATTTGAACTAAAGGAAATTTACTATTATTTATCATTTTTTATGTGAAAATTGTTTCAGTTTTATATTCCCTGCCAGATTTGTTCCTTAAACTCGAAACCGGAATCGACCACAAGATTTGTTAACCAAACAAAAATAGGGCAACAACTTCCCCTGTAGCCCAAGTTTGTTTTCTCAGATTCCCCACGTTTGTGTAAACGGTGCATTTTTTATACGCATAATCCATCTGAGGGATTTTCTTCGAGTTTTTTTCCGTCCTTTAAGTTATGGCAAGCAGGTGCTTGTGGGCAACTGCATTTTTCATTGCACAGCAAAAAAAAGATCTGTGTAAAAAATGCGGTTTCGAAGCGGCTATAGACACGAGATAGTTTCTCAACCGCACTTAAACCTACTTGCGGCTGAAAAGGAAAACTTACAAATCGAAGAGGACGAGTTTCAAGAGCTGAAGTAGTTTTATTTTTAATAATTTTTGTATAGGGAATAGATGTCCTTATTAGTTAATATTCTCGTACAAACTTAAAACAGTCGGAACACAGCTTGAATATATAAATATATTCAACCTTTCTGGAGCTCTATAACAATTACTGAGTTTTTTTAGGCCTACCAGAAGAAATTTGTCAGTTATTTAATAGCTTTCAGTCAACCTTCGTGGCACTCAACAAAAACCATAAAAATAACATTGTTTTTAAGATCATGTCTTTCCGATAACTTAAGTAAGTAGCCATCTGCAGATGCGTTTCGAGATTTATCTCTCATCAGTGCATCTTTCTCATCAGTGCATCTTTGCTTTTATTAATAACAATTTGTTAAACACTCACCTGAAACCCACATGGTGATTAGGGGTTAGATATTTTTAATTTGACATTTAGTGAGAGAGACACAAACTTAGCAGGTTATTGATTTAAATGATAAGATAGAACTGGTAAAACCATCCTACGTTATAGATAATCATACAAACTTAAAACAGTCGGAACAAAGCCTGAATATATAAATATATTCCACCTTTCCGGAGCTCTATAACAATTACTGAGTCTATTTAGGACTACCAAAACAGATCTCATGTGAAATGTGTCAGTTATTTATATATTTAGACTATGTCCCGAATGTTTTAAGTTTGTATGATTGTTTATGACGTAGTATGGTTTTACCAATTGTAATATTCTCGTAATTAATATTAATAATATTAAGACCTTAAAAGTATTATAAGTACATGCAATCGAAACATCTACACAATTTAACCTCGACAGGAGCCCACTACTTGAACGGAGAGGTGTTGCAATACTTAAATCACCCAGCTCCTGATTTTTTTGTTACGATCTTGGGACCTTCTAGCGACCGCGTTAAACTATTGTTAAATATACATTTCTCCTATTGCGTTCATCCTCTTTTCTCTTCTGCCATTATATCTTCATTCTCTCTCTTTGCTGCTCCCTTCGGTCTTCTGATTGCGTGACATTTAATAAGTAGGACTTCACACGAGAGTCTCGTTTCTGATCTCGTCTTCAATCTTTGGCTCTGACACGGGCAGCCGTAACATTTCCTTCATAAATTTTATCTGCTCGTTCTGGGCTCGGGCAAATTCGGGTTGCTCTTGTTCAAATTTATGAAGAAAATGTTGCGGCTGCCCGGAACGAGATCAGAAACGGGACACTTGTGTGAAGCCCTATTAATAAGAGCAGTGGCGGATTTAGGTCAATTGGGGCCACGGGCGCAGAAGCAATATTGGGCCTCCCCAATAAATCGAGAGAAACCAGGAAAATAAAAATACGTGTTTATTAAATAAATTTAAAAAAATTAAGTATTACTTATGTTTTATTTTCAATAATATTTGAATATAGGTGTATTAATAGCATAATAATATTCAAGTTTTGAACTGATAGTTTTTGAAATTGTTAGATAATTTTTAACTCTTTTTAAACAAGAAAATGAGCCTTCCCCCGATGCTTTTGAAATTGGTAACAACATTTTTTTAATGCTTTATAATATATTATCAATTGATTGCTTGTCTTCTTCATCTAGAAATATTAAAAACTGTTCCAACTCTTCTTTAAAATTACCTGAATCAATGTCATCTTTGTACATTTCTATTAAATTATTAACGCATTTTTTCCATTCTTCTGCACACAAGTTAAACACGAAAAAACTCTAAATTACCATTAACATAATAATTAACATTTTCATAGATTTGTCCACGTCTTCTCAGTTCTGCTATCAATTGATCGCATATAAAGCAGAGTACATAATGTAAACAAAAATCTTTTCTTGAGACTTCTTCAAATGGTTTATCTATAAGTTCTTTAACTTCCGTTCTATTTCGATAAAATTAAGTCTGATTTTTTCATTAATACAAAAGATTCATAGAAAAGATGCACATTTAATAATTAATTGTACAGTCAATAGGTTGTAAAGATTTACTTGTTGCATTGATACTTTGCAAAATTTTATTCAATAGGGATGTCCTAAAAGTAGTTTCATAATCACTCATTTTTTTAAGTAATGATTTTGCTTCAATAACAACCATTTTTGTTTCTTTTGAGGAGTTACATAGTTCATCTAATGTCTCTGTAATATTGTTGTAGCCTCATTTTAACTCTGAAACTGCATCAGCCCTGGCAGACCATCTTGTATCTGACACTTTCATTAATGTATAAAACCCTTTATCTAATTTATTGCATAACATGTTCCATCGAATCGGTGATGCAGAGAAAAAACAAATTTTGCTCGAATAAAAAATATCTGAACGCATTACTACAACTCTCTGCAGCAACATTTAGAAAACGTTACTGATCGAGCATGTTGTCTTATTCTTGTTTGCAGACCATTCGCGTCATGTGTCCTTTGCTTTTTGACGGTCGTGAGCCTTCCGCTCAGCTGTTCCGTCGTCTTGTTGTTTGTTTCTGTGTTTTTTTTTTTTGTGTCGGTTTGCTTGTTTGTTTGTCGGTTTGTTTGTTCTTCTGTTTCACTCATAAACGATTTTCTTTTTTTTTTTTTTTTGGTTCTGTTTTTTTTGGTTCTGTTTTTTTTTTTTTCTTTTTTTCTTCTTCTTCTCGTTGTTGGTCCTTGGTTTGTCCTGGTGTTGGTTCCTGGTTCGCACTCCTGGCGGTTCCTGGTTCGTCCTTCGTTCTCGTGGTGGTTACTTGCTCGTACTCGTGGTGGGTGCTGTGTCTCTCTGGTTTGTTCGTGTTGTTCCTGCCTGTTTTTGTTCCTGGGTGCTCCGCTGGGTTCGGGGATGTGGGCTTTCCTGTGAAAAAGAAAGATCAGTGATCACCTATGTTGTTGAGGTTTTGGATGTTTCCATTTAACATTGATGTTGTAGTTTGCTGCGTTGTTGATTGTTGGGTTGTCATGCGTTTTCATGCGTTCGAAGCTTTTCGTTGCTAGTTTTTCTATGTGTTGCTTGATTGTCTCCATGTTTAGATCGCTGTGCAGCTGCTCATTGGTCATGTACCATGGCGAATCTGTTATTTCTCTCAGAGTTTTGTTCTGGATGATTTGGAGTTTGTAGATTTTCCTTTCTTTGGATTGTATCCAGCACGTCGATGAGTACGTCATTGTCGGCCGTATTATGGACTTGTAGATTTGTAGTTTGTTCCTTATGTTCAGCTTGCTTTTCCTGTTTAAGAGCGGGAAGAGGTAGCCTTTAATTTGTTTTTTTTTTCGCTGTCTGATCGATGTGTTCTGAAAATGTAAGAGCTTTGTCTAGGATTACGCCTAGATATTTGATTCGGTTTTCCCATTTTATGTCTGTGTTCTTGATTCTCAAGCAGCTACTGGGTTCGTGCTTAAATTTTTTCTTCGTGAAGATAATTGCCTGTGTTTTTTCTGCGTTTAGTTTGATCCTCCAGGTGTTACACCAGTCGTTAATCCTGTCCAGGTGATTTTGGAGCCGTTTTGTTATGGCCTCGGTCGAGTATCCTCTTGTGAAAATTGCTGTGTCGTCTGCGTATAGTGCAATTTCTGTGTCGTTTAGTTTTGGGATGTCTGCGGTGTAGATGCTATAAAGAAGGGGGCCCAGGACAGATCCTTGTGGGACACCGGCTGTCATTGTCTGAGTTGTGGAGATGCTGTCGTTTATTTTGACTTGGAATGTTCTGTTACAGATAAAGGACGTCACTTGTCTGATCATTGGTGTTGGGATTTTAAATTGGTGCAGTTTGTATATTAAACCTAGGTGCCATACCTTGTCGAAAGCCTTAGAGACGTCCAGAAAGACGGCTCCCGTGGCTAACCCTTTGTTGAAAGCGTCGATTATTGCTTCGGTTATTCTTGTCATCTGATAGGTGGTAGAGTGCTCTGTTCTGAAGCCGTATTGTTCGTCGGGTAGAATACGTTTGTCTTCAGTTATTTCTGTCAGTCTTTTGTGTATTACTTTTTCTGTGATTTTACTGAGACCTGTCAGCAGACTTATTGGTCTGTAACTGGAGGTGAGGTTTCGGGGTTTGTTCGGTTTCGGGATTAGAATCGTTGTTGCGTGTTTCCATTGGGTCGGAAACACTCCAAGTTTCAGTGCGGCGTTTATGATTTGTGTTATTCTGTCTATTGCGTTCGGTGTTAGGTTTTTTAGCGCGGCGTTGTTGATGTTATCGCAGCCTGGTGCTTTCTTGGTTTTTAGGTTTTTAATTATACCTTTTATTTCTTCCGGTGTTGTTTCCTCTATTTCCGTGTTTTCTACGCAACTATTTAGTACTCTCAGTACGGTTTCGCGTATTTCTTGCCTTTTGCGGAGTAGGTGTGTGTCGGCGTTCGGTTTAAACTGCTGTGCAAGCGACTTTGCGAATTCCTCCGCTTTCTCCTCGTCCGTGCTTGCTACAGTGTCGTTTGTTGTTTTCAGTGGGGGAATTGTTCTCCTCTCCTTGTTTCTAAGATGCTTGGCTAATTTCCACGGTTCCTCTATTGTTTCGTTGATGCGTTCTAGTTTGTCTTCCCATTCGGCGTTGTGCTGTTCGCGCAGTGCCCATTTCAGTTGGTTTGTCAGTCTGTTTAAGACGTTCTTGTCCGTCGGTGCCAGCGTCCGTTGGAATACCTTGTTAGCTTTGCGCTTTTCTTTTAGTAGATTCCTGTAATTTCCTGTGGGAGGGTTGTTGTCGTGTTGGCTGTCCGTTTCCTTGTGGCGGCCTCGAGTGCTGCTTTTATTTCGTTTTCTATCGTCCGTGCTGCTTCTTCTAGGCACGGGGGGCTTGTAATTTCTGTACAAGTGACGTTCGTCAGATTATCTTTGAATTTGTTCCAATTTGTGATAGTTTTCTCGATTGTTTTCCTGGCCGTATTCGCTTGGAGATTTATGTGCACTGGGTTGTGATCTGAGCTCAAGTCCTTGATGCAGATTATTTCCACGTTTGCTGTGATGTTTTTCATAACGGCTATATCCAAAATATCCGGCATTCGCTGAACTCCTGGAAAGTGTGTTGGTTCGTTCGGTGCAATTACTTGTAACTTCCGGTTTTCCGTGTACCTTAATAATTGTCGGCCCTTGGTGTTTGTTACTCTGCAATTCCATTGCGAGTTCTTTGCGTTGTAGTCTCCTGCGGCTATGGTACCTATATTTCTGTCGAATATTTTGTCCAGGTCGTCGGCATTTATTTGTTTCTGTGGCGGCGAGTACAGTGCGTAGAGGGCTATGGGTCCGTCAGTTGTCTGTACTTCTACTCCTACCGTTTCCGTGTCCGTGGTTGTTTCTACTTCCGGCAGTTCGTGGTGTTTTATGTTTCTTTTGATGACGATGGCGACTCCACCTCCGGCTTTCTCGCTTCTGTCTTTTCTATAGACTTGGTAGTTTGCTATGTTCAGTTGGTTGCAACGTATGAAATTTGCAACGTTGGTTGCAACGTGCGTCTCGTTGATTAGGGCCACGTCGACGCTGTGTTCGTTTAGGTGTGCTACTAGTTCCTGTTTCTTGTTTTGTATTCCGTTTGCGTTCCAGAATGTAAGTTTCAGATTGTCTCTAGTTCTTCTAGTGGTCATTGTTGAGTGTGAGCATGATGGTTGTGATTCTTCTAGTGAACTTTTCTGTTTCCTCTTTGCTGTGTCCCATTTCGGCAAAGTCGAGCATCATTTCCGTCAGTTCAGATCTGATTACTTCGTTGCTATTCCTTTTGTTTCGGCTGGTTGAAGGTTTTGTCTCCGGGTTGGGGTTGTTGCTTCTTCTTATCGGTTTCGGTATTTGGCTCGTTGGCGGTGTTTGGGCTGTTTGTCTCTGTGTTTGGGCTGTTTGTCTCGGTATTTGGGTTGTTTGTCTCGGTGGGGGTCTCGTTTCCTGCTGTCTTTGTTCCGTTTGTCTAGCTTGCAGACCATTGTACTGAGCGATATATTTGCTGCATTTTCGTACGATTGTCCACGACAATATTTTATAGCTACTGGCAAATTTTGCAAGGTTGATAAACCTGTCTCTTCTAGATACTCCGCATCATGTCTTTCTATAGGGAAGAGCTTTAAAAATATTATAATATCCCCATTTTCTGATAAATAGCGCACTACGAAGGTAAGTTAATCCACATGCACAACATCGGGTCTAGAATCTAAAATGATACTATAAGATTTTGCGCATTTTATTTCCTCCACAATGTGGGACATAAGAGAATCGGCAATTATTTTCAAAAGTTCATCACACGTCTGATGCGATATGCAATTTACAGGTCTGCTACCTTGATTATCATTCTATTGTATGTGCAACTTTAAAAAATCGTCACATTCGCCCAAATACTCCAAACTAGTCAAATACTAGCCTTTCCCGAAGATGTTGCACTCTCAATATGGCCTCTAAAAGCAATGCCCAACTTTGCGAGAAATTTTATTGTGGATACAATTCTTCTCAGAACCTCTTTCCAATAATCCTCTTCTTGTAATGTAATTTGCAGATTTTCAACATCAATGCGTTTTAATGAAGAAGAGCGCTTGTATAATCTACACTTTGAAGCGACGTGCACTTTTGACATTTCATGCTCGGACAAAGTTATTCCAATATGTGTCCAATTTTGGAATCCTGTCTAATTAGCCACGTCCTTTCTCCATTTTCACCATTCAAAATTTTCTGTAAAAATGATCTTTACACAAGCCTCTGTAGTAAATGCGATCACCGTGTTTATAGACCGATTTAAGTGTAGTTACCTCGCCTATAATCATATCGATAAAACGTTAGGCCAGACAGCAATATCTTTTAATGTAACTTGGAATGGTATATTTTCCGTTTGCGTTTCAATGTTTTCTAAGTTTTTCACCTGGTTGACTATTGAGTGGTTCTTTATTTTGGTCATCATTGTTGCTTTCTATACCTTGGTTTTCAACTTCAACTAACTCTTTTTGTGATGGACCTAACTCTTTGACTGATGGAAGCTTCTTGTTCTTCATTTTAATTGTTGCTCGAATTATGATGGCCTGAGTGACCAGGACCAGTTATAAATTTTTCCAATGCTTTCTGTTGGTTGCCAGCTTGCTCGCGTCTTTTTTGAATTTTTTTTTGCTCCTGATAGATGTCGTATCATTTTCCAGACACCAATGAAAAGAAAATATAAAATTTAGGCCGCCTTTTTTTGATCAGTCATTAATTTAAAGATAAAGTACGTAATTAAAATTGCACATATGAAGCCCAAATTGTTATCATTAGAAAAAAGTGTATAGCTTTGTGTTAAGTGTAAGGTTATTGCGGGGCCCCTTAGAGTTAGTGGGCCTCGGGCGCGCGCCCGCTGCGCCTGCCCTTAAATCCGCCTCTGAATAGGAGTATAGGTTTTTTATAGAATTTAACAACGAAGCCTCTTCTCAGGTAAGGAAGACCTCTTTCGCATGGGTTCCAGCCTTTCTTCCCTTTAAATATCCTGTATATCGCGAAGGAAAGAGATCCTGTATCCATAGAGATTCATAGATACATACATGCGATTCTGAATATCGCGTGGAACAGGCCTTCAAAAAAAACCTCACCTGAGAACAGGCTTCATTGTTGAATTCTAAATAAAACCTTTTCTCTTATCAATAGGGTTTCACACAAGAGTATCATTTCTGATCTCGTTGTGGGCAGCCGTAACATTTTCTTCATAAATTTGAACAAGAGTAACCCGAAATTGCCCGAGCCCAGAACAGGCAGTTCAAATTTATGAAGGAAATGTTACGGCTGCCCGTGTCAGAGTCAAAGATTGAAGACTGACTGACTGATTGAAGACAAAAGATTGAAAGGATCAGAAACGAAACTCTCGTATGAAGCCCTACTTATTACGGCTATATGCCTTCATAGTCCATTAAATCTTCATCCGTAAATCTAGTTTCCTGAAGCGCACAAATTTGGATTCTATATTTCTTCAAAACTTTGGTGAGCTGCTTCAGTTTGCCGGGCTTCAAGAGCGAGTAAGTTCCAAAGAAATATATGTTGTATTTCTTCGATTTAAAGGATTTTGATTTTTTTAACGACATGGGGTGTTTCAGGCTCTCCAAAACCCTTAGACCTGATTTCGCCACTGTTAGTGACGGATAATTGGTTACCTCCTGGAGTAGTTCCATTCAGAGAAATTGACATCATGTATAGTTGTTTGACATTGATATCATGCATTTAAAAGATCCTTGCAAGGACAGGAACAAAAACCAGTGAATGAACAAAAACTAGAAGAACAACAATACTTAAAAATTCTAATGGAGATATAGTATTAGATTTGAAAGGCAAACTATAAATTTGGAAAGGACATGTCATTAAACTATTTAATGACAACAGACGTGATAGTTATAATTTAGACCACTTCAATGAGAACGGCCACGAAATTCTAAATGATGAGGTGAAACATGCCATAAGGATCACCAAATCAGGCAAGACTGCGGGACCAGATGGAATCTATAGCGAGATGCTCAAGCTGGTTGATAACGATGAAATTAACATTCTAAATGAACACAATCTACAAAACGGGCATTTTACAGACCGATTGGCTAGCGACAACTTTCGTCACCATACCGAAGAAACCACATGCATTCTACTGTAATGAACATCGCATGATAAACTTGTTGAGTCACGTATTGAAGGTGTTCCTTAGAATCATTCATTCAAGAATCTATCGAAAATGTGAGTCGAAAATAAGCTATAGACAATTTGGTTTCCTTAACGGCTTTGGTATTAGGGAAGCGCTACATGCATTTGGGATATTGGTTCAGCGGTGCCGGAGCCCTCCCGAATTGTGTACGAACTGAACGGCACTGGTTGGTTGCCACAAAGGTAATCGATAGTTTGGACACCACCATGAAACGTTTCTGGGAGATCGAGGAGGTCCCCTTCTCTCTTGAGGCCACAGTACCTAAAGAGGACCGCGAATGTGAGGAACTTTTTAACTCATTGGTCAAATGTGCCCGGAACGAAAAATATGTTGTTTGACTTCCCTTTCGAGAAAATCCAGAAGTTCTGGGGATTCCATCGTAAACCCAACACTGTACATCTCCGCTTGTCTTCAAACGCCTTCTTCTCCGAAAGTGCATCGCCTTCTACCAATTGTTGTTGCACGGCAGACGAACCGTTTACATTGCGAACAAATTTGAATCGCTTCATTTGCCGAAGGCACCGACGTTACAAAATCGTCGACATACATATCACGCCGTAAATAGATCGCTGCCAGAGGATATTCATCATCGTCGTCATCAAGCAACTGACGGACGCACATTGTCGGACGGATTGTCGAAAAGGTGGAAAATAAGAATGCCTCCCAAAAATAGAATGCCTCTTACAATTTTGGTTGCAGATATTGTTTACGTCGCTGATTACGAATCTGTTATTAAAATGTTCAAAAACAAAATCGCACATGGCGGCCAATTTTTCGAAAAACTTCAATATTTACAAAATTTCGTACCTGGCGGTTCATAATTTTGTTGATTACGAATGAGTTATCAAAATTTTATAAAACAAAACGGCGGGTCCAATATGGCGAATAATTTTTCGAAATCTTATCATATTGAATTTGCGTATTTAGAAGTTTTTGATGTTCTTGATCAGGTGTCAATTATCAGGATTCTAAAAAACAAAATGGCGGGTCCAATGTGGCGGACAATTTTTTGAAAAACCTCTTTCGGAATCGACTTTATCTCGGCTGTCGTTGCAGCCTTAATGTCCTCTCTTGTCTGAAATCGCGTTCCTTTCAGTGGCCTCTTGACTTTGGGGAGTCGCAGGGGGGCAGAGCTAGAAGTCGCAGGGGGCCATATCAGGAGAGTGAGGAGCCTGTCGAACCAGAGGAGTCCGGTTTTTCGCCAAAAAATTGTGAACCAAGTGCAAAGAATGTGCTGGAGCATTGTCGTGATGGAGTCACCAATTTCCTGATGACCACAACTCCAGTCTCTTGCGCCGCATAGCATCAAGTAGGCGACGCAGCTAGGCCTCCCATATGTCCTTTTTTAAAGAGGACAGTTCTTTTATTTGCATCAGTGTCATTTTTTAAAATCTGTCTTTTTTTTTGTCCTTTTTTCGCTACTTACAATTAGCCTGAAAAAATCTCATCATTCGCGAAGGATTTTGATTTAAATTAATGTTGGACCGTTATTATGAGCGTTGCAGTTATATAATGGACGTTTTGTAGACTATTTTTTTTTTTCTTTAGGGTTAATATAGTTTTATTTACTCAACTTATTTTTTTACCCCCCTAATTTGGCATTATTCTGAACTGCTCATTTTGCCATAAGAAAGTAAGGTGTTAAACTTTTCATGCTGCATTCCCATTTAAAACAATGTAATCATTATTTTACAGGCGATGTCGCACGACGTCGCGTAGCTGAGTGTCGCGCATATGGGAATCGACCATAAAGCTGCAGATTGTACAAATAGTTTGATCAAACAAAAACGCAGGCGATCATTACAAGCGTATTGGCACCGACATCAATTGAGAATCTTTTGTCTAAATTAGGCAGCGATCTATTCTCTATTGCAAACGATTCGTCAAATTTTAAATAAATCAAATCATTTCCCGCCATTATTCGGTATTTTTCGCATGAAGGATTGAAAGTTAAATTGTTGGAATTTTTTTAATTTGCTTGGAAAAACGTCAGAATTGATTTTCAACTAGGTGACAACAGTACCTGACAGATTCAAGTTGAGCCCTAATAATTTGATAGCATTCAGTGATGACAACGCAAATGTAAACTTTGGTGGAGCCAAACAGGGTGGTCAACAGTAGCCTGCCCAGATCACATGCTCCATAACGCAGCCAAAAAATCCTGTGAAAGGCTTTCACTTGACATTGAATCGTTTAATTTCAATGGATCCACGCAACGACACGTAAAATTTAAAGAATTTAGTGAATTTCTGGAAATTGAATAAGCTAAATTTCCAACGCATTCTCGCACGCGATGGTTAAGCCTTCTTCATTGATCGAACGAATTTTGCAGTTATGGAGTGGCTTAAAATCACTAGTTTTATCGACAGATGACATTCCAAAGTTTCTGGAGAATTTGTTCTCTGATGATTCAAATGAAATCTACTTTTGGATTCTACAGAGATCATTGTTGCTGTTTCAGCAAACGTTGCTGATACTTGAAAAGAAGGACCTTGTGCTTCCTGAAATGATAGAATCTGTCCAAAATCTGTCACAAAAGCTCACTGAGAAGATGCAGAAGAAATTTTTTGGTCCCATGACTCAATCTAAGCTGCTATTAATTGAAGAATCTGATTCGGCTCATCTATTTAGGAAAATAATTTTCGACGTTTTATTCAACAGCTGTTGATTACATTCGAAAGTGGTTCAGAATTACTGATTATCCACCTTCTACTAAGCGGCTAATGCTGAAATCCGTAGAAACAATATCATATGAAGATATTCGAAAATCGTCAGAGTTTCTAATGCCAGAAATTTCTGTGAAAGATTTCATTGATAAAACTAGCCTTTTAATGTCAATGCTGAAAGATTCAAAATAAGTTTTCATGATTTACCGGTTGATAAAAAATGGGCATTTCTGTTTCAAAAGGATTCGTTTTTGGATTTGAAGAAATGGTAATCTTTGCCATCCCAATGTCGAATACTGTCGTTGAGCGAATTTTTTCATTGTGCAAAAATCAATTGAAAATTCCAACAATTTAACTTTCAATCCTTCATGCGAAAAATACTGAATAATGACGGGAAATGTTTTGATTTGGCGGTTAAAGGAATTTTGGTTAAAGATTTATTTTAATTTTGACGAATAGTTTGTAATAGAGAATAGTACGCTGCCTAATTCAGATAAAAGATAACATAAATTGTCTCAAAATTGAAACTGTAAAAAGTTTAGTACAGGTCAAGTTCAATTATTCATTAACGTGCTCTGAATTGTATGATTATTTGTTGTAGTTAGACAAATTAAATTGAGCAATAAGTATGTTGATTGTTCATTGATCTAATCCTATTGGTCTTGTATTAATTTCGTTGTGTATGATTTCAGTAAACGTTTATCAATTTAGACTTTTTGCCAAAAATGTCCTTTTTCCTGGCATAAAGTATGTGGGAGCCCTAGACGTAGGACATCCCTCATTTCACTTGTCGTCATTTTACTTGCATTGAAAAACAGACGAGAGCACTACACACTACGTCACTCGGACACTGCTCGACAGCAACTGACGCTATCTACAGGCGAGAAAAAAATCACGCATGCGCACGAGGGTTCAAGGTCGGCTCATGCAAGAGCGCTTGATTCAAATCTATCAGGTTTTCAAAATAAAAAATAAGGTCGGATACTTTTCTGACAGACCACGTATGTCGGTTTGCAATTTAGGGCCCGTATACAACACATCTTTCAATGAACGTCCGCCCCGACCTTTGACACTAGCGTCGAAAACAATGCGCAAAGGAGTACACGAACTGTTGGTCTTGAAGATGGTATGATACGGAATAAAGTAAGCCTCTGACGGGGAAAAATCCGTACTGAAAGAAATATGACCTCCTTCAATATAATCCCGCATCACCAACTGGGAAGCCTCTTTCAAGGCTGGCGAGCGTAAGAATTGTTTTTCCAAATTCGCGAACGCCTACACGCTAGACCAATGTCAATAAAGACGTATATGCTTGTTTTATTGACTATAGCAAGGCTTTCGACAATATCAGACATGAGAAGCTAATGAACATCTTGGTGAATCTGGATATCGACCGCCGCGATATTCAGATTGTGTCGAATTTATACTGAGGTCAGACAGCCAAAGTCAGGTTTGAAACCGAACTGACAGATGACATACAGACTCGATAGGGTGTGAGGCAAGGATGTGTTTCCTCCCCTATGCTGTTCAACATATACTCCGAAGTTATATTCAGAGAGGCGCTTACCGAGGAATCTGCGAGAATCATAGTAAACGGCAGAGCAATTAACAACAGATACGCGGTCGACACGGTCGTGCTGGCGGACAACATTGAAGCCCTTACACGCATGATGACCAACATATCAGCAAAAAGTAAAGATTACGGACTGGATCTGAATACGGCAAAGACAAAGGCCATGCTGATTTCAAGAACCAAACAGCAGATCGAACTGCACGTCGACGGGGAACACATAGAACAGGTCTCCAAATACAAATGTCTTAGAACCTGTACAAATGACGAGTGGACAAACCGCCAAGGGGTCTTAGGACGGACCGAACAGCATTCATTAAAATGAAAAAGATGCTGACCTCTCCGGGTCTGAGCATAGAAATGAGACTAAGAATGACCCGCTGCTACCTCTTCCCGATTCTGCTATACCAGATGCAAGGTTGGACCTAGAGGGAGCTTTTGACAACACCTCACCCGAGGCTGTCAAGGCAACTCTCGAAAGAAGGAGTATCGACAGCATTATCTCAAGGTGGATGGAAGAAATGCTGAGAACTAGAACAGCGAAAACACAAGTGGGAAGTGCCACCATTAAGATCTCCACAGCTCGAGGGTGCCCCCAGGGAGGTGTACTGTCACCGCTAATGTGGAGCCTGGTATTTGATGAACTGCTGGTTAGGCTAAACGAACTAGACATCAAATGTCAAGGTTACGCCTATGACATAGTCATAATGGCCAGAGGGAAGTTTGAGGGAACGCTCTGTGAAATTGATCAGAGAGGCCTCAAAGTAACTAGTAGATGGTGTTAAACAGTGGGACTGAGACTCAACCCGAGCAAAACTACGGTGATACCATTTACTAGAAGGAGAAAACTAAACTGCCTACAGCCCATACTCTTAGATGGGAAGGCAGTAGAATACAAACAGGAGATAAGTTATCTGGGTATCACACTAGATAGCAAACTCCTATGGAATAGACACGCTGAGGCAGCGGTAGGTAAAGCCAAACGCGCCCTAATGGTGTGCAGAAATCTGGAAGGAAAACGTGGCGTTGTAACCCCACAATCCTGCGATGGATGTACACCATGATAGTGAGACCTGCAATCACTTATGGGGCAGTTGCTTGGGGAAGTAGAATCAAGCTGGCCTCTATGAGGAAACAGCTTGAGAAGATTCAAATACTGGCGTGTGTCTGCATCACTTTGGGGTCGTGTCCGACAGCAGCATTGGAGCTGCTGCTGGATCTGACTCCGCTGCACCTTGTGGTGGAAAGGGCCGCCAGATCGGCGATTGTAAGGTTAAGCAAGGAAGGAATGGGGAGGGGTAAAATAATCGGTAGCAGAGACCGAAACAGCCTCGCTGCCAAGATTCCCTGGCTGGAAGTACCAAAAGACGAAATGGTATGCAAATAACACTTCGAGAAAAACTACACAGCAATGCGTAGTAGTAAAGCCGATTGGAGCGTCGAATCCTCAGCATACCACATAGAGCAAAATGCTATCAAGTGGTATACAGATGATTCGAAGACAAAGGAAGGTACTGGTGCAGGAGTGTTTGGACCTCGTACCAGGTACTTTGAATACATGGGTACATCCCCAAGTGTCTTCCAAGCAGAGGTACACGCAATCGAACGATGTGCACAGTTTAACCTCGACAGGAATTATCGCAAAAACGAATTGCTATCCTGTCAGACAGCCAAGCAGCCATTAAGGCCATTAGCTCATACACAATCAGATCCAAACTGGTATGGATACAGATGATTCGAAGACAATGGAAGGTACTGGTGCAGGAGTGTTTGGACCTCGTACCAGGTACTTTGAATACATTGGTACATCCCCAAGTGTCTTCCAAGCAGAGGTACACGCAATCGAACGATGTGCACAGTTTAACCTCGATAGGAATTATCGAAAAAACGAATTGCTATCCTGTCAGACAGCCAAGCAGCCATTAAGGCCATTAGCTCATACACCATCAGATCCAAACTGGTATGGGACTGTGTGGGGAACCTAAACAAGCTTTGCAAAGATAATAAAGTAACGCTATACTGGGTACCAGGACACACTGGCATAGACGGAAACGAAGAAGCCGATCACTTAGCCGACAAGGGATCCAGTAGTCCCTTTATAGGTCCGGAACCCTTTTTATGCATGAGTGTGAACACCATCCACAAAAGTTTAGCTGATGAAACTAGAGGAAAATGGATGAAAACCTGGAAAGAACTTCCAGGGCTAAGGTAGTCCAAAGTGATGTTGGGATCTTTTAACCAGAAGAGAACAAAAGTTTGCCTGAAACTAAGCAGGAACAAGCTTAGAATTCTGGCAGGAGTCCTGACGGGACACTGCAGACTTAGGAAACATCTCAAGGCTCTAGGCCTAGAGGAGGATGACGGATGTAGATTCTGTGGCTCAACAGAGGAAACCCCCATACATCTGCTCAAAGACTGCGGAGCATTACTCCGCAAGAGACAGATGTACCTTGGGGCTCACTACTTGAACACAGAGGAGCTGCAGGCCTTGAATCCCACCTAGATCCTGCAATTCCTATAGGAAACAGGATTAGGTTACCACCATATCTACAATCTACAGGTTTGGATCTAGACCTAGCAAACAACAAATGGGATAATGGCTTTCGAAATGTGGATCTACCGTCGTATGCTGCGAATACCGTGGGTGGACAAAGTAACGAACATAGAGGTACTTCGCAGAATGAACAAAGGAACTGTAATAATCTTCACCATAAATAAACGAAATTTACAATATTTAGGCCACATCTCCAAAAACGAAAAATATGGATTGCAACATAATCCAAGGAAAGGTCCAAGGCAAGCGAAATGCAGGTCGACGCCGCATATCTTGGCTGCGCAACTTGAGAGATTGGTTTGTCAACCAAAATCTCCCAGATCCTGATATTCCTAAAGGAATCAGGACTATAGGAGGCGCTTTAAATTGGTAAGTATACCAACGATTAGAGGAAGAGGGTGGGGTACAATAGATCTATAAAGGTCGCAGTACAAGTCACCACCGGAATCTACAAGTAACACGTAAATGTCTTCTTGAAAACGAAAAGTTGAATTTTCTTCCTCAGGAAAACGGAACAACAAACAATATACTCTCAATATTGTTTGTTGTTGTCTCACAAATTGTTAATTGAATGAAATAAATATTGATGAACTAAGACAAAATATTTAGGCAATGTAGTCATCGCAGAAAAGGAATGATGGTGTAAATTTGTTTAAAATTGAAATAACATTTTGAGTCCTTGAAGTGAACGAAATAAACAAAATAGTGATGTTCGGCGAAAGGATAATTTAAAAATTTATTTGTTCCTTATTGTGAATATTTGTCGGATTCTTAAAATAAAACCAGGAAGCAGGAAGAGATTTTTCTGTTTCAAATTTCACGGCGCTTCTATCTATAAATACGCGCAGATATTTTAAGCGGCCAATTGAAGTCTTAAATTAAACGCACCAAAATTCTGTAATAAATAAAAACCTATCTTTATTAATTGCAGTTAAGTGATTACTTTAAAAGAAATAGACGCCTAAAAATTGCTTCATCCTCTATAAACGTCACAAACTTTTTACTTAACATTTTTAAATGTTTTTTTTGTTAAACTGCATAACTGTTTTCTAACAGGATATTTAAACTCACACACACATTTTTCCTCCTTGCTTATTCCACTTTTACTTCGGAAATAGCACAAGCAGCCTTCGCTTTGGCCTTTTATGTCGATAAACAACGATTTTTACATTATCTTTACGATATTCCAAACATTAATTGAAACAATATATCTAATGAACATGTCACATGCGTAGCTTTCTAATTACGAACTGAAGCGTGTATACAAAACGAGCACTCGGCCAGGTATTTGAACTATGCGTATACGTTTTAGTCTTGGCATGATAGTACGGTTAGATTAGCAAAAACCATCAAAATGCTTGGCGTTCATCAACCGATGAGAGGAAAAGAAAACAGTTTCTAAATGTTTTAAATCTAAGCATATATTGATGTTTCTGTATCTATCCGGCATTCGGTGATTATATTTGACATTCAAGTGATCTCATTATTTCAATTGCCGATGTTTAACGTAAACGGAATGCTAATTAGAAACGCACTAATAATGTAAACTGCTTTTAGAAACGTGTAAATATTATAAATGAGTAATAAGACGTAGAGATACATTTTTCTAACATAGTTTTTTGAGTCACCAAGTAATTATTTCACCTAAAAAACATTCATATTAAAATGAATATTTTCGATTCATTAATTGTATCTAATCTTGACATCTAATATCAAGCATTTGTATCAGGCTTAGTTCGCTATAACTTGTCTCTAAATATATTCAACTAAAGGGTGACAAATTAAGACCGTCCTGACTTTAAACTGCAATTATCAAAAAACGAAATAAGTTTGACACCAAATTTTTTGTTGAAAATTGAAGAGTAAAATCTAAAGTTTAATATCAAATTAAATGCTTAATCTTAACCCTTTCACTGCCATGTCAATTATAATGAATAACACACAGCTCCAATTTTTATAAAAATGCTGGTAGTTATGCAACCCCTTTCACATAGATAAGTCACGTATTGATTAAAAGTCTCTCAACAATGAAAAAAACATGATTTTTTGGAAATTTAAAAAAAAATATTTATAAATCGTTTAACGACTCGAAATCTAACACAACTGATTTGCAAAAGATTCAAGTATTTTCTGAAAATATCCGGGGGCGGCAGGGCGTATTTTTCAAGCTTTCTCACTTTTTCACCCACAACTCGGACAGTTTTTCCTTACGGACGTGATTACGGTGCGTCCGGAAAGTCACCACTCGTTCGACTGTCACCTCACTTTTCGATATTTTTGCTTAAAATTTTTGGGAAAAACTTACTTTTTCTTCTTAAAATATTTGTCTTTTTTGGTCGCCTAAACTACGGGATCCGGAAGTCTTATCGAAAATCGCCGTACGTGGTTTCGTTCGTCTATTCTTTGGTTACAAGAATCTGATGCACCGACTTTTTCAGACCGCGGGGGCCGTTTTAGTCGGAGGACCTCGATTCGTAGAAAATGTGAATAACGTCGCCGTCGAAAGAGTCGCGCAGCGACAAGAGTGGTGTCGGAAGACGCGTCTCGAAATTTTCTTCCGGGATCCTTGCGTGAATTTCATTTTCCCTGGCCATCTTCGCCGTAACCTCCGTAAAAGTGGTAATTTTTGTAAAGCTTTTGGGATCCGTGTGGGGAAGCGTTCGCCAGGTCACGACGGAATCGCAAATTTCGATCATTTCTGAGACGACTGTCGTGAGGCATTTCCCGAATTTCACCTGGGCAATCGCATCACACACACACATTTTTCCTCCTTGCATATTCCACTTCTACACCGACCTGAGTACAGGCAACCAACAGATCCAGCAAGTCTCGAGCTTCAGATATTTGGGATGCTTCTTGAGCAGTGAGTGGGATAACAAGCAGGAAATAAGGTCCCGCATCGTGCAGGCTAGAGCAGCATTTAGCAATTTTCCGAATTTCCCGAAAGCGTTTCCCGAATTTCACCTGGGCGATCGCATCACACACACATTTTTTCTCCTTGCTTATTCCACTTTTACTCCGACCTGAGTACAGGCAACCAACAGATCCAGTAAGTCTCGAGCTTCAGATATATGGGATGCTTGTTGAGCAGTGAGGATAACAAGCAGGAAAAAAGGTCCCGCATCGAGCAGGTTAGAGCAGCATTTAGCAATATGATGAAGGTTCTTACATCCCGAGACTTATCAAAAAAACCTATACGTATTCGATTACTACGGTGCTATGTATTTCCAATTTTGTACTATAGAATGGAAGGATGGACTTTAACAAAGGCAATGTGTGACCGACTGGAAGGGTTCGAGATATGGTTCGAGATATGTCCGAAACACCGAGGTGCTTGCCCGTCTCTAGAAGCAACTAGAAGTCATGTTTACCATCAAAAAACGCAAGCTGGAATATTTTAAACACGCTATGAGAGGGGAAAAGTACCGTATCTTGCAGAATATCATGCAAGGCAAAATCCAAGGTAGAAGACGTCCAGGAAGAAGACGCATGTCCTGGCTGAAAACCTGAGAGTTGTATGGTGTCAGTTCTACTAGCTTGTTTCGTGCCGCTGCTGATAAAATAAAAAAAAATTATGATGATCGCCGACGTCCTCGGAAGACATGGCACGTAAAGAAGAAGAGGATCGCATCACGTGGGTTTATGAAAAGGTCAAATTCGTTTTTTTTATGCCGCCGGAGGCGGCAGATCTTCAGTGTTTTCATCATGCGACTTCGCTGCTCTAACTACGAATGTCCGCCCCCACGTTGTGCATCCCCAGCTAAAGCATCCCCATAGGGTCAACCCGCCCCCCGAAAATCAAGGTTTTTGCGGAAACGGCCCGACGGAAGTGGCCGCAGCGGCGTAAATGGGATTGTACATTTTTCTGGTGTACAACCGAGAGCCCTGTTGAGCGGTTCTATTTTCGAGACTCAACTTCCCCAGGTTAGGATGCACCAGACCGAAACGTAAAATCACGATATTTTTACCTTCGAGGCGCATTTTTAGTCGGATCTCAAAAATTCTTCTCGGACGCTTTAGCTGCCGCCGCGCCGCGTTTTTGCAGCCCTTGTTCGCCGTCCTGCGACGTCCCATTCACCTGGTGCAAGAGAAAATACAACTTTTTTTGCCGATTTTGTAATCACTTCCACGGACGCCCTACACTTATTTCAGGGGCTCCAGGTCGCCGATTGGGCTCGTTTTCTTCAGAAGACTTGCCCGCAACTATATTTTTAACCTGCAACGACTTTGTCGCTGCAAAAAAATGCGCAAAAAGTGAAAAAAAAACAGAGGCTTTTTACGGTGGTACCTAGAATTTCCGAACCAATTGACAGATCGGAACGGGAACGGCGCCGTTGATCAGGCATAGAACTAGAACATAGAACCATAGCCCATAGGGGCATACTTTGTTTGGGAGTTTAATCCCGATTCCGCTGAAGATGGTGTCGCGACGCCATCAAAACGACGTTTTTTTAACGTCCAGGAAAACTCGCATAGAATCACCAACTTAAGCTCTGCGGTAACGGTTTTGCGCGATTTCTGTGCGATTCCGGAGAAGCGGCACCGCGCTGAGTCGTTTGCAATCGTCGCGACGCCCGCCCAAACTCGCCCTATTGCAAGAAACTAATGACGAAAGTAAAACGTCCATAATTTTGTAGTCCCCCGGTGAATATTCTAGATTTTTCAGTGGATTGTACAATGGTCTTTTGGCTTTTCGCACCCATAATTGGCACGTGGGCCCCGCCGAGACGCTCATTTTGGTACCGGCGCCGCGTCGCTGCGACCACGGAGTCGTCCGCCACAGTTAGAAAGTTATCGGCTCGAAAATTCGAGCCATCCTCGTCGAGCTGCCGACTTTCGAAAACATCACCCTTTTTTGCACGGTTTTTTTACATTTGCCCCCTCACCACCATTTTGAAATTTCTAAAACTCCGAATAATCTCAGGGTTTTATCACTAGATGGCGTTGGTAGAAAAAGAAACCCCGGGTTACATCGCCCGGGACGGCGCTGTATAATTTGGGGCCCTGGGTCACATCTCCCGGAATGGCGGTGAAAGGGTTAAGTTAACAATGAATACTTAAAAATTACATCGATTAGTATACTTATAAATACTTAAAAATTACATCGAAGACCTCCGTTTGCTTCGATGCATGACTGAGATCCATATAACAATGAGCGCATTGCAAGCTGGAACATTTCTGTTGAAACCTAATCAATAGCTTGTGAAATGTTTCTTCAGGGGTTTCAGGTAGGTTCTGATATACTTGAGATTTAACATAATCGTCTAAACAAGACCACAAGACCGATTGGACGATTCTTGAAGAGATTTGAGGAAACTGGGTCGGTTTATGATCGAGGAATCGTGATCGTCCCAGGCGTTCGACCGATCGCTGAAAGTGGGAGTGAATACCGAAATTGACCATTTTTCGTCGTTCACAACAAAGAAAGACTTGCATCAGTACCCCTATAAGATTCAATCGGTATCAGAATTGAAGCCACGAGACCACGGCTCTCGTCGCACATTTGCAGACTGGGCTTTGTAGCAGCCGGAGACGAAACGCTGGTGAAAAAATCATCTTCTGTGCTGAACCGCATTCTTGGATAAATTGATGCGTAAATAATCACAACTGCCGTATTTTGGGCGACACCCATCCACGGGAGATACTGGAGGTTCACTTGTATCCTGAGATACTGTCTGTTTGGTGCGGATTGTGGGTTTGCGAAAGAGATCAGGTGGTGACTGTTAACAGCGAACGGTATAGAATAGAGTGACACGTCCAGATTTTGGCGGAACAGTCCCGCTTTTTGGAAGACAGTCCCGCGTCCCGCCGATTTTTAGAAATGTCCCGCTTTTTAGAAAATATCTACATTTTTTATTTTAAATCCATTGTAATATATAAAATAAGATTTTTCCACATATTCCCATAAAATCTCCTTTTTTTAGTAACCCAATGAAATTTTTTAATATCCTCGAATTGAATTGTCTATTCTTCAAGATATTATATAATAACCAAGCAGTTATTATAAAAATTTCTGACTTCTTTCAGAAAATCCCGTCGTTTCTTGTTCTGAAATTTTCATTGGGTTACATTAAAAAAGGAGATTTTATGGGAATATGTGGAAAAATCTTTTGAATACCTATATTAGTAACCATTTTCCGAAAAATAATATTTGCGAAAATGATCTTTTTTGATGAGACGTTATTGGTAAAAAGATACGTTACCTACTACGTTACGAGTGCACGCCAGAAAATTTATTTTCACTACGTCTATGTTTTTTATTTAATCACGCAAGTTGCCATAGTAACAACAAACAGAAATCGTTTAATAATAAAACTCCATTTGATTTCCATTGAACTCTTACGCACGATTTGGATACTTTTACACACTATTATATTAATGCCGTCCTTCACATTCATTTTGGTGTGTGAGTAGATAAAATATATATATTTTTTAATTATTTGTCGCTTTCATAACAAAATTATAATTCTCATTTCATCCCATTTGTCCCGCTTTGTATCAATGAAAGTGTGGTCACTTTAGTATAGAACCATTGATAAGAAAATTTGTGGCTGGCAGTGGACGATATGAACATAGAGAACATATGATTCCGACAAGGTGGTGCGTACCACACAGCGGGTAATTCGCGTGAGTATTGTCCCGGTGCGCATTAATTTGAAAAGAGCTGACGTCGAGTGGCCACCAAGATCGTGCGATCTAACGCCCTAGACTTTTTTCTTTGGGGTTGGTCTAAGCTAATAAACCAACAACTCTTGCCCAACTGGAAAACCACATTAATCTAACCATTGCAACAAATCCAGCCCAACTTACTGAAGAGTCATCCAAAATTTGGCCTGCGCATCCACCAATGCAAACGCAGCCATGTAGGTCATTTCCATGATGTAATTTTTAAAACATAATGGTATCGAATGTTGTTTGCAAATAAGAAAAATATTTTCCATATCTCACATACAACGCTTGTTGAAACACCCGTTACACAAGTTTTTTTGTATTATAAATCGAGAATACATATTATTCCGAATTACATATGAATTGCGAATACATATTATTTCTGGCCACATTGACCATAGCTTAGTTACTGCACTGATATTTACTATTCGTATATACTTAATATTCATTGTAACTTTGATAAATGAAAAACATGCGTGCTTAATCTCCATTACAAAGGAACAGTGTAACAGAAGTTTGCCACAAATTTATTTTTTCTTATCACAGGCGCCAAATGCACTATGAAATACACTTAGGTTTACATTAAGCTTTCATACTTTTTCTTTCAAAACGATTTTATAAGTTTTTATTAATCCCGTTCTCGTACATTACTCACGTCATTATATGAATATGACTCAATGAATATATCAAGTCTTAAGTCGTGACAATGATGGATTTGTGGACATCCGTTTAATTTTATCTCTCGGCTCTTATCAATATTTTTATAATACAATCAAACGTATCCGGTTATATATAAAACTATATATAATCATTAGTATTTAATAATGAGGTGGTGGTTGCTCAGATAGTTATGCACTTGGTTTCGAGTCAGACAGCGCGGGTTCGAATCTCACGTTGAACTAAAGCAGTAAAAATTAAAACTAATGGCTGCAACCCACCACACTCAATTCCCCAAGCGGATTAGGCAACCAACAAAAATTATATATCATATATATATATATATATATATATATATATATATATATATATATATATATATATATATATATGTGTGTGTGTGTGTGTGTTGTATTGTTTTCTCGGGGATTCCGCGTTGATGTTGATCGTTGGTTCTGAAAAAGAACAGGATTCTCGACGTTTCGGCGAACTAACATTCGCCATACTCAAGAGATATATGCGTCCGTGCGGGTCAACCGTTAGACGCATACTGAACAACACAGGTATATCCGCGAAAACCTCAAATACAACATATATATATATATATATATATATATATATATATATATATATATATATATATATATATATATATATATATATATTATATATATATATATATTTAACCAAAAATAACTGTATCGAGATTCTGATGATGATAGGTTGTGGTAACGTAAGACGAAGTCAGCTTGAGGTTGCTCAGTTATTTCGAGAACTGCATCTGGATATCTCACCCATTAGCCAAGGTACCATAACCAAAATTGAGACACAATACAACAATTTGTCCCACTCATGTTTAAGATTATCCCACTCTTGTTCAAGATTATCCCACTCTTGTTCAAGATTATCCCTCATTTCCAGTAATAAATTCCCAAAATCGTTAAGAGTTGTATACGGGGGTAGTTGAAGGGTACAAGGATGGTATTTATCTTCCGAAAATCTTCCGACCCAGATCAGTTGAATTGCATTGAAGTCGATACTTGAAGTCGGTAGTTGGGCATTACATTTCTTGACTCTGAAAACCTCCTGACTACTTACTACTTTTTTGTTATTTTTTACGTTTTCGACCTCAAATTTGAATTTCTTCACCCCAAAAACCTATAGGTAGTGAACACTAAGCTGTTCAATTTAGCGCTTGAGGGAGCATTTCTTCGTGTCCAGTGGGAAGAGAAGGGTATACTAGTCAATGGAGAACGACTTATTCACTTAAGATTTGCTCATTGCAGATAATCCGGACGACCTACAAGAAATGCTGCTTAAAATGGAAGCAGAGCTAAGCAAGATCGGACTACAAATGAATTTAAATAAGACCAAAATAATGTGCAAAGAAGATCCCCAAATAACTATTAAGAACAAACTCAACGAAAAAGTAGAAAGCTATACGTATTTTGGGCATCAACTGAAACTAGGAAGAGAAAACCAGACCACCGAGATATACCGCAGAAGAAGACTAGCATGGACGGCGTTCGGAAGACTTGCATATATTCTAAAAAACCAGAATATCCCCCTAAGATTGAGATCAAGACTATTCGATCAGTTCATTCTCCCTGTGCTAACCTATGGATGTCAAACATGGACATTAACTAACAAAATAACAATGACTAACAATGACCAAAATGGCCGTAACCCAAAGATCCAAAGACAAATGCAGGGAATAGCGTTGAGGAACAGAAAAACCAACAAATGGATCAGAAACACTACGAAAATCAGAGATGTGATCGAAACCATTGCCACTCAAAAAAGGGAACTATGCCGGACACATAGCCAGATGTACGGACGCGAGATGAAATAACAGACTGTTGCACTGGAGACCATACCTAGGACGACGGATAGAGGACAGAAAATTAACGACAGGGTTTAATTGGGTAAGAGAAGTGCAAGACATAAATAGATGGTGCCGTATGAGGGACGCCTATGTTCAGAAATGGACGGTGTAATGAGGCGATTGGGATTGAATGAACACTATTTTTGATAGATTGATGACTATTTTTATTTCGGCGAACTTTTCTCGCAATTTAGACCACTGTGTCTTGATAGATATTCTTGTATAATTATGCCAGTGTGGAGCCGACCGGTGTTGTGCATTAATTGGAAGTTGGGGAAGATGTTTAGGTCTGTGCTGGTCGTGAAAAATATGCCCCCTCTTTGACCATTATTGAGCCACAAACCCCACTACCAAATGCAGTCTTGCTACTGCATTGAGCATATCGTTCATTTGATTGTTTAAAAACTCTCCAAGCAAAATCTGGTCATCTGTGAACAAAATCCCAATTCAAGTGGTTGCTAGCAAAATCAATCTGTGTCTGCGGTTGTTTGTAGCCGACCGTGGGCCAGTACCTTTTTTTTTCTCATCCCAATGTGAATTCAGGGATCTACATCCCTTGAAAACGCGGGCCTATTGTATTATAGGCCTATTGTATTTTTTGATATACCACATTGTTCCATTGAAGCAAATAGATCCAGACCATGTATTAGATCCAAAAGTCTAGGTGACTTGTGGTTGGGCGGGAGTCCCTCAGCAGTAATGTTGAGTTTAATTCTCGTGCGCGCGATTGTTTCAGAATGGAATATTATATGGAAGGTAGTCTCGTCATCTTCATTACAAAGTCATCTGTCCAAATAGCCAAATCTTCTGCAGGCGTTCTATCAGTGCACAGTGTCCCGTTTAGAGACCTGTCATAGTTTCAATCTGCTTCCTGGACATTTGCAAGATTTAGGGTGTTAAATATGGGAGCAATCATCCGTTTGCTGTATTGCTGGCCACTTGTGCGGACCCATTGTAGATGGTGACTTTTTTGGTCCAATCTGAGTACCTGGTAATCTAGCTCTCAGATTTTCTTACAGAAGACATTGGTTTCAATGCTTGCCAAATTGTCACAAACTTGCCCATTGTCTAGTGCTGAAAGTTATCTTTGGATGGCTATTATGGTAGTAGAGCGCTCTCTTAGGAAACCCTTACACGGCCTATATAATTTCTTCAATATTATTAAGATATTTTGAAAGAAAAAATATTAAATATGCCCCTCACACGGTCAGTATAATTGCTTCTATATTTGGTCAGTTATGATCTTGCATTCATCAGAAAAAGATTACCGGGTTTGTTTCTGATTGTCGTTGTTCAAGATTGTTTCCACAAGTTGCCATCGCTAGCTCTAATAGGCAAAATTACGAAAATATTGTCAATATTTCTCACTCACTGACAATAAATATTGACACTAGTTCAATACATTGAAGACAATATAACAAGACAATAGAGAATCAAAATTTGATGTCTCAATTTAATTGGCGTCAATCTTATTGAAACAATATGTTCCTTAGACGATCAATAAATTATCAGAAATGCGATATTGAAGGAATTATATTGACCGTGTGAGGGCTCCTTTAGTTAACGAATTTGAAGAAAACTATGTTCTACTACGGCGAAAATGACGAAACAGTCCTCTGACTACTGGATTATTATTAAGTGTGGCGTTTAGTTCGATATTAAATTATTAAGTATTACTTTAAAGGCCAAAAAATTAAAGGCCAACCAACTCTATAAAATCAACCAACAATCACGTAGAAATAGCAAATTGTCCCAGATGATTCTGTCTTCTAATTGTCTTTTCTCCTTCTACCCGCACACACCAATGATCTTTCAATCGTTTTGACTTCCTTTTATGAAAGCATCAACATTAATTTGAAAAATCTCCTGTAATTAGTACTTTATACTCTACTAGGAAGAAGAAAACAAAGAATTACTATGCTTTTCTAGCTGATTAGAGAACGTACCCATACTACGTGATCCATTCAGGGTGGTCTTCAAAATACCACGCTTGGTCACATGGTCGGCGGGTCTTAGGTTTTCGTCACGCAGTCAATATCCTCTAGGGCCTAGAGAATATTGACTACGTTTAGGATATTGACTATTGACTACGTATAGGATATTGACTACTATTTAGGACTATTTAGGATATTGACTACGACTAGGCCTAGAGTCTAGGCTCTCTAAGGAAATCTCGTGCTTTTTCGAGCTATATTCAAATATGGCGCGCAGCATTTAACGCATTTTAAAGTCACAGGTGGCAACACTGACGCACATATTTATGCCGGGACGTTAGCTGATTAAGAACGGACAGTTTGGAGTGCAGTGCAAGTGTTAAGTAAGTAGACGAGAGTTCGTGTCGATACAACAATGTCGTTGTACGATCGACTGTACAACGCGTTTATTAAACGTCACAAGGATTGTCAATGCAGGCAATACAAAAAAAGGAAATGAATTTTGGCGCCTTTAACCCTTTTAGTGCCGGAGGCCGATATATAGGCCCTTGCTGTACTGGCAAAAAGAGCCAGAGCCGATATATCGACCCGCACCTTGTTCGGGCTTTACGATTCGGCATTCGGTTATCTTCGCTTAAGCACCTCTTTTTCGCCCGCCACTAAATGGGTTAAGGAATGAGTACAAAAAGAGTCTGCAGTGCACTAAGGAATATTCTGTACCAAGGCTTTTTGCCGGCACCTTTTCCGATATCACAAAACTCTTTCCGTATACGAAACCCAGATGAAGTGGGATCGGAAATTTTTCCATCATTGCTTGTGCGGCAATGTATAACACTACGACCGGATCTCTCAGAGGGTAGAAAAATATTCTACGATTCATATTGTCCATCTATTAAAGATGACATCACCGGAAGCACGTGCTTAATTTTCGGACTTTATTTTGCCTCAAAAACTTCCATGAACAACCATTTCAAAAACGTGCATGGTGGTACAGTGGACGTTTTTCGCGTGCGACCTCTGCGGGTTCTCTCCAGGAGACTACAGGAGGTTTTGTGTCTTGTGGAGGAAAGCAGGGAGTGGATAGGCTGTCGATGAGGAGAAAGTAATCACGTCTGAGGAAACTCCTCATGCTACCGCCCCCGTGATCTACGGTGTGTCCGAGTGGATTGTTAAGAGAATGTAAATAATGGATCACGTGGTATGGGTACGTTCCCTTATGCTCTCGTTCAGTTGTCGTTAATCCTTTTAAGTACTAAAGTGTCTCGGAGACGGACAATAAAATTGACAATTGCAACGATATCATTGATGGATTGAGATTCATTGACCGTCTAGTAGACAATTGACGCGATTATTCATTGAATGACGGCGATTGGTAGGAATTTTGATTAACAGACATTGCCGAATTAAATTTATAACAGCGACTGGTGGTGTGACTATCAATTGACAATCATTTGTTCAGCTGCTCTCCCAGTAAAGATGATGATGTCTCCGATGAGTTTTTTTCGAGGAACGAGAGTTTGTTTTGCTTTTAATATCCATGTGCCATGATTATCCTATTTTATGGCAGATCAAATCGAAAGATTAGAGACTCCACAAATGCTCAGGTTTCTGTCTGCGCCAACCTGAATTTGTGTTGGAACGCAGGAGGCCGGCTGTGCAGGCCTTGCCGTCTGGCCTTGTCTAAGCGATATCAGAGATGTTTGATAGCCTGCGCATACCCAACAAGTCTATACGTGTAAGAGAGGTACAATCCCCTGCTCAGTTCAGTTATGCACAAGCAAGCATTATTAGTAGTATTAAAAGTGTCCAACATTTGATGCGTAAATATGCATGGTGGGTTATATTAAATTATCTAAAATGAAGTGCCTCAAAGGATTAAAAAACATAGTTTGGGCAGGAAATCCCATGTCTGTGTTCGAGTCATTATACAAATAAGTAGTTTTAATTAAAGTGAAATAAACATCCAAAAGCGAGCACTATACACAAATTCACTAAGCAACTAAGATTTGAAAAGTTCGATTGAAATTCTGAAGGAGCAGGATTCACCCTTCGGGATTTCACACATGTCAATTTCAATTTACGATTATCGATTACAATTGAAGGGTGCTATTGAAGCTACATCACAGCTTCAATCGCATCTTTTTTTAATTTTTTTAAAAATTTTTATTTTAAGAAATATACGAGTTGCCCCATTACAGAATAAGTATAAAACATAAGTATAAAACATATATACATATGCGTACAGACATATACATACATAAACACATACACACATGTAAATATACATAGGTACACCTATAAATACACACACACACATACATACACACACTCAGACATGAACACACACTCTTAATGAACACATATAAATATAAACAATAATCGGTTAGGTAAAATCTTAAATCTATAGAGCACAGAAAGATATAACTATAGATCGACTAATTTTAAAATAATGTGCTGAAATCACAGTTTTTTGAGAGTTGGCGACGAACCATTGACCATATCTATATTATGATCATTAATAAATTTCAAGGATCTTTGAATAGGTGAATATTTACCATAATTGCTGGCGTGGAACTTTATATGGAAAGTATTGTTACAACGTAGAATTCTATTAGGCATATTAAAGTTTATCAGTTGGAGCAATTCAGGACTAGTTATCAATCCATTTAGTAACTTATAAATGAAGCTTATATCATTAACCGTTCTACCGTTAGATAAGGAATGCATGTTGAGCATTCTAGTAATAGCAGAGTAATCATGATTTTCAATGATTACATGGAGTTTGTATGTACAGAACCTCAGGAACTTCTTTTGAATCTTCTCGATAGTGGGGAGACCACACAACAGAGGCATAATTCAGGTGGGAGACAACCAATGACAAGTAAACCATCTTTACAGCGCGAATGGAGAAATTATCGCAATTCCTTAAAATATAGCCTAACATCTTCGAGGCCTTCATGAGATGTACATTCATGAGAGATTCTCCGCGATGCACTATTTATGTGGTCAACAAAGGTTAGACGTACATCAAAATAGATACCAAGATATTTTACAGTTGCTGTAGATTTCAATTAGTTATTATAGATTGTTCAGAAAACACCATTTGACAAAGCGATTTAAATCATCTTGTAGTAGCAATTGGTCAGAGTGAGAGTTTATAGGCCTAAAAAATTTTAGATCGTCAGCGAATAGTAAATATTTACTATGACTGATGCAACTCCCTCTATCATTCATGAACAAGTTGAGGAGGAGTGGTGCACAGTGCGAACCCTTTGGAACCACAGATGTCACTGCAATTTCATAAGATATAGAAGAGCCAATTTTGACCCTCTGAATGCGTCCAGTCAAGAAACTACGGAACCATTTCTGTAGTACATCACTAAAGCCAAGGCAGTACGGTTTTCTAAGTAGAATGTTGTGGTAAACAGTATCGAAGGCTTTAGAGACATCAGTATATATGGAATCAAGTTGGATTTTATTCTCTAAAGCCTTCATGATTTCAGACTCATAGAGTAATAGCATTTTCTAAGAAGGGTGAAATCCTGCAGCGTAAATCCTTCAATTGAAATTAAAAATTATTAATTTCAATTCACCGTCAGCGGGACACCTAAGATTAGAGAAGTTTATCTATGTAATATTTGTAGGTAATGTAATAGGTTTCGTTATAACTAATCTCTAATCATTTATACAATCATATAAACTTATTATAGACGAATTGTAGCTTGAATATATAAATATATTCAGCTTGTCCGTAGCTCTATAATATTAAGTCTTATTAAGACTACACAACCTAAAAGGAGAAGATATTGTTAAGGCGATAAAAGTACAAAGACTCCGCTGGTATGGCCACATATATCGTATGGAAAACAATAGGGTGGTAAAGATTATTACAATGTGGTGAACAGCAGAGGTAGAGGAAGACCGAAAAGCAGATGGGAGGATCAGGTACTAGAGGACATTAAGAACCTAAAGGTAGAGGCATGGAGGATCAAAATTTTAGACCGAGCCACGTGGAGGAAATTAACAGAGGTGGCAAAGAAAAGCGACTGATCAGAGTAAGAACAAGACAGAAGAAAGTGTATTAATTCACCACACGAAATGAGTTTCAAGAGCTCGTAGGGGTAACGAGCGGTCGCAACCCCGGGAGGGGTGTATAGCCCTGTATATACATATAGAACTAGAAAACAAATCCCATATTGAAACAACTACTTCCCTTGCTAGTACCACACAGGATATTGAATTATACAACAGACATTTGCAGGTTATTACTAGTACCAATCAATACATTTACATGTTATTAACAAGCACTAGATAAACAACATTGTTTTTAAGGTCATTTCTTTCTATTTAAATAAAGTGAATAGCCATCTGCAGACGCGTTTCGAGATTCATCTCTCCTCAGTGCAGTTTTGCTTTTTCAAATTATAAATTGGAATACACTTACATTTTATTTATCTAGAGTTTGGTAAAAACATGCAACTATATTGGTACTAGTAATAACATGCAAATGTCTGTTGTAAAATTCAATATACTGCGCGGAATTAGCCATTGTTTCAACATGAGATTTGTCATAGTCTTAATAAGATTTTATATTATAGAACTACGAACAGGTTGAATATATTTATATATTCAAGCTACATTTCGTTTTTAATAAGACAATACATATTTATTTCGTTTGTGAATTATTCTCGATCGGATTTAAAATAATTCCCAGTTTTAAATTCGATCCGAGCGGATTGTCGCTCCATTCATTGTAGCTTCGATTCGGTCGATTCCGTGCGACCTCGTGCAACTTGAAGAAAGTCCCTGCAGACATTTCCGAACCACAACTAATCTAATCTACTTTAATACCAAAAACCCCAAACTAAAAAATCTCTGAAAGCCTCATCAAACGACACCGACTTGATAGCCCGATATATAAGAAACCTTCCTTTTGTGTAATTCCGAATTATTTAAATAAAGCCTTTCCCTCCCCGACATGTTTAACATTTAACTTGGACATTCTCCGTTAGCGGCGCTCCGGTCCCAACAACTCGGCAGTGATAGTTCAGTACATCAAATACCTGTGTTGAGTGCGTGTCGTGTTGAACGCACTCAAAAGAATAATATTAAGACATAGAAGCATAACATAGTGATAATCGGAGATTAGACTATTAGTTAAAGGACTGTGTGATTGTTTTGTTGTTTGAAACCGGTTGGACTGATTGAAACGTGTCGATATTGCAGCGTTACTTTCTCCGACATACCTGGATGTGTGTGATCTAACCCAACTTTTCGGCCCCGAAAATGATTCGTGGTTTCGTTTTCTAAACGCCAGTGTTTAATTAATTTATTTCTTTGTGAGTGTGGAATCGACGTTTTATTTTTTCGTTTTACTGGATACCTTACTTGTTTTGGATTACTCGCAATGGGTAAATATCCTTTTATTTTCCAAAACCTTGTTACGTTCGCTTCCACTCGTTCCGAGAACTTGTCTTAGAAGTCGCGGTTGTTGTTGTCATGTTGCAATTTCCATTTAGGATTCGTCCGAGATGACGACGTCAATCAATAAATTTATCAAATGTTGTTTTGTTTATGTGCATCGAACGGTACTTTTTCTCGAGGTACTTTTTTTTTTTCGAACGAGGATTAAGTGAATGGACCAAGATGACTACCTGAAGAGTTGCAATATTTTGAATGAATTTTACATTTAATTTATATTTAAAATTACATTATTACATTATAATGTATGCTCTGGTTAGTTCCATAATGTTATCATGAATTAAGCATTTTTGTTTACGATGTGTCTTTGCTAATCTTGTCTATCTGTCTAGTCTTGTTTGTCTGGTCTTTTCTGGTGTCTTACGTGTCTAGACTTACGTGTCCTGCTTTATATGGATAGTCTGTCTAATCTCGTCATTTAACACAAACTGTGCAAGATTAAAAAGACTAGATCATGACCTTTAGCACTTGGATTACATCTTTGTTTAAATTCTAATAAATATTATTGTTAAGTAGACATAGTGTCCATCGGGATGGAGTTTTGGTCACATATGGCATTTTTATGCGAATAAACAAATAAGATGTCTAGTCATGCCTATCTAGTCTTGTCTCTCTAATCTAGTCTGTCTAGCTTTTTCTGTCTAATCTAGTCTGCCTAGTCTTCTAATCTGTCTAGTCTTGTCTGTCTAATCTTGTCTGTCTAGTCTTGTCTAGTCTGTCTAGTCTAATCTGTCTAGTCTTGCCTGTCTAGTCTTGTTTATTTAGTCTAGTCTGTCTGTCTAGTCTAGTCTGTATGTCTAGTCTAGTCTGTTTAGTCTTGTCTGTCTAGTCTTGTCTGTCTAGTCTTGTCTGTCTTGTCTTGTCTGACTAGTCTTGTCTGTCTAGTCTGGTCTGTCTAGTGTTATCTGTCTAGTCTTGTCTGTTTAACCTTGTCTGTCTAGTTTTATCTGTCTAGTCTTCACTGTCTAGTCTTGTCTGTCTAGTCTTGTCTGTGTAGTCTTGTCCGTTTAGGCCTCTCTGTATAATATTGACTATCTAGTATTGTCTGTCTAGCCTTGTCCGCTTTAACCGTGTAAGCTCTCATCTATGACCACTACTGCTCTATTACCAGTTTTGTCTTTTCTCTTAACACTTTCAAAACTATGACAATTTGCCGGTACTTACGTAGTAACGGCACCACCGCTACATTTTTAAATGCCGCCAATCTACACCTAAAATTTTTATGATAAATCATAAAATGAAACATTTTATAATTACAACATTTTTAAAACTCAAAATACTTTATTTTTTAACCCCGGTTAGATAAGGTTGCCCGACAGATAAAAACACGTGCGGCAGCGCGAACTCTCGATCCAATATATAGCGGTGGTGACGTTAATACGTAAGTACCCAATTGCCCAATAGATCTTGATACCTTTCAACACTCCATAAGGGCCGATTGTGACACCCCGCACTCCGTGGAGCCGTTGAGCCCCAAGCCCCAGGTGGTCAGCTGTCCTCACTGTCACTACTACGTGAGGACCGAAGTCAACATCGCACTCACGGTCAAGACCAAATCTCAAAGCTGTGGTGCTTTGCGTGTGTTTTATTCATACATTCGTCAAATTTGCATGAACGTTGTACATTTTTGTCCAGAATATGACCACTACATTGATACTTACATTAACCGTGTCTGCTAATAACTTAATCCGTGTGAATTAGTTAGTCTAGTAGACCATCCAATTGCGTTTGATTTACGCCGACTGCTGCAGCAGGAGTGGAAAGAAAAGTTAAACCTGCTTAAAGGCTATCTGTGGAAAAAACATGTTCTTCCCTGTCGTATCCAAAGGCATCCAGTGGGGCATCTTTCCCTTTATCGGGTTCGGACTTGGGTGGTATTTGGACGTGAGACTGAGATGATGACTCTGTTAAGGGATAAGTGCGCTCTATATAGGAGAAATGTTGAAGAAGGGGGAAAACCATCTTGGCCCTGAACGGAATTGAGTTAGTAAATAAATAAAATAGTTGTCTGTCTATTCTTGTCTGTCTCTCTAGTCTTCTCTGTCTGTCTAGTCTTGTTTGTCTGTCTAGTCTTGTACGTTTTTTTTTTATGCGGACGTAGCAAGCACTAGCGTTAACTTGTCAAGTGCCCCCCTTGGAATTCACGAACATCCCGGTACCGCTTTTCGCATGTCGTCAGGATGCCGTTGTCTTTGTTATGTCACGCATTTGTTTCCTTACATCCCCCATTCACATCATGTGTTTAGGGGTTCAGGCATTTTCTTAGTTAGGTTAGTTCCTGGCTTTTTGTCCGGCACGTTCGTCTGTCTCTTTCATGCTCATAATGCTTCTTATCATATCATCCGTTGCTTTCCAGTTGTCTTCGGACTTTAACATCCAACAGTGCCTTTACTCCCAGTTCTGATTTTGTCTTCGCTGTCCAGTCGTCCCTCTTCGGAATCCATCTTTCCCATTCGAAGAACGTGTGCGCTGCACTGTCCGTTTGTCCACAGTACACATACAAATTGTCAGAGGCCCTGCCGATATTGTGCAGGTACTCTCTGCATCATCCATGCCCGCTGAACGCTTCGGTGAGGTAGTAGTTCATCTTCCCATATTTTCGTTCTACCCACATTCCAACATGTGGGATTAATAATTTGTGCCCACTGTCCGTTTGTACAGCATGTCCAGTAGTTTTGCCACTCCTGGAAAAGATGTTGTTTGGCAATTTTGCTAAGTTCTCTCTTCTGCCCGCTATTCCGCTTTTTGTACAGTTCTTTTATTTCTTTTATCGGGAGTTCTACGGATGCTATGCCTGCCATCACGAGCACTGCATCCGTTGAGACTGTCTTGTATGCACTGCACTCACGTAGTGCCAGTCTTCTCTGCACTGTAAACAGCTTATTTTTAATGGTCTCTTTCTCGACTGCGTTTGCCCAGACCGGGGCAGCATAGAGCATTGCCGAGTGAGCGACTGAGCATAGAATCTTTGTCTTGCTACTTTTAGGTCCGCCGACATTGGGCATCATCTTTTCCAGTGCTACTGTTACCTTGAGGGCTTTGGTCGCTGCTCGCATGATATGTGGTGTAAAACATAGTTTCTTATCCATAATCACACCAAGATATTTAACTGCCTCCTTGGACGTTATAGTTACGTTTCTGACCTTAAATACTATCGGCCCTATATGCCTCATTCCGGTTAGTAGAACAGCTTCCGTTTTTTCAGGGGCCAGCCTTAAGCGCTTTTCCTCCATCAATTTATTAATATGTGGAATCGCCTTATTTGCATGTTCCATAACTCTGTCGTCGTCTTTTCCTGCTACTCCTATCATCAGCTAAGCCTATTATCTCAACACCTTCTGGTAACTTTAGCCTAAGTACTCCATCGTACAGGATGTTCCACAGTGTAGGACCCATTACTGAACCCTGTGGAACAACGCGGTGCACTTCTCGCTCCACCACTTCACCGTCTGCTTCAATTATGATCTTACGTTCATGTAGATAACTGTGCAGTAGTCTCAGCAGGTATGGAGGGAAGCGACTCTCACTAACCTCATTCATAATATGTTCCTATGCTGCTGTATTGAAAGCATTCTTAACGTCTAAAGTAATGAGCACCCTAATCTTTTTTGTTGCCGTCATACCAGCTGAGGCTTTCTCCACCACGTCCAGGATTCGCATAATAGCGTCCACTGTTGACCTGCTCTCCCTGAATCCATGTTGTTTTTCTGATAGGTTTTTCCCTTGACTTAGCTCAATCTTTATCCTGTGTAGCACTAACTGTTGCAGTTTCCCAGCAGCATCGAGCGGGCACAATGGTCTATAGGACGATGGGTTTTCTATGGGCTTGTCCCCTTTGCTAAGAAGGAACAGTCTCGCTCTCTTCCAGATGTTGGGAAGGTTTCCATCCGCCAAAATGTTGTTCATGACATTTAGGATATATTCAGGCCATCTTTTTACAGCTATTTTGATGGCTTCTGGTGGCAGTCCGTCTGGATCAGGGGCTTTGCCACTTCGAATACGCAAACTGGCCCTTATAAGTTCTTCCATGGAACAAAATTCACTAATCTGGTTTACTAGCGGTTGTTCCCATCTCGGTTCTTCGTGAATGGGGAAAAGTTCGTCTACTACCTCCTTAGCGTTTTCCTTACTGATTTGGAGGTTTGGATGTTTTAGTTTCAGGTGACTAGTGACAATCGCATATGCATCCCCCCATACATTTTGGTCCAGCTTCTCACAAAGCTCGCACCAGGCAATGCTCGCCCCAGCCAAATAAAATAGTTGTCTGTCTAGTCTTCTCTGTCTGTCTAGTCTTGTTTGTATGTCTAGTCTTGTATGTCTGTCTAGTCTTGTCTGTCTGTCTTGTCTTGTCTTGTCTGTCCGTCTTGTCTTATCTATCTATCTAGTCTTGTCTGTCTGTCTAGTCTTGTCTGTCTACTCTTGTCTGTCTGTCTGTCTACTCTTGTCTGTCTGTCTGTCTACTCTTGTCTGTCTGTCTGTCTACTCTTGTCTGTATGTCTAGTCTTGTCTGTCTATCTAGTCTTGTCTGTCTGTCTAGTCTTGTATGTCTGTCTGTCTAGTCTTGTCTGTCTGTCTGTCTACTCTTGTCTGTCTGTCTAGTCTTGTCTATCTGTCTAGTCTTGTATGTCTATCTAGTCTTGTCTGTCTGTCTAGTCTTAACTGTCTTTCTGTGTCTGTCTAGTCTTGTCTATCTGTCTACTCTTGTCTATCTGTCTAGTCTTATCTATCTGTCTAGTCTTGTCTGTCTATCTAGTCTTGTCTGTCTGTCTAGCCTTGTCTGTCTAGTCTGTCTGTCTACTATTGTCTGTCTGTCTACTCTCGTCTGTCTGTCTAGTCTTGTCTATCTGCCTAGTCTTGTCTGTCTGTCTAGTCTTGTCTGTCTGTCTAGTCTTGTCTGTCTGTCTAGTCTTGTCTGTCTGTCTAGTCTTGTTTGTCTGTCTGTCTAGTCTTGTTTGTCTGTCTGTCTAGTCTTGTCTGTCTGTCTAGCCTTGTCTGTCTGTCTACTCTTATCTGTCTGTCTAGTCTTTTCTGTCTGTCTACTCTTGTCTGTCTGTCTAGTCTTGTCTGTCTCTCTAGTCTTGTCTGTCTATCTAGTCTTGTCTGTCTGTATAGTCTAGTCTTGTCTGTCTGTCTATTCTTGTCTGTCTGTCTACTCTTGTATGCCTGTCTAGTCTTGTCTGTCTGTCTAGACTTGTCTGTCTATCTACTCTTGTCTGTCTGTCTAGTCCTGTCTGTCTGTCTAGTCTTGTCTGTTTGTCTAGTCTTGTCTGCCTAGTTAACTAGTTCTTATTCAAAAAATAGTTGGTTCAATATGATTGCGACTATTTGTTGTATATTCTGTCTGTATCAAATTATATTCTGAATGAAGTCGTAAAAAATCTTAATTACATTATTATCTCGATTTGACGGTTACATTTAACAAACGCCCGGTATATCAATACCAGAGTTCACGATAACATTATGTAAGAATCAGACAATAAACTTCCGCGTGATAAGGGCAACTCGACCGGCACAGATGTCACAAGATCGGGTTAACACTTTAACGCTGTTTACTGATGATAATTGGTCGCAGCTCCGTCATAAATGCACACGTTTCATGTGAAATTGAATCTACGATTTGAAAACCTCCCCACAATATAAAGCAATATTTAATAGATTAAATTATATATTTTTTTAAATCGAAATTACATTTGGAGAATAAGCATTTGTTTAACACGCTCGGCGCCGTCACCCATACTTGGGTGGCGATTATGCCGTGGGGGTCCCGTCGCCCGAATATGGGTGACACACTTTTTATTCAAGTTAAATAAGATTTTCAGTTGGAATTTTAAGAGATATTTAATGGAACAAGCACTGAATTATAAATATACAATATACAGCATCAAAATATCAAAAATATACATATTAATTTAATTACACTATACTTTTTATTAATTTATATTTAACATAAAATATTACATTATCCTGCAAATCTGTGGAATATCGGAAACTCATTGGAAGGACAAGGGACATTTTGAAACATCAAATAGTACCGTATATATATCCGGAGCAGAAAAAACGGGACGCAATGGCGTTGCCTTCATCGTAATAAAAAAATCAGCAAGTGGGTAAAATCTTACGAAGCAGTAAATGACAGAATACTAGTATTGACCATTCACTCCAAACCAAATAACTGTCACATAATACAAGTATATATGCCAACGACCGAAGCTACAGAAGACGAAGTTGAAGAGATATACGGCAATATTGAGGATATAATAGCAAAAACACCAAAGAAAGATATACTGATAGTGATGGGCGATATCAATGCTAAGGTAGGTAGGACAGATCTCGATAACCATGTACGCAACTTCATTGGTAATTACGGACTAGGTAATAGAAATGAACGAGGAGAACGTCTGATCCGTTTTGCAGTTGACAATAACCTGGCTATAGCAGGCTATAGACCATAAACTATTATTAGCCTCAATATCCCTCAAACTACGAACACTTAAAACATCAGAAACAAAAAATACTAAATTAGAAACTCCCAAGACAGAAAATTTTCAAGAACATTTAAGAACAACTCAAAGGCATGACATCTCTACAGACCCCAACACTCTATATGGATGGATGTCCACGAAGAACTGGATAAAAGCTGCAGTAAAATCTTGCACATCCGATAACATACCAATTAATTAAAAAAATCACTGGATATCCAATGACACAATAAAATTGATAGACCAAAGAAGACAAATTAGCAACTCAAACATGCAAGAAGATGAAAAAAGACAAGTAATTTAACATCTTAACAAACGAATCAAACAGAAATGTAGACGGGACAAAAACAACCATTTAAAAAATATATGCACGGAACTACAACACCACGCCCAGCACGGAGAGTCTCGCGATCTGTATGATAAAGTACGATATCTAGCTAGAGAATTTAAACCACGAACACAAATTATAAAGGACAAAAACGAGAAGGTTATAGTAGATCCAATTATTATAGCGGAAGTATGGAGACAATACTGCAAAGATTGATATAAGTCAGTTAGCCCGACAACATCCTAAGAACAAGTAACACCACAAGAAACAGAACCTAGGATCTTAAAATCAGAAGTAGAAAAAGCTATAAAAACACTCAAAAATAGAAAGGCAACTGGGGCAGACGGCATCACAGCTGAAATACTTAAAGCCATGGGACACTACGGAACAGATGTAATTCGCGCGTTATGCTCTAAAATATGGGAAACGGGCAAATGCCCAATGGAATGGTGCGAATCTATATTCATCCCCATCCATAAAAAAGGATCACCGACGGAATGTAATAACTACAGAACAGTAACTCTCATTTCACACGCAAGCAAAGTATTACTCCACATCATTAATGAACGCTTGAAAACATTTCTACTCCCACAAATATCGGACGAGCAGAGAGGGTTCATACCAGGTAAAGGTACACGAGAGCAGCTACTCAATGCCCGACAGATCATTGAAAAAGCGATGGAACATAACTTAAAATTATATTTGTGTTTTGTGGACTATACGAAAGCGTTCGACTCAGTGAACTGGTCACTTCTGTGAAAAGTGATGGGTGAAATGGGTGTTCCAACGCATCTGAAATTTTTAATTAAGAGACTCTACCAACACATTAACGCCAAGGTCAGAACAGGACAAACAGTGTCCCGAGCTTTTAAGATTGAGGCCGGTGTCAGATAGGGATGCATACTCTCGCCCCTCCTTTACAACATATATAGCGAATACATCATGAGAAAAGTCCTTAACGATTGGGAAGGTGGAATATCAATCGGAGGAAGAAAAATAAGTAACCTGAGGTATGCGGACGACACCTTCATTATTGCAGCAGACGAAGAACAACTGATAAACATAATGAACAAATTAGAGAACTATAGTAGAGAATATGGTTTAAAAATCAACTAAACAAAAACCAAAGTAATGATCATCGTTCGATCCAATGACACATCCAATTTCAAAATCGTAGCGAGATATGATGTGGTGGACAAGTTTGTATACCTGGGATCATTGTTAACCAAAGATGGAGGCTGCTCAGAGGAAATAAAGAGAAGATTGGCAATGGCCAGATCAGCAACAACTAACAAGTATGGAGAGATCAAACCATTACAAAAACAGTGAAAGTAATGCTGGCCAATTCCTTGATCTTCCCAATTGCTGTTTACTCCGCTGAAACATGGACACTAAAGAAAACAGATCGAAAAAGAATTGAAGCCTTTGAATTATGGGTGTATAGACGAATCCAAAGAGTGTCATGGGTGGAACACAGAACAAACGCCTCTGTTCTAGAAGAACTAAAAATCAAAAAGCGTCTACTAAACCAAATCAATAGAGCATATCTCAGTTACTTTTGCCACATAGCAAGAAACAAGAACAGGTGATATGGAAAACCTCGTGATGGAGCAAAAAGTTGAGGGAAAAAGACCTAGGGGACGGTTTCCAATGAGATGGACCGACAGAGTAAAAGAAATGACGGGACACTCAATGCACGAAGCAATACATCTAGCACAAAATAGAAACGCATGGAAACAAAAAATTCAAACACATACCGAAAATAGTATCACTACACCCTCCAGAAGGTAGAAGGACTGAGAAGATTACATTATCTACATCGCATGATATTTGTTGAAAGAGTTCAAGCACATGTGTGGAGATTTTGGGCAATTCGAACAATACGTTGTCGTTTTTGAACGTTTTTCCTCGCTTGATGGCTTACGACAGTTTGCCTCTTCTTTTGGTAAAACAGGACGCACATCCTTCTTACAGGCTTGTCCTGTTGATATTACGAATCGCTAAGTGGACGTTTACGATATGGGACGAAAATCTTTGAAAAGGTGGATAAAAGTTTTCTATCCAATGCTGATATCTCTTGTGAATAGTTGAGTAGTATATATAGATGCCAAAGCCTTTATCGTAAAACCTATTTGACAAAGGGAAGGCGTAAACTGTGGTCAAACGTCGCTGAAAAACTAGTGGCTGGCCATCAAAGATAGCTGAAGTTATGAAAAATGTGGGAGAACATATACCTATCGAAACCAGAAAGAGATCTTGAGTTTCTCGCGGGGCCCATATGCGACTGTCGGAGCGCCAGAACGTAAACAGACACTTTGCTCCTTTAGTGTTTAATTACGAGGACAACCATTCTGTTATTAAAAGTTCCCGGAATTTTCTGTTTACGTTCTGGCGCTGCGTCGGTCGGATATGGGCCCCGCGAGAAATTCAAGACCTCTTTCTGGTTTCAATAGGCATATGTTTTCTTACATTTTTCATAACTTTAGCTATCTTTGATGGCCTGTCACCAAGTTTTTTGGCGCCGTTTGACACAGTTTACGCCTTACCCTTGTCAATTAGCTCTTACGATAAAGGCTTTGGCGTCTTTATATACTACCCAACTATTAACAACAGATATCAGAATTCGATAGAACACTTGTTTCCACCTTTTCAAACAATTTCGTCCCATGTAGTAAACGCCGCTCATCTGGTCTGCGAGATCCACTCCACCCATTATTTCTGCTCTATTGCTGAATGTCTGCTCTATTACCAGTTTTGTCTTTTCTCTTAACAATTCAAAACCATTTAAAAACTATTGCAATTGCTCAATAATATTACTTGTTTGGTATCTTGCCATTTGTTCGCGATAGATTTGGACGGGTTAGACAAAAATATACAGGGAATGTTTCAGGGGGAATATTTATTCGCTGTACATGAGTATTTGTAAGTGAAGACCATATTACATTATTATTTGAGGCAGCTTCAGTGTCGTCAACTGATTTTGCAACAATGATATCTTCTTCATCGCTTTCAACACCTTGTTCCTCTTCTTTGTCATCAGAATCATCAGAAGGTTTATATGTTGCATCCGACTCATTAATATTGTGAAATGGATCTTGCTCTGAAGAAGACTCTCCAGACACATTAATTCTTCATCTGAAGATACTTAACTTTACTCAATTTTTTGCTTGATACTGTAAAAACTAGCTATCCCAATTAAAAGCTTCTGGGACACATACATCCCATTACAATATTTAGTTCTAATCAACTTTGAACTCACCTAAGCAACTTTTTAATAAATCTTCACAATTGTAAAAAGCTAGGACAAAATACTAAACAACGACGACGTGCGATTTTCGTGATGATTACAACCCAACTGTCAATTGCAATGCTGCCATTGCTAGAAGATAGGGCGAGAAAAATATCAAGTAATTTTAAAAACCCCATCACAACATTATTTCAATATTAAACGGGATATATCAGACCCAAGAGATAGCTATGAGTATTTTTTGGGACTTATATGTCCCATTGGGACTGAAAGGTTTAATATTGAAGATTGAGTATTGAAATTGTGTATGGATTTTGAGTATTGAGATTGTGTACTGATATTTAATATTGATATTAAGTATTGATATTCAATATTGATATTGAGTATTTATATTGAATATTGATATTGAATCTCTCTTTATAAAAATATGTTCTTCCTACTTTTGACCCCGCTGCATAATTTACTGTTTAGTCCAGAAAATTGATCCAAATGTGCAAAACTATAGTATGTATTGAATTTATAATTCTAGTATGTTACGCATGCCGCCTTATTGCACTATTGATATCAAATGCATAATTAGCAATAACGAATAAATTTAAGATAAAACATTAAGCAACAATTTGGTAACATTCCAATTAATCGGTGTCAATACAGTCCACCGTCATAATTATCAAGCGAAATATTCGTTTTGTGAATGCAATCGATTAATTAAAGCGGATGAGAAGTAGAACAGAATGTTAGTTTCGTATTTAAACCGCCGTTAGTTAGCCGGGACAGAATTCAACAACACACTCGCTTCGGCCGCTCTTGCATCTTCGTTTCGAGCGATATCAGCTCAACATATTGCTTACCCACATCGCGTTACATAACGAATGCCACAGGAATTAAAGTCCATTCAGTGTAACACATTCGGATATCATACGGGCTGTGTAACTATTACATTCAGGACCGACATGTTATAGTTCCACATCGAATAATCTCGATGTATCGACAGAGTAATAATCAAAGAGTTAAAAGATCGACAAAGGTATGATATTATATGTTAAGATGTTGAAGCCCAAAAAATTAGACGGAATAAAAGTTCTTTAGGAGGTTTCCAAGAACTTGTTACAATTAGGTGGTGTAGGATAAGAGGGTTTGTACCAATTCTAAGGATAATTTTGGTAAATCAAAACACGATGATCGATAGTTTGATTTATTTTTATCCGGTCATTCGTAGGTCGAGGAACAAATGTTATTGATATAAAAAAGCTTCTTAAAAACCTCTTGTTAAAACGCACTGAAAAGGAGAACATATTTTTGTTCTGTATTGGCTGTAAATAAAAGCGTGGAGCGTAGTCAATATAGTTTCGCTACACGCTTTTATTTATAGGCACTTGTGATTTCTTGTGATAAATATTTTTTTATTGTTTAAACAATCAAGAAAAAATGAATCAAGGGGAAATATAAAATTCTCACTCTTGTTTAGACAGACTAAATTAGACAGAGACCTTGTTTAGACAGATAAAACCAGGGAGACTAAATTAGACCGAGATCTTGTTAAGACAGCAAAACTAGTCAGACTGAATTAGACAGTGTTTAAATAGACAAAACTATATAGATACACTGAATTAGACAAAGATGCTGTTTAAACAGACAATCAGACAGACTAAATAGATTGAGATCTTGTTTAGCAAGATAGAAAAACTAGATAGTCCAAATTATACAGAGATCTTGTTTAGACATACAAAACTAGTCAGACTATCTGTAACAAGACTGTCCTACCGAATATGATCATTATGTCCAGAAATCATGTTTAGACAAACAGAACTGGACTATGTATATTGGGCAGAGGATCTTGTATAAACGGTAAAAAGTAGACAGACTAAATTACACAGAGATTTTGTTTAAACAGACAAAACTAGACGGACTAAATTAGACAGAGATCTTGTTTAAACAGACAAACATAGACAGACTATATTATACAGAGATCTTGTTCAGACAGACAAAACTAGACGTACTGAAGCTGTATCTGCAACAAGACTGTCCTACCGAATACGACAATAGAGTCTAGTTCAGGGCTTCCCAAACTTTTTCTTAATCAAAAATCATTTTTAGATTACAAAAATATAAATCCATATGTCGGATTATAAGGTTCATTCACACTCAAACTTAAGCTTAATAACAATGATTAAATTTAGTTTTTTTATTTATTCTGCTTTTTAGTCTTGAATGTGTGAAATTTTGCAATCGATTCTAAACATTGTTTAATCACCTTCAATTCTGCTTAACATGCGTTCTTTTCAAAATGTGTAAATCTTAAGTAGTTCGGATGTTTATAAACAATACTCAGACTCAGATATCGTGCTTCCTTCGACATGTATTCAAGTATTCTTTGCACACATGCTTGCTTACATTTCGCCATTGCTAAACAATATTGATAACAGCGCACATTGGCCTGAATCTGAAAAAAGTTGGCCAAAAATCGAAAAAATGATAGTCACCAAATGGTTTTATTTCTAAAGAATCTTGTAAAGAATCCTTTGGTGTATGTTATTCTAAAAGAAAAGTGGGATCTTTTTTCCCTGAGACGCTGCGCTCCTTCAAAGTTACCCTTGTCGGCATAGCTCGAGCACGTGTAGCGGCTCCGAAGTAATTGTTATAAGTTGAATGCGTGTAACTTTTTACTAGAGTGTCATTTTTCATTTCTGTTTGATGGAGGGTGTTACGGAAGGTATGAAGAATTTTTACATGTATAACGTTTTCATTCATTTATACTCGCGTGTGTTAGAAATCATGTTAGATGTGTCTACATAATGGTTTTTCTAGTATAAAAAAAATCCGTAACTTAGCAAAAAAGTTATCACACCAGCGGGGTCTAAGAAGTAAAGATATAGAACATATAAATTACGATGTTTTGTAATAGAATATAGAAGAAAATCTTGCCTATGTCTGCCTTTGTACATGTGAGATTATGAATACGAAGCGCCGACTGGCATGGCGACGCGCTCGGAAAATTGTTTGTTAGTTTAGGACCTACGCAGACACATTTGGGGTGCGGGACTACCTGCCTGATTTTTTTTTAAATTAATAATTCGAATAACTGGAATTAATAATTCGAATAAATCGAATTACATCGCTTTATGTCTGCATTTTTTCGCGAATTGATAAAATAATCTGTTCTCGTCGAGAACTGTTCGAGATCATATGGAATGATTTGGACTTGGAAGCTCAATGTAAGCGTTTGGAGAAACATTTTAAGGAAGCCAGAAATAAGGATATAAAAAAATATCGTGAAGGATTTTCAAGAAACAAATCACGCATAAATACAATGGAAGATGTGTTTCATTGGCTCCTTGTATCTTCGGATTCACTTATTTCGAGCTTGAGAAAAGTGAAACCAAAAATAGATAAAAATTTGTCATCAAAGGCCCTAGAGCTTTTGCTTTTCCCTGAAGATGATGAGTTTGAAAGTTTCCTGGAAGTTTCTGATAAGCATGATATTGACTTTGATTTAGAACAGGGGTCGGCAAACTCTATAAGCGTAAGAGCAGATAAGAACAGATTAATAAAAAAAGGAAATGCTTATGAATAAATGATTAAAAATAATAATTAATGGGATGGATGTGCTTGCATTTCATTCGAAAGTCTAGCTGGTAGTTTTCTGGTAATTTTAAAGACGACTCCAAATTTTCATTAGTTAACTGACTTCTCAGTTTGGTCTTATTGTTAATCAGATTCATCTTAGAAAATTGCTCACATATATAAGTACATCCGAAAATACTGAGAACGCCAAATGCATTTTTTTTAATTCGTTGTATAACTCCGGAAGGTTATTCCAAGTATCGTAAATTATACTATCTATCCTCGTTAGATTGCTCATAGCAGTCGGTTTGTGATGTTGTGCCAGTTTGTATTTTTCTTTCTCCAGGTTTTCAAGTTCAACAGAAAAAATTTTAAATTTGGATCTCCATCCTTGTTTTGTAAATCAATCAATTGCATTTCAAACGTACCATGATCAATACCGAATGTAGAAAATATGATTTTTTTCCGATCTGCATTAAGAGGATCGGTAATGAAACCCATCGCTTTATTATTTCTAAATTCGTCGAATCTGCTTTGAAAAGATTTTTGCATATTAATAATGACTGTCCTAAAAAAAATTGTGTCAATCACAACATCATTTTCTTGGCGGTACTCTAATAAGTTTTGAGAAAGTGATTTAACGTTCCTCTTTGTAAATTATCATCTAAAAAAACTGAGTTTCTTTCCAAATGAAATAATTTCTTGAAGCATATAAAAAGCAATATTTTCTTTACCCTGTAATTTGCGATTGAGCTGATTTAGTTATGATGTAACGTCCACCATGAAGGAAAATTTTTGCAACCTTCTAATTCGGTATAATTAATTCCCTTGTAATCGAAGAATGCTTTAATTTCTTTAAAGCAAGATGCAAAACATGATAACATATTTTCTCTCGAAAGCCATCGGACCCTTTGAATATTCACTCTCCATTTCACTAAAAAACTCTTGGTGCTGATTAAACCCCCTTTGCGATAATATTATTGGTGACCTTGACTACCAAATCCATAACTTCAACAATATCTTTTGGGAATGTTTGTGCACAAATTGCTTCCTGGTGAATTAAGCAATGGAAAGATAACATGTCATGATCAATGTTTTCTTTTAAAATTGTTAAAAATCCTTTTTTATTGCCCACCATACTTGTAGTTCCATCTGTTGCAATTGAAACAAATTTAGTAAGTAGATGTTATTTTTCTCCAGATATTCGGTAACTGCATTTGCAATATCTTCTCCTCGAGTTTGACCCTTGAGTGGCAATAATCCCAGGAGTTCTTCTTTGGGACCATCTGATGAAATATAGCGAGCAAAGTGGGCAACTTGCGCAGTGTCCTTTAAGTCACAAGACTCATATTGATATACGCTATTGATATGGCTGTTGCTAATTTAACGCCTTCAATTTGTTGTTGGCATACATTTAATGACATTTTTTTGCCCTGTCTGTTACAGTTTTGGCAGACAATGGTATCCTTTTGATTTTATTCATAATCTCAGCTTTATTGTTTAAATTATGAAAAAGTGTGTAAAACTACTTTTTATGTACTCACCATCAGTGAATGGTTTTCCGTTTTTTTTTACGATTTCATGACTCACGATAAAGTTTGCCAAGTTAGCATTATTTGCAGACTGCATCCAACGGTTAAAAGTGGAAGTTTTTTTTTATTTTTCTGTAGTTCTTGAACTGCTTTCTTTCTTGTATCACCGAAGAGATAATTCTTTGCAAATCCGGCAGGTTTACTTTCGTAATGTCTTTCGACATTAGACTTTTTGTTGTTTGCTAGGTGTTCTTGGCAAAAAGGACAAGTTTGAAGACCAACTGCATTAGCTACAAACGCAAATGATTCAGTCGATTCAGTTTGGAATTCACGATGTCTATCGGCAAGTTTTATTTGTTTTTTCTTCGAAACCATAAGAGGAATTTAGAATTTATGAATAATCCCAAAAAAAGTAAAATTTTGAACTGCACTGATTTGAATGCGACACACAATAACTAAAAGAAGTCGAGCCGTGCTGTGAATTATGAACTTGACGGCGTGGCACGGCGGCGGCGGTCTCTGCCATACGAAATCCCCCACCACACAATAGTAGCACCGTGACTTATACACATTTTCCAGCCATTTTTCGAATGAACTCAAAGAAAGTAAATGTCTCTTCTCTCTTTTCATTTCAGTTTTTATGTTTGTGATTTTTTTTAACCCTTTAACTACCGGTATCTCGCACTGTTTACCGCACCGCCAGGAGCAAAAAATCAGGCCGGAACAACCATAATTCAGTACATATAAAAATATATATATATCTAAAGTCTTATAACAAGAATTATAATACATAAATAATAAAAATTTACTAAATTTTTAGAATAAAAAAGTAAAAATTTGCATATTGTAGTTGGTATAGTTTGTGAAAAGACCACTTCTTTGACTAAAACATTATTTATTGATTACACAAATAAGAAATATCAAACAAAACAAAAATAAAGTAGATTCCAAAAAACAGAATTATAAAAATTATAAATTACACCTAAAGTAAAAATTATAATATAAACAGTAGTAGTAATAAAAAATAATACATAAGTAATGTAATTATAACACATCTAAAATTTAGCAGATTACGCAAAAATATTAAGAAAAACTACTGTTCAAATCTAAAATGATTTTCTAGTATGAAAAATTCTAAAACAATTTCCCAAACATAGTCCAACTTTGCACTCTGGACACCAAGTTGTCACATATTGTCTTTTTTGTTCATTTAGTGTAGTATTACTACACACATGGCAAATCCGTTGACCTTTTCTTCTTGCACCTGTCGCCGGTATGTAATCAGGAAAATGTCGCTGCAAGTCGACTGCTGTCAGTTAACTGCTGCAAGTCGATCTATAGCTAGGGAACTTTTTCTTCCAGGTCTTACACTACTCAAAATACCGTGCTTTTCCAAAATTTGTTGGACTATTTTTCTAATGAAATCTTTTAATTTCAATCGATTATTTCCAGTCTTCACAAGATACATGTTATAACTGTTCAAAATAGTCAAGTCCATCATATGAAAAAATGCTTTTTTGTACCATTTGATACTTTTACGGATACATGCCACGGTAGATAATTGCATATCTGCCTTATCTACTAACCTCATATTTAGTGTGTAATCTAAAACACAGTTTGGCTTTTGAATAGGTTCATTAGCGACACCAAATTTACCACTATCTTCTAGACGTCCATCATAAAAAGTAGTTATCATGTATACATCTCTTTTATCTTTCCATTTTATGGCTAATACTGAGTCGCAGTTTTTGAATTCAATTTCGCCTCTTTGCAATCTTCTCGTCAACTTGGGAAAATGTTTTCTGTTTTTCTTTACTGTACCGCATAAACCAGTGTCATGTTCGTCCGAATATATTGCTAATTTTGGACTTGTATACCAATTATCCGTATAAAGTAAGTGTCCTCTATTTTCATAAGCTTCTAATAGTTTCTTTATAATTGCTCCAGATACACCCAAAGGATAATTTCTTGTTTCTGGTAATGTACCGGTGTAAAATAATACATTTAGGATCATTCCGGTCTCGCAATCACAGAGAACAAACAATTTTATTCCAAACTTATGCCTTTTGGAGGGTATGTATTGTTTGAATCTTAATCTCCCTTTGAACAAAATAAGAGATTCATCAATAACCAATTTTTGGAAGGGAATAAAAAAAGAAAACTTTTCAGTTAAATTGTTTAGAACATTTCTAATTTTCCACAAGTGGTTATTTTCAGGTGGATAATTATTGTCTGCAAAATGAACATATCGCAGTAATTGGAGAAATCTATTTCTGGTCATATATTTCGAAAAAGCTCTGTAGCAATCATCGGATCTTTTGACCAGTAGTCTCCTATGGCATGCTTTTTCACATGTGGCATCAATAATGCAAGTGCAAAAAATGTATACATTTCATCGACCCATCTTTTAGTTTTGGATTGTGGTTGTATGTTGAAATTTTCTGCAGAAAACTGAAAGTATTTATTTGTTTCACTTACAACTTCAGACATAAACTCTTGGTCAAAGCATCTTGTGAAAAAACCATACTCTTCAAAGTTTTCTTCTATTGAAAATGCGTTAGTAATTCCAGAATTTCTTGCATCAAAATTATATATTTTGGGCCGAAATAAATCACAATTTCTCCATACTAAATCTCCCGCAACAACTTCATCATCACTTTCTTCAACACTTTCTTCACTTGCATCACTGTTATCAGTTCTGGTCATATCACTATTGTCACTTTCAAAAATATGTTCTTCATCACTGTCAATATCTAGTGGATGTAGTACTGCAACTCTTTTTGAGGCACGCGACGTTGAGGGCTGTAGGTCCATGATGACGTTGAAAATATTAAAATGTAATAGTTGACGAACCCACAAAATAATAAATGTAACTCAATACAATAATTCAAACTAATAAAAAAAATAGGTAAATTGTCTTTTTGTAAACCGCTGTGAAACGTATGTGTCAAAACACTGCGAGAGACTAATCATAAAATATACGAAAACTTTTGGAGATATTCGGCTATGAGTGAATCTTCTGTTTGAAAATATAAAAAGGGCCCTAAATAAATATCAAAACATAAACACAATATTGGGACTCATAACCATTACTTAGTAAGATGTAAGCAATCCACGTCTTCTTCGTTCGATTTCGAAGCAGTTTCGAAGTTTTTATGTACGCATATTTTACATACATATAATTATATCAAACAGCCACGAAGATATTTTAGATGATAAGAATCCGTAAATTTCTGCTGAAAGATATTCCTAACTGCACAAAATAATTTCTTATATTTATTGATCGATAAATTGTAACAAAGAGTATTATGACATAAATATTTTGTCACTCAAAATGTTAGATTATTCTTCTAAACCTATACAAAGAAACGTATATTATTAATTTTGTTTAATAATAATAATTACGACGAATATTGTAATATGTCGCTCAAAAGCGACTGCGGTGTTTAAATAGCGCGAAATAGCGTGGATCGCTCATTGACGACTCCGGCATTTGAAAGATTTTGAGTCAGATCGCTTATTGACGACCGCGGTAGTTAAAGGGTTAAATTTCAATTTATTTTAGAAGAGCCATAAGTTCACGCCAAAAGAGCCACATGTGGCTCGCGAGCCACGGTTTGCCGACCCCTGATTTAGAACATGATAATTATCCCGACAGTGATAATAGTATGTGAATAGTAAGTGAATGATAGTACCATTTTTTCTCTATTTTTTCATTTATGGTTATTTTTCCATAATACAACTGCTACATAAATTAATAATAATATTCTAATTGTTATTATTAATATTGAATAACCTTACATACCTATTTATATGAAATTCCGAACGTTTTTAAAGAAGTGCTCGGTCATATTGGATCTGCCATATTGAATTTTAAAATTGCATTATTAAATTCGTAATCAGTGACCTCGAAAAACCTCATATACCAATTTATATGAAGTTTTGATCAAATTTTAATGAAGTGGTCGGCCATTTTGGATCCGCCATTTTGAATTTTAATATTATACTATGAAATTCGTATTACTGACCTCGAAAACCCTTAGATACCAATTTTTATGAAATTTTGATCAAATTTTAATTAAATGGTCGGCCATATTGGATTTGCCATTTTGACTTTTAATTTTATACTATGAAATTCGAATTCCGTGACGTGACTTATATACCAAATTATATGAAATTCAAATCAAATTTTAATGAAGTACTCGGTCATATTGGATCTACCATTTTTAATTTAAAAATTATATTATGAAATTCGTAATCAGCGACCTGGAAAACCCCTATATACCAATTCACGTTTAAATCTGAAACTTCTTTCTATTTTTGGCCATTTTTTTTGAAATCCAGACCACTGTGCAGCGTTCAGAACAAATAGCGGCTAGAACAGAGAGCAAAACGACCAAAATCGTGGTAAAATTACCCCTATCTCCTTCTTTAACCTTCGCCGTCCAAAAATAATAAACTTCCGTGGGATCCCAAAATGGGTCAAACCTGACCCACTTTATAAACCAATGTTATTGTCTAAAAAAAATCATTAACTGCAGTTTTATATAAAAAAAAAAAAAAAAATTCAATCTCTTGACAAGTATATAAATAATTAACTCCTATCTGTTTTTTATATATTTTATTAGAAAAAAAAATTACAATAGTTGTACTTTGTGTATATGATATAAAAGTTAGATTATAAGTTATATTATATAAAAGTAAGTACTTTGTGTTAATAAAATAATAACAGGATATAAAATAATTTTAAACTCTTCTGAAACGCATCGAAATCTTTTTCCTATTCTTGCTGTGGACCTGATAAAAATAGAAAGTGTTAGTTAAAAATTATTTTTGTGCCACATTTTTACCTTCTAAATTTCGCCATCTTCTTCACTTTTGCACTTGTCGCATGTTGTGCTTTTGACAGTCTGTACCGTTTTGCTATGATTAGGACACACAAATCGTTGTCAAACTTCACATTTGTTACTGTATTTGTTGTTTGCCCCAGAACAGAGTTAACATCTCCCACGTTTGGTACCGATTCCAAGTTTTTCCTGGGGTTTACGTATAGTCTGCCCTGTAGTTTCGATGGCTGTACAAACCGCATTTGAATATCCTCGTCCATCGTTTTTAATTTGATTACATCGTCTGGAGATTTGGTCTTTACTAAGCTCCATTCCAAGTTGTTCTAAGAAAATTTTTCTTCGAAACTTGAGTGAGGAATTTGATATCCATGCAGGATTTTTCAGAATCCAGATCACGAAGCTATTATAGCAAGCAATGTCAATAAAATTATAAAAAAGACGTAATGACCATCTCCTTGTGCCTCTCTTACATGAGTATTCTCTCACTAATTTATCTAAAACATCAACACCACTTTTGGTTTCATTACATGTCAAAATTATTTCTGGCTTACACTCAGTGGCAATTTCATGCTGGTGGTGCAAAGATGACAGCAGAACCACAAATTTTCGAGGTTTTGTAATGTAAGAGACCAAACTCAGATTTTTAGTAAATAAAAAATCGGACGAATACAAAGCTCGCAATCTGCAAATCTAGCAACTGTTTTGGAATATCTTTACGAGTTTTTCTTATAGTACCAACTAAAGTAAGTTGTTTGCTAAGCAATTCTTCGGCCAACGTAATGTCTGTAAAAAAGTTCTCAGTCGTAATATTACGTCCAGTTCCGTGCCAATGCTGCGCCAAAGTTTTGACAACCCTAGGACCTAGATTCTTCTCACTTACGTTTCCAACTTTGCCTAAATATATTTCAAAGTTGCAACAGAAAAATGTTTCTGCGTCACAAAGGGCCCATATCTTTATGCCGTATTTACCTGGTTTGCTGGGTATGTATACTCGAAAGGGACACCGTCCTCTAAAGCTAACTAGCTGTTCATCTATGGTCCCCCAGGCCGAAGGACAGTAAACATCTCGACAGTTCTGAGCAAAAATATTAGCAAACTCACGAATTGGAGCCAGTTTATCATTTTCCAGTAGTCTAGTAAGTCTAGTAGTAATATCGTCGAACCTAATGTATCCCAATATTGACAAAAATCTGTTTCTACTCATTATTGCCTGATATATAGGTCTACTCAATGATTTGTTTGTAACTGACCATAAGCTGTGAGGGTTCTCTCCCTGAAACGGCCAGTAAGAACAAATATCTATAAATCCAAAAATTTCTGTGGCATCAACTTCAGCCCGTGTTAGTCGGTTAGGCTTTTCTGCTTTTTGCTGTTCTTCATTGTACGCATTCACACATTTTCTGGCTCGTTCATTTGTATACTTTACAATAAGATTTATGATATTGTCAGATATAAACAACCTCAAGCAATCTAATATAGAAGAGACATTCTTGCTTGCTTTCTCTTTCCCGTTTTCGGTGCTATGTAGCTCCAATTCATTTGCTGCGTCGGCTGATCTTCAATGTCATTGTCACTAGATACATTGTTCCTTTGTGAGGCCAATTCTTCGCTGACAATATCGATTTCTTCAGGTTCTTCGAGAAATACTTCCCTACCGTCCTCGGTTTCCGACACATCACTAAAAGCTTCATGTTCACCTAACTCGCCATAGTTTTCATCGTCTGAATCATTCATAAGTGCTTCGGAAAGCTCTTGGTCTGTGAGAGCTCTTTTTGCGTCCATGTTTTCGTGACAAATGTATTTCAGACCTGCGCGGATTACACAGCAACAGCTGTGCGTCGTAAAAAATAACAATAACGTGAAAACCCAAAACGGGTCGCAAAGTGACCCGTTTCAAATAATTGCATATTGCATTGTTGCAAATTTTGTATGTCATTTATGTATGCCAAATTATATATTAATAGAAAATATTATAATTCACAAGAGGGAATTACATTTAAAAAATATTTGACAGAATGGCTCTCGATAAATTGGTTTTCGGGTCACAACTGACCCGGTTTTGGCACGGCGAAGGTTTTTCATTCAATACACACTCGACATGTTTATTACGCTCAACACGCTCTTACTGACATCAACTGAACAACATCAACATATATCATCGCTTCACTCGACATATATTTAAGCATTCTTAGCACACATGGTTGCCTACATTAATCAAATTGTGTAAATGTTAGGCAGTGCGGATGTTTATAAACAATACGCAGGCAGATATTGCGCTTCCCTGGACATATATTTAAGCATTCTAATGGTATGTCCACACTAGGCAACAAATTGGTGGCAACATGTTGCTAATACGTTGACATGGCAACATGATGTTGCTTCAATTGTATGTGGATACATGTTGTCTGTGATGTTGTGCGTCCACACCACAACCATTCAAATGTTGAAAATGAACGTGAAAACTGCTGGTGTGTGCTGCTTGTCAGTTCTGTACTTTTTTGTTTGGTCCAGGAATATTTAATTTCTTCACCACCACTATTCTCCATCACTTTTTTGAATTATAAACTATAATTATAATTAAGAATTAATGAATATTATTATAACAAAAACGAAGTAGGTAGCTAACCTGCACAAATGACACCTCAACCACTGGGATTCACACAAAATGTTGTCAACACTGTCCACACTCTGCGATGTTACCCATATAAGAGCGATGTTACCCGTATAAAACGGGATACACGGATACAAGCAACAAGCAACACATTTCTTTGATGTATGCCGCTAAATGTTGACGAGTATCAACATGTTGACTGTTTACAGCAACATGTTGTCAACATTGTGTTGACAACATGTTGCCAACAATTTGTTGCCCAGTGTGGACCTAGCTTAAGCACACATGGTTGTCAACATTACGTCATTGCTAAAAAAATTGACAACAGCGCTCGGATAAAACAGCGCCTAGTACAGAGAACAAGGCGACCTAATAAAAACGTGGTAAAATGACCCCTGCCTCCTTCTTTAATAAAGTTATTAAACACTCAACATGTTTATTACGCTTATATTTAATGAATGGTCATGATCAACTCATCATTTTTAATGCATTAATAACAGAACGGTTTATTAAAATTATAACCAATTCACTTGTTGGAATCATCAATAACGCTTTATTTATTAATACAATTATCTCGTTTGTAACGAATTGTAATCGGAGAATTATAACTGATGTGTGGAATGTGTTGTAGAAAATGTTACCAGTCACGTTTTATAATCCCGTGTGCGTTCTAATTACCAATTAATCTAATCACATAGAATAAGAAGACGTTTTTTATGCACTCGAATTAGTTCGAGGCGTTGAAGGATTGGAAGTATCGATGTCAATTTGATCATTAATAACTTTTTTTTAAACGTTTGGTCCAATGTGGATCGCGGGTTATAAACCCTTCAACCACTGCGGCCCAGTGGTCTATTGTATTTTGCACACATTTATCATTTTATAGGCCCAGAAACCTAGGTGTTGTTATAAACTCCAGTCGTTTTACCTCGTTGCTGAAGTGTCGTGACCTCTCGCGCATAATTGTGGAACGCATCGTCACACTAATATGCGGGACCTTCAGTTTATCGCCGTTCCGAACGGCACTATTTGAGAGGTTCTCATGGCAGAATTACTCGTGGTATTTTGCCATTGCTTTCCACGAGGTGGCCACAGCATAGTTCCCTGAAAAATTTCACGGTTTGTCCGGGGATCGAACCCGGGATCTCAGGTGTAGCGAGCGGATGCGTTCACCACTACACCACTGTTACCCCAGGTGTTGTTATAATTGGCGTTAATTAATTTCACATTTGTCTTCTGGTACAAATGCGGACAACACTCTTTCCCGAGATGAACCCTGGACCTCCAGATTTGTTAGTTAACGCTCTAACTCTGTAGACTACGAGGCCGAGCTACTTATTATTTTATCTACTTGCTGTACAAAGTTTTTCTTCCTTGTTTAAAAAGTATAATAAGTTTAATCGGTAAGTATAAGTTTTTAAAACCGCGATGAAAATCCGAAAATTCCCCAGAGATAAATCCATTTTCTGCGATAAATTTTCTGGACCCAACATAATTTAGTGGATTCCGTAATAAATTTATCACATTTTTTCGCAGCGTTAAACTTTCTTACGATCAAAGTTTCGCTATTAATTTTCCGATTACATGTGATATTTTCTTACGATATATAATATAAGCATTATGCCAGCAAAATTATGCAAATCAGAAGTGAATGTGCAATCGACATGTTTTCCTATTTATTTACGTTAATGCTCAAATTTAATTTTAAATTAATTTCCTACTTGCATACAATTATTTTCTCGTCAACACATTAAGCATACACATTACGTAAGAGATTCTGAAATTTCCTATATCCACGCAGATAATAATCAATCCAGCGTACAACGAGAATAATCATTTGCTTTCTGATTACATGCAAGTAATTACAATTGATTATTATGTTAACAATACATATATCCAATGTTTGTCCGCTTCAACTAAAATCTGAACTAAATATAGACATCGCCTCTCCAAAGCTTTCATCCGATAAATACTTGTTTATGAGTAAATGGAGATTCTAAAAATAAATAAATCAATGGCTGGGTCAAAATATCTAAACATATTCCCTTATTAGATGATACCAAACTCTCAGAGGTTTAATTCTAAATAAAATTATAGAATGTTAATATGTTTATCTACGACCACTATTGTACAGTTCGTGGACTATGTAAATACATCATAAGACACACTTATGTAACAGTCCGCCATTAATGATAAGTTATGATTGATAACACACACGTGCGTTTAGTTTACGATTTGTTGTTTGGTTGAGAGCTGCTATTACGAGCTCATACGTTCAACGCCCCCCCGTGCCACCATTAAAACTAACGGAAAGTGACATTGCGTACATTAGGTTGCCTATATCTATGAACACTCTTATTCCAGTTAAACCCAAACCGCTCGTACGTTATATGCTTCTTATAACTCTCGTTACCTAATATACTATTAACTGTTCACCCATTTTGTTCCCCAATGAAAAGTAAGCTAAATTAATATGTTAGTAATTTTTCTTAATATAGATAAATTCTCAAACCTTTAATTCTAAATTGTAATAAAACTAAAAGTATGTAGTGTTAATACCTATGTTTCAGAAATGTGTTTCTGGCCAACTCAAGTGTCTGGTCTATATTATCTGTTATCCATGTGCCAAGATATTTGTATTCTCTATCCGAGTGTTATCGATGTATAGGGTTTGATACAGAGTTGTGGGCCAATGCTCGGGGCGCGAGTTACGTTCGCTACGCCACTGCAAGAAACACAAAAGTTTCAAATCAGGCTTCACTGTATTTGCTTAATTCGACACAAACCCATTTCCCATAAACGCTTGGAACATCGAAAACCGCAGCAACGTTATGCAAATAATCTTCTCACCGAAAACTTAACTAGTTCCGTGATTGTTAAATTCTCCAAACAAACTTTACCTGTCATCTTGAAAACAACTACCTTAGCCCTCCCATTTCTCGTATTGTTGTGCTACTAATCCCTTTTGCTCAATACACAAAGCACAATAAAACAACGCTCTTGCAAACTCAAACTCATTGTGTTTTGAAAACATTGTTTGTATAAAATATACAAGAACTCTCGATGGAACGAGAGTGGAGTATTTACTTCGGCTGAGTACTTTATTCTTATAATGAGTGGGCATTATTTTATTAAGTTTGTCGGATCAACAGAACCAACGGTGAATATAATATTGCGTCTGCTGCAGCAGTTGGAATAAAGTACGTTATAATCAGACGCTGTTCACTTTCACTAGAGATAAATCGACGTGGATGTCTTCCCGGATAAAATTATGTGAACATTGAAAATGTAACGGAGGTGGTGGTTCCGGGTTCCTCGCGTCGCACAGAAATTCTTGATTACGATTCGAAATTTATTGCCTCATTCTCCTCGGGGTAAACGATCTCCCGGAATTTTAATCCGCAGAAAACTAGCTGGGATCTCTAACACCTTCTATTATAAAATACCGTAGGTATTATTTTATGAATAGGATGGTTGCGACAGTTAGTACGTGGTAATTCATACTTACATTGAATTGAAAAATTCACTATGTTTTTACCACACTTCTAAAATGTAAAAATGTTATATAACTTATTATTCGCAGTTATATAAATTTCTACACATATCACGACTCGAGTTTCGACGTTTGACGGTCAGCTAAAAGTTATATAACATTTTTACATATTATAAGTATGGTAAAAACATAGTGAAATTTATTATTTTCATCTTCTTTCGAATAGGCCTACGCTTGTTCAACTTTTGGGCTTTGACCTTTGCCCAGTATTGTCGCATCTTCTGCCGGTGTAACTCCTTTCTCTCTTCTGTCCAGGGGGTACCTTTCCTTCGAGGTTTTTCCTGAAATCCACGGACTTCCTTCAGGGTGCTTCTCACAGACTGTCTGTTTTTGAGATCTGTTATTGCCAGTTCTTTAATATCCTTCAATGTATTATTTTATTATTATACTACTATTTATTTTATTTATTATATTATTTTGTCTAGACAAGACAAAACTCGACAAGATCAGACAAGACAAGGCCAGACGACGATACCAGACCAAACCAGACAAGACCACACAAGACTAGACAAGACCAGACACGAACACATCAAACCGAACAAGATTAGATATGAGCAGACAAGACTAGGCGAGGACAGACAAGAACAGAAAAGACCAAACAGATCCAGACAAGGTCAGACAAGACTCGACAAAATGAGAGAAGACCAGACAAACTCAGACAAGACCAGGCAAGACCTGACAATACCAAGTAATGTATAAATGCAGTTTAACGAAGTTCAGATATTAAACATAGTCAACCTTACGACCATTACCCGTCTCCTCCCCGAAAACCATTATTATGTAAAATTGGTCTATTAATAGACTCTCATTGTAAGTTGTTTGACTACGTGTCTGCCGAAATAAGCGCACATGTATGCAAAGTGGTTTCGGTACCGAGTGGAATTAAATATAGGAAGAGTATTCACACAGCGTTGAGTTTTCAAGGCCTCTCGATTCCGTCTCTTCAAAGGTCACTCATTATTGTAATTAACGAACGCAACGACTCGTTTCTATTTCGTCTCTTTCTGCGAAATACTTTTGATGATCGAATCGGTTTCGAGAATATTGTTGTTTCTTTCAATTTGTAGCTTGTTCGATTTTGATGTTATAACCCAACCTAGTCGAATTTTTGCATTCTCGTGTCGATCTCTAGTTAATTAGTATATTTTGTAACTAGGGCGGAAAGTTGTCAATTTCATGCGAAATTGGACGCACGAACAAAGTGAATGTGCACACATTCGTTCGAGGGGACAATTGACAATACCTCACGTATTACAAACAATATTTTTTGTTACTCATGCGAGGGGATGTATCCATTGGATTGGGATCCAAGAGCCATCAAAAAAAAAAAATGTAAAAAAATGAAGAATTTGCTTTTTCAATTGTCTCCGGTGGTGTGGATTCGTCATAAGAACTCTCCTCAGTCTCCGGTATCACCATAGAGTTTACACTCATTTTTAAAACGTTTTGTTTAATTTTTATTATTATTTTGTAATAAAACAAATTTTTTACACTTACACGTCACTTTTTTAATATCGAGGTCTGGATTGTGTTTATTGATTTATTTGTATTTTTGTAATGTAACCCAGCTGTATTGAATATTTGCGTACCTCACCTAGGTTATGTGCAAATACAATGAGAGGTGACATTTGTCGTATTAAAAACGTGCGTCAAGAAGTATCTTTCGCGCATGAGTAATAAAACATAAATAATAACACGTTTTACATGGGAACACAAATTACACTTGTATAATGAAAGTCATAATTCCGTCAAATCCATAAAAAACATATCCTGGAGCAGACGAAAATTCTGATCATAACCCTTTAATAAGTAAACTTAAACTAAAACTATAGAAAGTATTCAAAATTATACGTACACCAAGGTTGGACATGAGAAGAATAAATGATGACACAGTTAAAGAAAGATTACAGAAATGCTTCGATGAAGGCGTAAATACTATAAAAGAAATATCGGAACCGGAAGGAAAATGGAACGCAATAAAAAAAAGTAATTTGCAACGCCTCTCAAAGATACCTAAACCAAGTAAAGATAGCCAAACAAGAGTGGATGACACAAGATATTCTAAACCGAATGGAACAAAGAGGGAAAGTGAAACAAACAGACGGTACCAGTTACCGTGAAATAAACAAAGATATAAGGACCAAAATCAGAGAAGCCAAAGAAGGCTGGCTATCGGCCAAATGCGACGAAATAGAAAAGTTAGACCGCATCCACGATCACTTCAACGTACATCGGAAAATTAAGGAAATGGTAGGAACGAAAAATAACACAAAAACAACAACAACGAGTCTGGCTGATAAGAACGGTAAACTGGTCACGAAAACCTCGCACAAACTAGAGGTATGGCAGGAATACATTGAAACCATATTTAACGACACTTCTCGCTCAGAGCACCCCAATAACAATAACAACACGACAGAAAGCGGTCCAGAAATCACGAAAGACGAAGTAAGGAAAGCCATAGAACTAGCAAATAATAATAAATCCGCAGCTCCAGACAACGTCACCACCGAAATGTTAAAGGTAATGTGCAATGCGAACACTGGGAACGATTATCTAGACATCCTAACTGCTCTCTTTAATAATACCTATAACACCGGAAACATGCCAGAGGACTGGTTGCACTACATATTCGTCACGATCCCCAAGAAACCACTGCAAAGAACTGCGACGAACACAGATTAATAAGCCTAATGAACCACATAGTTAAAACCTTTCTTGAAATCATACATGCTAGAATCTATCAAAAATGCGAAGAATATCTAGGAATATCTAGGTGGAAGCCAATTCGGCTTCAGGAACGCACTGGGAACAAGAGAGGCTATTTTAACAGTCCAGGTTCGGATTCAGAGATGCAGAGATATGGGCCGTGATGTCCATGCCTGTTTCATAGATTTCTCCAAAGCCTTCGATAATGTTCAGCACGATAAAATGATCGAGGTATTACAGGGAACAGGCATAAATACGAAAGACATCAGAATAATAGCCAACATGTATTTGAATCAGACAGCGTCTGTAAAAGTAGATGACAACAACTCCGCAAAGATTAATATCCGCAGAGGCGTGCGACAGGGATACGTATTATCTCCGACTCTATTCAACCTGTATTCGGAGAAAATCTTCAATCAGCGCTCAAAGACGCCAGCGAAGGCATCAAGATGAATGGGGAGCTTATAAACAACATCGGATACGCCGACGATACCATCGTACTTGCTAGCAGTTTGGAAGGCTTACAAGAACTAATGACCAAGATTCACACCACTAGCTCGGAATATGGCCTCAAGCTCAACAAAAGCAAAACAAAACACATGCTAATAAGCCGAAATGCTTCAGATCCCAGCATACTGATGCTAGAAAGAGAGATCATCGAGCGAGTAGAGAAGTACCCTTACCTGGGAACTATTGTCAACGACATCTGGGAGCACTCCGTAGAGTTGCATTGCAGAATAGAGAAGACTAGAGCGGCATTAATATAAACTCAAAACAATGCTATGCAGCAGCGACCTGACATTACAACTAAAGGTCCGAATGGTCAGGTGTTACGTTTTCTCTGTTCTGGCGTACGGCGCAGAAGCATGGACGCTAACGGAAGCAACAGAAAGGAAGATAGAGATGTTGGAGCTCTGGGTATATAGAAAGCTGCTCCGCATATCCTGGCGGGATCACATTACGAATGAGGTGGTAATGCAAAGAATAGGCACGCAGAGGCAAGTTCTGAGCACAATCAAGAAGATAAAAACTTGCTATCTTGGCCATATAATGAGAAATCAGAAATACCGCTTACTACAGCTGGTTCTGCAAGGAAGAGTAGATGGACACAGAGGACCAGGTAGAAGAAGAAACTCGTGGCTAGGAAACCTGAGGCAGTGGTTCTCGCTCACTTCCACACAACTTTTCAGACAGACTGTAGATAGAGCGGAAATTGCTATGTTGATCGCCATCATCCCGAAGGGATAAGGCACGCAAAGAAGGAGAATGAAAGTAAACGCATTTGAATAAAAGTTAAAATTGTTCATTCGATTAAGAAGGTAGAATTGTAAATTTGAGTTACATATATCTAGCTCAAATCTGCATTATCCCGACTAGGAGTTTCAGGTTTTATTAGAAACGAATGAGGCATGCCGAACTACGTGTTCGGTCCAAATGAGTCCCGATGGATGAGGCTTATTCGGAACGATGAATGAAACTTGCCACAGTTCGATAAAAGTTCGGAAGGCCTCTTTAGGTGTAAGTTAGGACTTCCAAAAATATGATTAAAATAAGCTTTCCTAATTAGGACGGAACTAGGCTCGAACGAAGCTTGCTACAGTTCGGCAACATTTCGGAAGGCCTCATTGGGTGTAAGTTAATACTTCCAAATATATGCTTAACTTAGGCTTTCCTAATTAGGACGGAACAAGTTGCGAATGAGGCTTGCTACAGTTTGGAAGGCCTTATTAGGTGGAAGTTACGATTTCCAAAGATATGCTTAATTTAGGCTTCCCTAATTAGGACGCGACAAGGTTCGAATATTATTAGGAACGATGAATAAAGGTTGCTACAGTTCGATAACAGTTCGGAAAGCCGCATCAGGTAGAACTTAATATTTCCAAATACAGTCGAACATCCCTAACTCGAATTACCATAGTTCATGAACAAAAATTCAAGTTATAGAAAATTGGAGTTGTAGAAATATATAACTACAAAATGAGTAAAATACGCTATACACAGTTTATTCAAACTATATACATATGTAAACATTATTAATATTATGTTATATAATTAATTAAAAATTAATTAAATTAATTAAAATGAATTTTAATTAATATATTATTTTTTGAAAAAGTCAGTAATTTTGTATTGTTTTCCACTAAAAAATTCTCTATTTACAAAGTTCTCCAAAGTAGATAATGCGCGGTACACTTCGCCTGGAAGCTTGTCTTTGGAACGCAGATATTCGCTACACTTAAATAATTACGCATTCGTTGTCCGTGGGTGCAATTGGCACTGTTTCGTTGCTAGATAAGATCTTCATCTCATCTTCATCTTTATCTCCATCTTCATCTTCGCGTTTTCTAATCTTGTTAAAAATATCGGCATCTGTTGGATAGTCCGCTATAACCACATCTTCGTCCACAGAAAATAATCAGTAAGAGACACTGTATTATCCCCGTTATGCTGATTATATGTGTCACACGCGGACTCCAATTCTGACAGAAGGGTATCATCATCTTCTTCACTACAGTTTGTTTCGCCTTGTTTTTTAAAGCCAGCCTTTCTGAAACTAATTCTTTATGGTTGCTTGCTGAACATCGATGTCCCACGCTTTTGTCGAGTTTGTAACGGCATCCCATAAAGTAATATGATGGGCTTGATTGTCTTCTAGGGCAACTATAGTTTTTCTCAGAATTCTTCTTCTGTAGTGCAATTTTATATTGTTAATAATTTCTTGGTCCATAACTTGGCGGGAAAAAAAACGACACGAATCGAATTTAGCTGCTTGATAATTTTTGGGTAATTTGGGAATTTTTGTAACGGACAGTTATCCACAAACAGCAAGATATTACGTTTTTCGGAATTGAATTTTGTGTCTAAACTAGAAAGCTATTCTTCATAAATTGCGCTTGTCATCTAATCTTTTTTGTTGCTTCTGTGTGTCACTGGTAAAAAACGTAAAAAACCTTTAAAGCATCGCGGATTTTTTGCTTTTCCAATCACCAACGGTTTTAGTTTTTCAGAACCACACTTTTCAGTATTGGCTCCCGTCATGACGGTGATTCTTTCTTTGCTGTGTTTTCCACCGAAGCACTTTTCGTCTTTAAATGTTGTGGTCCAGACATTGGCACATATTTATCCCGCGCAATTTTAAACCATTCCAAAGCAGCTTTATTAATGTCTTCGTAGGTACACTTTTTCAAGCGTCTGCGATCACTAGTTGCACCATTTTCGGCTTTGTTCAGAATTTCTTCGCGGTTTTTTATAATTGAAGAAAGTGTACTTCTTCAGCAATCACTTTTTTCTTTTTAATACGTTTGTCAACTTCACTTATCAACCTCACTTTGTCAGATAACGACACCCCTTTCAGTTTTCTTTTGTGGCCACTCATATTTGCAATTGTAACGGCAGAGGTACGAAGCAACAATGAGTTTAAATTTTAAAATTTCATTAATATATAGCACCTTGTGGGTGATCTTCGGTTATATCTCTCTTTTTGGATTACCCATTCTCGGGAGAATAATATCCTGTTGTAACCTTTTGCTTTATTCGAGTTTTTGTTGCTCATAAAATATGAAAAATAAACTATCGACGGTTTATATCCGCCAGGTAGGCAATATCCGCCATCATAAATTTTGGACAATACGAGGCAGTTAAAAAATTGGAGTTATAGAGATTATTTTGTATGTAAAATTTTAACATTGTACAAATTTTTTCTACGAGTTATGGAAAAATTCGAGTTAAGGAAAATCGAGTTATGGAAGTTAATTTATATTTAAAATGCTATCTAAACGTATGAATTTCTAAAAATATTCGAGTTATAGAAAAATTGGAGTTACAGAAGTTTGAGTTATAAAAGTTCGACTGTATATGCTTAAATTGGGCTTTCCTAATGAGGACGGAACAAGTTTCGAATGAGGCTTGCCCCAGTTCGATAACCGTTTGGAAGGCCTTATTAGGTGGAATTTAAGACTTCTAAAGATAAGCTTAAGTTAAGCTTTCCTAATTCGGTAACAGTTGGGAAGGCTTCATTAGGTGTAAGTAAGAACTTCCAAAGATTTTTCCTAGTGGTGGAAGTTACGATTTCCAAAGATATGCTTAAGTTAGACTTCCCTAATTTGGACGCGACAAGGTTCGAAAGAGGCTTGCCACAGTTCGATAAGAGTTCGGAAAGCCGCATCAGGTAGAAGTTAATATTTCCAAATATAAGCTTAACTTGGGCTTTCCGATTTAGGACGGGACAAGGTTCGAATGAAGATTGTCACAGTTCGGAAGGCCTCATTAGGGCCGAATAGGGCCTCACAAGGGCTGAATAGGGCCTCATTAGGCAATATCATTCGGCATGCCTCACTATATTCCTAGACGAGATATACCTAACCCTCGTTTTACGCGGTTGCTTCACGAGATTAAAAAAATGATGAGTTATTAATAACTTTTATCTAAGACCACTATTGTAAAAGCTCTTTATTGTACAGTTCGTGGACTATGTAAATATATCATAATTCACACGTATGTAACAGTCCGCGTTTAACCTTTTCGCTACGGCGTGCTTTTCTACAAGTCGTGCCCCGTGGACGGCATGCTGAGGGTAGTGCGGATTGGTACGGTTCCCGTAGTTAGGTACTTACTCTTTTTTTATTATTATTAGGTACTTTTACTCTTTGCGTTTAAATACGGTTCCCGAAGTTTGTAGTAGTTTTAATTCTTTTCTTAATGGGCAACCAAAATAATACGCAATGCAGTTCTTGTGGTAGGCTTAGCATACGTCCGGGATTATAAATGAAAGGCTGGACAGTCCTGCTTTATGATTTTTTTTTTAGGGGATGCAGTGAAATAATGCAAGCTGACTAGTACGGTTGTCGTAGTTAGGGCAAAAAAAATTGATTACGCTGAAATCAAGTTTTGATATGTCTATAAGATTTTTAGTAGTGTATATGATAATTATAGCAGCGGATGAGTTGATTTTCCATAATAAGTAATAAAAAAACGCTTGCGTATTAATCCGGTTCCCGTACACGGGACACAAAAATATCTTACGGTTTTATTCGGTTCCCGTAGCGAAAGGGTTAATGGTTAGTTATGATTGATAACACACTAGTGCGTTTGGTTTACGATTCGTTGATTGGTTGAGAGATGCTACTACGTGCTCATACGTTCAGCGCCCCCCGTGCCACAATTCAAACTAACGGAAATTGACATTGGGTTGCCTATATCTATGAGCAATCTTATTCCAGTTTAACCCAAGTAAGTACTAAATAATAAGATATGTAACCATTAATAATGTGTTTTTTTTTCATTTTTTTCAAGTTAAATTATGTCGAGTAACAGTTATATATGAAAATTCAACTGTTTGTTTATTATAATGTTAAATAATGATAATTAAATAAACATAACCTAATAAGAAATAAATTTGTTACATCAAACATATTTTTCTTATTAAACAGAAACAAATTAGTGTGTTCGTAGATAAAGTATAGTACATAACTCGAGTTGTAAGGCAATTACGTACTCGCGTAATAACTGTTGCTTCTTACAACTATACAATTTATATTCAATTTTTTTATAAACCGTGTAAAAACAGTATAAAAGGAACCGTGTAAAACGAGGGTTAGATGTATCTCGTCTAGGAATATAGTGAGGCGATGGTTTCGGGAATGCATACAGGCTTGGCTGGACTAGGGATAATAGAGAAAGTAAAGGCCCGATTATGTTAAAATTAGAAAGTTGGGAGGTAAAAAAGGACATAATGAGAAACAAACGCAAGCTTAGAGGTACAAACGTATTCATTCAAGATGATTTCACCCCTAAGGAACAAGGAATCCAGAAAGAACTGTTAAGGAAGGCAAAGGTACTCAAGGAAAGGGGCCACCAGATTAAAGTAGGATACCAAAGAATGGAAATAGATGGGATTTGGGTAGAGGGGGAATGGTAGCAGATAGCAACCGTTTATAATAATAAGGGACCGGAAAAAATTAAAGAGGGCATAAAGAGGAATTTAGAAGATACGGTAACGACAAACTTGCTACTAGGAGGTGATTGGAATGTAAGGATATGAGAAGAGCAGGTCAATACGGTGGATACGACGGGTGAAGTGATAAGAAGGAATTCTAAAGACAAAATTAAATATCCAGAGGGAAATGTTTGGCTGGCGTGGGTGTTAGAGAACCAATGGGATATTTTGAATGGGTGTATTGAGGGCGACTGGGAGGGAGAATTTACGTTTGTTGGTGCAATGGATACCTCAGTTTTTGACCTAATAATTTCAAATGATGCGGCAAGACAGCAAATAAAACTGATGGAAATCGGAATAAGAAGTGAGTCGGATCATATGCCGGTAGTGGTGTCGTTGAAGCAGCAAAGGGAGAAAGATGTTAAGGCGGATAAATGGGTGACCAGATGGGATAAGGAGGCGACAGAAGAATACAGAAGGAAATTAGAAGAGGTAGAGTGGAACACCATAGAAGATATAGACATGATGGCAAAGAAAATGGAGTCAGCACTTGGTAAAAACAAAATCAAAGAAGCGTTTCCAGGCCGAGCATGGTACGACAGGGAAGTGCGGAATGCAAAGCAAAGGTTTCGAGAAGCTATGAGAGAATGGAGAAAGGGAGAAGGGCTCAAAGTGCATGTGCTGGAAGCGAAAACAGAACTGCAAAAAATGGAGAAGAAGAAAAAGGAGCTTTGGGAGGAAAATGAGAAGCAGCGGGTACGGGAAATCAAGACTGAAGCTGAGCTGTGGAAATACGTAAAAGAGAATAGGAAAAGGAAGGAAAGATTACCCAAGAGCATTGCGATAGAAGAATGGCAAAACCACTTAATGAGGATGCTAGGAGGGGTGGAGATGCGGTCAGGAAGAGATGATAGTTCAGGAGATCGACAGAGAAAGCAGGAAGAGTTCGCCGAGGATATCACCGTGACGGAGGTGGAAGATGTTATTGATTCCCTAAAGCCAAGAAAATCGGGAGGTTTGGATGGGCTCGGAAATGAAGCGTGGAAAGAAGCACCTGGAATCTGTAAGGAGAAGTTTACGGAGGAATTGAGAAGGATAGGGAGGGGAGACAAAAGGATTCCAGTCAGCTGGAATGTGGGGATAATTCAACCGGTGTTTAAGAGTGGAACGAGGGACGCGCTAGAAAATTATAGAGGTATAACTTTGATGAACTCCTCATACAAAATATTTGCTAAAATCCTGGATTGTCCCTTGAGGAAGGAAATCAATGAAAGGAAGCTTTTGCCGGAAATACAAGCGGGGTTCAGAGAAGGAAGGTGCACGGTGGAACACCTGGTGACCTTAAGAGTCATCAAAGACCAAGAAATAAGAAAGGGATGCCTGTTTGCTCTTTTCATTGATTTGAAAGCAGCATATTACTCGGTGAACAGAAGGAGACGACTGGACGAGTGATTGGGCAAGCTAGGTATCTCCGAGAGTGTAAGAATGAACATGGGATTTGTGCGAGGAAACGGTCTGTAAGGTAGTAGCGAATGAATGGGAATCGACTATTTTGTAATGAGACAAGGCTGCCTTTTGAGTCCCATGCTCCTCAATCTGTATGTGGCGGATATGGAAAAGGTTCTACAGGCCGGGCAAGCTGGAGGAGTGGTGATTGGGAAAAAGAAGGTATGGAGCTTGGCAAATGCGGATGACATGGTGGTATTTGCAAAGTCGGCTAGTGAGATGAAGGACGTGATTGAAAGGCTCTGTAGGTATTTCGAAAAGAGGGATTTAAGGGTGAATGTTGGTAAAACAAAATGGATTCGGTTTAAAAGGGGTGGGCGATATAAGAAAGAAAGGTTTGAATGGCAGGGTACTGAAATAGAGGAAGTTAGTAAATTTAAGTATTTGGGGTATGTCTTTGGGACTGGATACAGTAATAAAGAGCACATAGAGTATGTTACAAAGAAGGCATGGGTGGCGGCGGGTCGTATCTGGGAGGTTTGGAAAAGAAACTTTAACGGAAACTTTAGAGCAGCAGAGACCATATGGAAGGCATGTATGCGAAACGTGTTACTGTATTACTAAGTGCGGGTACTCAGTGGAAACGGATGCTAAGAGAGAGGTTATTAGAAGTGGACTTCCAAGAGCGCCAATCCAAAATAGAGGCTAGCAAATATCACCAAGGCTACAGTCAGATACAACTGGTTATTTGAGGACAAGTAAAGGGTCGGACGACCAGTCCGTGTTGGCGAGATTTATTTGTGGTAATGAAGAGCGTGGAAGGAGACATTGGATGAATGAGGAAAGTAGAAGGTGTTTGGTGTGTGGGTTGAAGTAAGATATGTGGAGTCATTGGTTGGAAGAATGCACGATGGCGGAGTGGAATGACCAGGAGAGAAGGCAAGGAAAGGATTGGAGTGAGTGTATGTTGTATGGACGAGAGCGGGAGGAGACTGTCGTTTTTATACAGAGTGAAAAGATGGAAAGAGCGGATGCGACGGGGTAGTTTTTTGAGTTTTATGAGTGTTGCGATTTAGTTTTTTTTTTATGTCCGATGTACAGGTTATTATTATTATTATTAGTGAGGCATGCCGTATGATACGGCCTAATGAGACCCTATTTGGGCCTAATGAGACCTGCCGAACTGTGGCAAGCCTCATTCGAACCTTGTGAAAAAAAGCCTAACTTAGTGTAATACCTCGAACTGACTTCCTTCTTAATCTAACACGACTATTTAGTAAAAAGCGTTTGCTTGCATTACACAAGTGTAATAATCTGTCTTCCCACGTTTGACAACGAAAAACAAGCTGTCACAGCCATTACGGGTAATTGATGCACAAGCAATTCGGTTTCATGTAGCTTCAATTGTTCTCGAAGCATTTCTAAGTGTTATCGCAATTAACCGTCACAACTGCAACGATTGACGTCAGCTCTTATTTTTTTCTTTTTTCGTAATTACCATATTTTGCGATATACCGTTTGTTTGGAATTAAATTGCCTGAATAGTGAGACAATAACGTTTCGAGAACGCCGAACAAAGGACGTGTATCACATCGTCGGCGTTGCCCAATCTAAATGGAAAGTTTGGTTTTTTACGAAAATAGAGTTTAAAAAAAAACAAAACCTTGCAATTCTTGCTACTTTTAAGACTAATTGTGAGAATTGACCACATCTACAGCTTATAAATTGGGTTATTTAGGTTACGCAACAAAGCACACTCAAAAAACATTGCGTCAATTACTGTAAAATATTTTGAGGAAATTATACGATTGCGACGTTGCTTTTAGGTGATATGAATGTCAATAATTTCACTACGTAACATCGAGTTCGTTTTACAAATGCGTAGATTAAGGGCGGGTATTGTAGTAATAGGTATATTTCGTGCGGTGTATTGTGGAAAAAGTGACAAAGAGAACTGCTGTCATACTCGACAGTTCGTTCATAAATTTCTCATTGTAACTTTGATAGTACGTAGAACACGTGCGTCGGTATCTTTTACCATTTGGTTTCCCTTTTTGTTGAAAATTGTCGTTCTTGCATTTTGTAAAAATTGCTTATTATCTTCTTCAATTCAATTTTTTTAACAATTTCAGCTGTTCGGAAAGTAATTTCGATTTTATTATTCACGAAAATTACGGAAAATTGTTGTTACAAATTGTTGAGTCGCGGTGGTTGTTTGTCTTTGGACAACCGTTCGCTTGATCAAACCTAAGGCGGTTAATTCAGGGTTGCCAATAGATTTGATCGGCACTGGAAATTATATGTTTTGGCAAATAAAACTTGCACGCCTCGATAAACATGTATTTATTATTTAACTCTATTTTAAGCACTTGTGACGAGGTGCACTGTCGGAGTTTGGAATCTTCTCGGTGTGTTTGTGACAAGAGGGTTACAATTGAACTGGGTGTGATTAAATATTGTTAAAACCAGGAAAACTCAATCCCATTTGCCTGTCCCCACTGAACCAAGAAGAATTCCAACCCGAAGTGCACGTGGTAATTTCTATGGCTAATCTTAAAAATACCCAAAATTTAAATACTTATTCTAATAAACCTTAAACATAAACATTGCATTGTATTTTCAATTGTTTACGACCGACCACCAAGCATCCAAAAACCATTAGCGATCGTAAACATCCGCCGAAGCGTATTTACAAAGGATTAGTGATTACAAATGGTCTTTCAGATGCGTAGTGGTCATAAACATACTCCAAACGCATTCAACGAATATCTACCGTACCAACCAGATGTTGGGAATCTACTTGTCGGTTTAAGATAATCTTGATGCAATTATTATTTACCTACTTTAGAACAAAGAAAACAACAGACAAAAAAATATTTTTTTTTTTACAAAGAAAATAGTTTTTAAAATAAAAATAAAATAAAATTGTTTGGTCTTACACAAATTATATATGAACCGATTTGGTCCAGCACGTTATGCAAACCTTTTATTAGCGAGATGATGCCTGGCTCGTAGGTCTTAAGTTAAGTTTAAGTTTTAAGAGACGAACGAATGTTGCCTTTAAACATAATTGTTCAAGAACCAAAGCAAAACTTTTACTTTGTCTTGTACCTTGCAAACTTGCAATTTACAGACTGATGAGTTTGCACTTACCTAATTTACCTTTTTAGCTTAAATATTGAATAACCAAAGAAGAAATTGTAATTTGAACTTTTGGTCTAGCTAGACAAACTTGCAAGTTACAAACTGACGGACTTACGTTTGCCAAATTTGTTTTTCTAGTTAATTGTTGGATAACCAACGAACAAATTGCAAAATTGCAAATGACTGAAATTTGCTAGTTACAGACAGACGAACTTATATTTACCAAATTTAGCATTCAAGCATTATTGTCAATGAACTAAAGAACAAATTACAATTTCAACTATTGTTTCAACCAGCCGAACTTGCAAGTTATAGATAGACGAATTTGTATCTGCCAAATTTGATTTTCAAACTTAATTTTGAAGCAAAAACAATTTGAATGTTTTTGATTGAAAATGAAACCTCTTATTGGAATTTACTAAATTTGGCTTTCAAGTTTAATTATCGAATAACCAACAAACAAATTAAACTTTCTTCTAACTTGCCAGACTTTTAAGCTAAATCAATTTACATTTGACTAATTTGTCGTGAAGCTTAATTCGTGTGAATAATCAAACAAGAAATTGTAATTTGAATTTTTGTTCTGCGTCAAAAATCTATTACCTACTCGATTCGTCACAATAATTGAAACATTAATATGAAAACCAATAGTGTGGTTATTAAAATTGAAATTTTAAAATTGTGGAAATTTCTTTTTAAAAAATGAAAAATCTGTTTTCGGGTGGGAATAGCCGGCTTGGTTAACGCTGTTCCTCGTGGATATTTCGTGTTAATTACGGTAAAATGTGGAGTAATTTTTTAATTGTTTCCAAACAATAAGTCACGAGCGGTATTTATGTGGTTCTGGTAAATATAGGATGTGAGAATAAAAGCGGCCATTAAACTTGGCCGACATATCTCAATTATGGCCAATTAAATTCACATAAATCGCGGTTATTTTCTCTGCGTTTTCATGCGCTTTGACGCAACCAAAAGGCGATTGTTATTGCATATTTAATACAATAACACAAATCACATTACTATTTATTGTCAAATATTTTTATTTTCTGTATTCTTCTAGTCATCTACCAGACTCGAACAATTTTATTATTGCTATAACTTGTGTATAGACCTTTATATGGTTAGTTAAGCGCATGCGTATCCGCCAAGTTTGAAAGGCTGGAATATGAAAGTTTCGGGCAAATAATAAGGTTTTACGTCAAAAAGTTCGGGCAAAACATGGCGGAAATTGACACATGTGCACAAAAAAATTTCAACTGTGAAATAGTTTTTTACATTAGAGTGCGGAAACGTTGATTTTACAATGCAAGCGCTCGTTTGCTGGAGCATTGTAAAATCATTTCCGCACGAAATTTGTATAAGATTTTTTGGCCGATAATTATTATTTAAGAAACAAATAGATTTAGATTAATTACAATATTGGAAATTATTTAATTTTTTAATGTTGGTACTCAGAAACTTTGACATTTTTACTAATGCAAATTTATTAGGTGCATAATATGTCATCTTTCCAAATGACAGACGCGCAGTAAAATTTTAAAAATCACTTATTTTCTACACTATCGTGAGAAATATAATGTAAAGTAGCGTTTTTTTAATTAGATTTTATTGCCGTATACTTAATTTATTTTGTAAGTGTCCCTGAAAGGTTAAAATTTACTGGTTACTTTACCGCATCGTGGCCGTACTTTTCAACATTGTGTGTAAAAATCTAATTTCGCTGGATGCATACACGATGTCAAAGCTAGCTTTACAATTCAGGAGGCCAAAAAGGTCTATTAGTAGAACACTTTATTTGTCCGTTTACTCACCCAGCTAGTTTTTACATGTTTTGTTCAAAATAAATCTGCCTACTACGTCTGACACCATCAATTGTTTTACAAGTTATACATACTACGAATTATATAATAATACATATATTGTTCATATGAATTAAAAAAATTGTAACACAAAAGACTTCGAAGTTTAACAAAAGCAAATTACCATTTTATTGTAATTTGAACTTCCTTCTACCTAGTCAAACATGCAAGTTGCTGGCAAATCACTTTTCTAAAGATTCTCAAGATTCTAAATCTATATTAAGAACAATTCAAGATCCTCCAAGAATAACAAAATATCAACAACCGTGTATTTCTTGAGAAACTGACTTCATCGATGAAAATAATCAGGAGTCAGGAATTGAGGGATTAAAACTAATGTTTGCAAAAGCAATTGACATAACGCAGTACGTGGACCACAATCAGCAGCAGGTATTAGTGTCTGGACCACAGATGTTATGGATATGAAATTTCGGATCTGGATACGGATATAGAAACAATATACGGTGTCGGATACGGTTACGGATATGAATTTTTTTCGGATTATCCGTTAGTTTCGGATAGTTTCGGTTACGGAGATTAGATTTGTAAGGAATGAGCATGATGACAGTAACCAAGAATCACAATAATATTGCGTTTATCTAATGCAGTGTTCCCCAAACTTTCGACTAATGTGTGGCGTACACATTAATCGAAACCAAATGAGTTTTAACACCTGGTACCCCGTGCTAAAAAATACCATACAAAACAAAAACAGTATTAATATTTTTTAAGTAATATACAGTCTCCAGATAGGGGTTCAAAAGATAAGAACCCTTTGTTATCATAAATTGTAGGAAAACTTTCGTTGTTTATAAGAGTTCTGTTTAAGAGAGTTTCCGCTTGTCTCTAAATGTGGACTGTTCTTATTGTTAAATCAAAAGCAAGATTGAATAAAAGTTTGTATCGCACTCACGGATTAAATTAAGGTTTAACTCGCAAATTTAACCGAACTCGCGAAGCAACCCGCTCGTCAAACCTTCATTTTATCCGCTTGTATAATAAATATCTATTAAATTGCATAAAAAAATACTATAAATATTGCTTATTTTTAAATGTTTGTATCAATAAACGTATATATTGCAAAATATGTGTTAATTCCTATGAATTAGTTGCGAATCTGCGACAGTTCAAATCATCTTTGATATAGTTAATTAAGAAACTACAAATCGAAACTAACTTTTTATAAATTCAGACAATAAACTGATGACAGTAAAAAAACTACTGTCAATCATAAAAACAGTCCACAAATCATTTTAGTGTCATCAGTTTATTGTCAGAATTTATAAAAAGTCAAGATTTTGTTTAGAGCATTGTGTTTAATTAATTTGTATTTTATTAATCGTAAATGGATACATCCGAAGAATAATTGTTTGATGGTAATGCAATTGCGGTGCAAACATAGCGGTGAAAGTGCAAACATTCATCTCGCAGAAATCAAGAGATTTATTCAAAGAAATATATAATAAGTTTTGTGGTTGGCGATCAAGAATGAACATCTGCGTAGTCAACATTTAGAGTTATATTTACGGAGCCCGTAAGTGAGTCATTTTTCTGCGTTACCATGGATACTTTTAATTCACTAGTGAAACAAAATTTTAATTTCAGTAGTGAATAAACCACTGTTATATCGATCCTTATTCAGGAAATTAAACATGACTTTATAATATAACATGACTATGTAATGCACAATGCAAATTTGCTTTGGCACACACATTTTTTAAAATATTTTTGCCCCTTGGGGTACGTGTATTACACTAGTCGAAACGAGATGTATTTTCTCGCCAGCCCGAGTATACGTAAAAATGTAAAACAAGAATTATAATAAACAAAAACAAAATGTTCGTTTTTTCTATTATATAATATCTGTTTATTATATAATATTCTATTATATAATAGAATCTTTATTGGAATTTATAGGAATCTAATAGTATCTTTATAGTAATTATTACAACATATCAATCAAAATTATCCGAAATTATTCGAAACATTTATATCGGATTCGGTTACGGTTTCGGATAAATTTTTATTTCGGATATCTATAGTTTCGGTTACGGTTACGGAGCTCCATAACATCCCTGGTCTGGTCACTTTGAATGTGATATCGATACAACAAATTGCCCTTAAGAATTTTCCAAACTGTCCAATGACATTCAAAGTATTGGCAATTTGTCGCGTAGAAGTACTTGGATCTTCCTCTATCATGTCCAGCAAATTATGTTCCAGTTGTACCGTTCTTACTGTCATTAATCTTCCTGTCCCTCCATTTCGTTTCAATATGCCTGTTTCACGAAGACATCGATGAATGTTTTCGTAGATATTTCGGTCGGGGATTAGTGATTGCAATCCGGAAAACCGGATCCGATAATCCGGCGGATCCAGCATCACTAAACGTATACCGGATCCGATGCAAATACACCGGATCCGGTCACCGGATCCGGTGATGCTAATTTTTTGTTAAATAATCGCGCTGTTGCAGGAGTAGGTACTATAAGTGCGTGGTGCGCATAGCGCCACATGATTTTACAAAACAAAAAATGTTTTTTTGATAAATAATGTATACTTAAATAATTCCCGTATTTGCCGGTGTATAACGCGCATCTTTTTTCCAAAAAAAATGTTTATTTCAATTAACATTTGTAGACTCTCACATGTTTTTGTTTGTGTGACTATTTGAGGAATTTTGGAAATCTAAAAACCACAAATTTCTCCAAAAAGTCGAAATTTTGAAAATCTGAAACCGTTTTGTTAATATTTTGACAAATAAGGCAGCCACAGATCAATGAAGATGTGGCTGAGATTTTTCAAAATTAACATTTGTAGACTCGTTTAAAACAAACGGAACACACCCTGAATATATCAATATATTCAGCCTTTCCGGAGCTCTGTAACAATTATTGAGTCTTTTAAAGACTACCAAAATAAAATCTCACATGAAATTTGTAAGTTATTTTACGGCTTTCAGTCCACCTTCGTGGTACTCAACAAAAACCATAAAAATATCATTGTTTTTAAGATCATGTCTTTCCGATACCTTAAGTAGATAGCCATCTGTGGACGCGTTTCGAGATTTATCTCTAATCAGCACAGCTTTGCTTCCACGAACAATAATTTGTAAACCACTCACTTGAAAACCCATGTGGTGTTTAAGGTTAGATGTTTATAATTTTGACATTTTGTGAGAGAGACATGAACTTAGCAGGTGATTGATTGTACTGATAAGTTAGAATTGGTGAAACCATCATACGTTATCAAAAATCATACAAACTTAAAACAAACGGAACACAGCCTGAATAAATAAATATATTCAGCCTTTCCGGAGCTCTATAACAATTATTGAGTCTTTTTAGGACTACCAAAACAAATCTGCTCCGGTTATAGAGCTCCGGAAAGGGAGCTATATTTTCATAAGGAAGTCCGGCGTCTTCCCGGGCTTCTATTTCCTGTAATATTCCCCTGATGGATTTGAATAATCTTCCCCCATTATGAACTGTGATATTTCCTCTCATAGTATGTCTCAGATATTCTAGTTTCTTGCATTTAATTGTTTGTGTGATTTCTAGATCTTTTCTCATCCACATTCGCAATATTGTCGGTCCACGATATATTTAGTACTCGCCTATACACCCACATATCGAAAACTTAGAGTTAATTTATAATCTGTTGATTCAGTGTCAATGCTTCCACGCCGTGCATTCATGTGAGAACACGTAGTACCTCACCATTCTAATTCGGAGTTCCAGGTTTAGATCACGATAGTTCACATTGTTTTTGATCAGTTGGGGGTGGTGGTGGCAAAGTTTTAAACTTAGTTTGTGATTGATTATTCAAGGCATTGTGCACTCTTTCACTCGGAGCATAATGATCCTTCTCTTTGAGAGCAAATGTGTGAGTTAAATACTGTTATAGTTATCTCATTTTAATAAGCACAGCTCTGGATAGTTCAATTCTGTATTTGATTTCTGAACGTTGTCGCTTGGTATCGAGGTACCGATGTACGTGTATATGGTTACTTTCTCGATACGGATATTATCGATGATAAGGTTAGCATTAGGTGTTGCTGCTTTTGAAATGATCACATATTTAGTTTTTTTCAGATTAATTTTCAACCCTTATTGCAAGCTAATGACACTCGTTCATTCTACCATTCTTTACCACTCTTCTATATTGTGTGCCAGTATCACCGCGCATCTTATTTTATTAATCGGTCGTCCGTTTGCAATCAGGCTTGCTTGTTCTTGTTGAGGGATTGCTTTCTGGAATATTGTCTCTGACTACAAATTGAATTGCATTGGAGACAAAATGCATCCTTGCTTAACGCCTCTTTGGACATGATGTTTTCTGTGTAATCATCATCTACACTCACCTCTGCCGTTTAAATCTAATACAGTTTTTCAATGATTTTCATCGTTGTGTTTGGTTTTCAAGAGTGTTAATAATGGTTCATGCTGGAGCTTGTCGAAAGCTTTCTCACAGTCTGTGAAGCAAGCATGTACCTCTACGTTCAAATCCATTCAACTTTGTGTCAATACGTTAATGCCAAATAGCGTTTCCGAACGCAGATGCCATTCTTCTTCATGTGGAGCTACAGCTCAAATCGGGCCCAGGTCTCCTGTATTTGTCCTCCATTCTTCCCTGTCCTTTGCTGCTCTTCTCCGCGCTCTTACTCCGAGTAGTCAGTATGCGTCTTTTCTTTCCACTGTTTTCTTGGCCACCCTTCCGGCCGCCTGCATTGCATTTTTGCATTCAGTGCTCTTAGCGGCAGACGGTTGTCGTCCATCCTGAGCACGTGTCCTGCCCATCTTATTATTTGCAGTCTGATGAATGTAGAAATCGGTGGTTCTTGGTATATCTGGTATAGCTCGTTACTATACCTTGGCCTTCTGATATTTCCTACCGTTACCGCCCCTACAATCCTACGTAGCACCTTACGCTTAAATATTTCCATTGCGGTCTTGTTTTTTATATACTTTCATATACCATGTTTCGCTACAATTGCATGCGATGGGCCGAATTATTGTCTTGCATATTCTAAGCTTGTTCTTGCGGTGCACACTATTATATTACTTAATATTTCCGCCATTGCATAGTACGCCTTATTTGCTGCCAAAACTGGTCTTCGGTACCATCTTTGTTGATTTTCATACCCAGATATAAAAATTTGTTGACATCCTCGATGTAGTCTGGCAACTTTAATTCTGGCCCGCGCTTTCTTCTTTGTGTCATTCAATTTGTTTTCCTTGTGTTGATGCTGAGCCCGCTATCTTTGGCAGCTGCTTTTAGTTGGGCATAGGTACTCTGCTCCTCTCCCGCCTTTCTGCTCATAATATTTGTGTCATTGGCATATGTCGCTAGTTGCACTGGTTTATTTTATTGCCTAGGATGTTAGCCCTACCAGCACCCAAACGTCTTATTACAAATTCCAGCACTGGGTTGCAGAGATTGGCTAGCCCATCTCATTGTTTCAACTCTTTCGTTATTTTGAAGGAGTTCGTGAGGAGGAGAAATATATTTATATATTCAGGCTGTGTTGCGTTATATATTCAGGCTGCGTTTGTTTTAAGTTTGTATGATTTTCTATAACGTAGGATGGTTTCACCAATTCTATCTCAATAGTTTCTTGGCTGTGTGACTATCTGGAGGAATTTTGGAAACCAAAAAAAACACTAATTTCTCCAAAAAGTCAAAATTTTGAAAATCTAAAACCAATTTGTTAATATTTTTAAAAATAAGGCAACGATATATCAATGAAGATGAGGTTGAAATTTTACAAAGTTAACATTTGTAGACTCACACTATTTTCCTGACTGTGCAACTATTTGAAGGAATTTTGGAAATCTAAGAACCACAAATTTTTCCGAAGAGTCCCAGTTTTGTAAAACTGAAACCGTTTTGTCAATATTTTGACAAATAAGGACATATCTATGAAGATGTGGTTGAGATTTTATAAAATTAACATTTGTTCAAACTCTCACAATTTTTCTCACTGCGCGACTATTTGGAAGAATTTTGGAAATCTAAAAACCACATATTTCTTCAGAAAGTAAAAATTTTAAAAATCTGAAACCGTTTTGTAAATATTTTGAAAAATAAGGCAGCCACAGATCAATGAAGATGAGATTGAGATTTTACAAAATTAACATTTGTAGACTCTCAATATTTTCCTGACTGTGCAACTATTTGAAGGAATTTTGGAAATCTAAGAACCACAAATATCTCCAAAAAGTCCAAATTTTGTAAATATGAAACCGTTTAGTTAACACTAAACCTACCAGTACCGGTCAATTGACCTTTTTCAAACTCTTATAAGAATTACACACTTTAAACGTTAAAATACCGTTATCGAACTATATGACAATTCTTAGAATATGCATATAATATTTTTTTCACTCTGTACTTCTAGCTATTTTTTCTCTTTTCCAAGAAAAAAATATCATGTGTCCTAACTACCGCTCCGGTCAATATGACCGACCGTCGATATGAGACAATACTTTACAGTTAAACTGCTTGCCCGAAGAGTGAAACTTATGGGGGCTAAATGCAACAAAAGTAGATGCATTTATTGATTTGTTATATGCTCGCGACGAATATGAGGCAAAAAAATGGGATCTCATATTTGTGGAATAAAAATTGGGAACCCGCTTTTTTTTCGAAAACAATGAGCAGAAACGACTTTGATAAGAACAGCGAAAGAAGCCAGCGTTTACAAACCAATAAGGTTGCCATGATATCTACAATATGGGATCAATTTATTGAGAATTCACAAAATTGTTATAAATCTGGTGCATATATTGCTGTTCATGAGCAGTTGTTTCCGTCGAAGACTAGGTGTAGATTTACACAGTATATGCCAAACAAAATAGACAAATTTGAAATAAAGTTCTGGTTGGCGTGTGACGCCAATAGCAAATATATAATCAATGGGTTTTTCCTATTTGGGAAAGTATGAAAGGAGAGAATGTTCAACTCCACTTAGGGAGTTCGTAGTTCTGAAACTGATGGATCAGGGTACGGAACGTAACAACAGATAATTTTTTCACGAGTCTATCATTGGTCAAGAATTTATTTGCAAAAAATTACTATTGTTGGAACAATTCCTGGGAACAAAAGAGAGTTGCCAAAGTTAGCAAAATATACGAAAGATAAAATGACTAAATTTTAAAGCCAATTGTACAAATCAAATTACATTACTCTTATAGTGTATAAAGGTAAGCAAGAAAAAGGTGTTTGTTCTAAGTACATGAATCAATAGAAATAGAAAAGGCAATCAACGCTTACCGCAAACTACTAGATTTTATAATAGTACAAAATTTGGTGTAGATGTGGCAGATCAGATGGTAAGGAAATATAGTGTAAAGTCGAAAAGTTGTAGGTGGCCACATCAGGTATTTTTCAACATTTTGGACCTAGCTGGAATAAATGCCTGGGTTTTTTACAAAGAAACGACAAGTGAAAATATTTCGAGGCAGGAATTTCTATTCCGGTTAACTTCAGAGCTCGGCGAAACGTATGAAAAATCTCGAGAAAAAATACTTTTATCAACAGTGACCATAAGTTCAGAATTGAAAAACTTGTCAAATAAAATTTTGTAAAGATTATAACTAAACAAAAATCTGTTCAAAGTGAGAAAAATATGTTTGCGGCAAATGTACATTTCAGACTAAAATAATTTGTAAACATTGTAAGGAAGCCGAATAAAGTATGTACATGTAGTACTATAGTATAAAAATATGTATGTATGCATAACATTGCATATAAAAGTTTTTTTTATGAATAATTTGAGATATACACAATATTTAGTTCAGTTTCTCATGTGGGAAATTCTCATTCTCATGGGCAATTTTTGTTTTTTAGGTTTATAATTGAAAAAAAATATATATAAATTAATTACTTATATAAAAATAAATTTGGATGAAATTTCGAGAATATTCTTCATTTTACATACATTTAGCAATACATCAACCATTATCTGCATTTGATACTAAAATCGATTACTTTTTAATTACCGGTCAATTTGACCGAGCGCGGTAGGAATAGGTATACAAGAATTGTCGGTAGGTATAGTGTTAATATTTTGACAAATAAGGCATCCAGAGATCAATGAAGATGTGGTTGAGATTTTACAAAATTAACATTTGTTCAAACTCGCACTATTTTCCTCACTGCGCGACTATTTTGGAGAATTGTGGAAATCTAAAAACCACAAATTTCTCCAAAAAGTCCAAATTTTGAAAATCTAAAACCGTTTTGTTAATATTTTGAAAAATAAGGCAGCCATAGATCAATAAAGATGAGGTTGAGATTTTACAAAATTAACATTTGTAGACTCTCACTAGTTTCTTTACTTTGTGACTATTTGGACGAATTTTGGAAATCTAAATACCAGAAATTTCTCCAAAAAGTATAAATTTTGAAAATCTGAAACCGTTTTGTTAATATTTTGAAAAATAAGGCAGCGCCAGATCAATGAAGATGAGGTTGAGATTTTGCAAAATTAATATATGTAGCCTCACTATTTTTCCTCACTGCGCGACTATTTGGAAAAATTTTGGAAATCTAAAAACCACAAAAAACATCTCAGAGAGTCTAAATTGTGAAAATCTGATACCGTTAATAACCGTAAATATTTTGAAAAATAAGGCAGCGACAGATTAATGAAAACGAGGTTAAGATTTGACAAAATTAACATTCATAAGCTCTCGCTATTTTCGTTTTGTTACTATTTATAAAAATAAGACAGCGACAGATCAATGAAGATGAGGTTGAGCTCTAAAACGGACCTATGTGTTAGAGCTTACAAAAGTTATAAGCGCACAAAAAGTAGGTTGTATTTTAGGGTGCGCCTTATTTACCCGCAAATACGTTGTTTATAGTAAGTTGATTATACTAAATAATCATTTAAATAGATATTATATTTCATTAGACAGATTCATCATGATGTCTGTCCTGTTAGCATACTCAAATACCTAATTGTTGTGATCTCAGTAGATTAAGTAAAGTTTATTATGTTAGATTTAATTCCATCGATCCGGCCGGATCCTGCCGGATCGGTGGAAATTCGGCCGGATTAAAAATTACACCGGATTGCAATCCCTATCGGGGATATTACGGCTAGGAAACCGTTCAATGTACAATCGTCTAGTTCGTAATGAATTGCCATCAGCAAAGTCCATACATGAAATGCATGTCAGTCATCTCGGCATTCATATACTTGGCAGATGCTTTCACTGATTATTAAAGACACGTCAAATAGCCAAACGTCACTCAATGTAAACAACTGCGAGCGATACAGGTGATGATCGCTGCCGGGACGGATTCAAATGAAATCCACGTGTATGTTAGTAGATAAAACAGCCGTTCCAAGTTATCGTCAACAATTGTTTATAATTGATACTCATTAATTTTTTGTACTTGATAAACTCATTGGCTTACGCCATACTTTTATTTAGATTAATGACTTCAATAAATATCGAATATGGTTGAAGCAAATTTTGTTCACCCTGTATCTTCGAAACAAAGGTGTTTTTCAGAAATCATCAAAGCACAAAATATTCTTAGTATAGGTCTAAGGCAGGGTTGGCGAACCTTTTTATGACCGCGTGCCATTTTTCTTAAATTTCCACATTATGAAATGCTGACTTGCCCAATAACTTTGCCTGAGTTACCATATTAGCCTGAATACCGTATCAGCTTGAATACGACATTTGAAGGTATCAAATTCCATCCCGATTTACAAAAATTAATGGTCACAGCGGGATCCCTTTAACTACAGACCAATCTGTATTCAAAGCCAAATTTCAAAAATTTCAGCATTTCTGCCTCGATTATCAAGTTTCTTGGAAAGTAAAAACATGTGTGCAAAACAAGCAGTCAAAAAGTCTTCTGGAAAAGTATCTCAATTTAAGATATTGGAGGAGCCAAGAACTGGGTAAAATCTTTTTTGCATCAAACGAATCTTTTTTGTTTGACTAACAGTAATCGTAAACGGTTCAATATCAGAAAGAAAATTAAAGAAGTGGTGGTACCCCAAGGCTCTCAAATGGGACAAACTCTATTCTTCATATTTCTTATGATCACAAGCTCCTTCCACAAGAAATGAAGTTATTGGAATTAGTGGCGTCGCCAAGAACTGGGTAAAATCTTCCTTGCACCAAATAGGACGAACAGTGATCGTAAACGGATCAAAACTGGTAAGAAGATTAAAGAAGCGGGTGGTACCCCGAGGCTCTCTAATGGCACAAACTCTATGTTTGATATTTGTTATGATCACAAGTTCCTTCCACAAAAAAATGAAGTAATTGGAGTTAGAGGCGTCGCCAAGAATTGGGTAAAATCTTCCTTGCATCAAAGAGGACGAACAGTGATCGTAAACGGTACCAAATCGGAAAGAAAATTAAAGAAGTGTGTGGTACTCTAAGGCTCTCTAATGGGATAAACTATATTCTTGATATTTGTTATGATCACAAGCTCCTTCCACAAAAAAATATATTATATTATAATATAAAAATATATTATAATATAAAAGTTATTGGAGTTAGAGACGTCGCCAAGAACTGGGTATAATCTTCCTTGCATCAAAGAGGACGAACAGTGATCGTAAACGATTTCAAATCGGAAAGAAAATTAAAGAAGTGGTGGTACCCCAAGGCTCTCTAATGGGACCAACTCTATTCTTGATATTTGTTCGGCGCAAACAAATAATGTTGCAATTATATTTTGTACGCTGACGATAGCAACATTTTAATATCTAACCCAGACATAAACGATTCAATTACAAGTAGCAATCTAAAATCAAAAACGTTAGGGGATGATGTATAAATCTTTAATGGACTTTAAATATACGCAAAACTTACTTCACGATTATAGTTTACTTCTAAGATTTGACCAAAAATCACCCAAAGGGGGCGAATCAATAAAATTTCTAGGGGTTTATAACACTTGATCAAAAGCTAAAATGCGACTGTAATATTGTAGTAACATGTTCGACATTAAGTACTGTGTGTTATCTGATTCGAAACCTAAGAGAATGTGTAAATGTTGATTCTGCAAATATTTTACGCCATCGTTTAATCTAGCTTATCATACAATCTGATATTTTGGGGTCAGCAGCAAATTTAAAAAGTAAATTTAAATAATATTAGTAAACAAGTATTTTAAAAGATATTACGAGCGATGTTCAATGTACATCCTCTTTGTGCTTTATCAAGCACAACATTTTAACGCTACTCTCCTTCTCCCGCGTGCCAATAAAAATTTCCAACGTGTCAACTGTGGCACGCGTGCCATAGGTTCGCCACCGTTGGCCTAAGGAATAAAGCCTTGAATTTTGCCGCATGTTTACGTAACACCCTGTATATAATATCTTTATCTAATGGTTGTTCTATCAAAGATCTCTTTAATTCAAAATAATCTTGTTTGAGATTTCATTTGATCCCGGTGATATTATTACTCATACAAACTTATAGAGTAAACTTGAAAAAAATGATCTCACCCGTTGCCAAATTTGTAAAATACGAACGTGACCGCTCTAAATAGCCAGATTTTGTCAACGTAAATATTTAATCTGTATAAGGTATTTCAGGGCATTGAATTACGAAGAAATGTATATATTTCGTCGGAGATAAGAATGCTTGTATAAGCCTCACCTTTCGTTCGGAACCTGGCTTTTATGTGTTTAGTTAGATAGTGATAGTTAGCAATGAAAACCGCATTTGTATGTGAGTCATGGAGGTTTTTGAAAGTTACGTTTGTTAATTTTTGGCTTTTATTGCAACTGTGAAGCGATTTTTTATGTCGCAAAAGAGGAATTTTATAAGTTTGGTTATTTAAAACTTTATAAAACGAACGACAACAACAACGCAATTGGAATATTGTTGTGTTAATTCGATTTCATGGACTTATGATAAAAGAAACATGAGACATTGTTAAATGAAGTTAATATTCGTTTAAAACCTGTGCACTAGTTTTGGTGGAAATTATAATTGCATCCTGTAGCGTCATGAAGGAAAGCTGATTGTCATGGCTCAGAAAACTCGCAGAGAATCACTCGGATAGATATAATAGTTTGTTTCCTATAATTCATATTTTTCTTTTTGTGCAGAGGAGAGGAAAGTACGGTGGAGGGTTTTGTATGCCGTGCCGTGTAAAAGGAAGTGTGAAATCAATTTATTTATGCTAGGGTGATTTTTTAGTGCACAAAAAAACAAAAATAAAAACAAGTATAAATAGTATGTAGACCACACGAAGGGTCAGTGAATAATAATTTGAAAATTTGTCTGCAACTTTGAAACCAACCATTCGATTGTATTAATATTTTTATCTACGACCACTATTGTAAATGCCCATTATTGTACAGTTCGTGGACTATGTAAATACATCATAACACACACGTATGCAACAGTCCGCGATTAATGATAAGTTATGATTGATAACACACACGTGCGTTTGGTTTACGATTCGTTGATTGGTTAAAAGCTGCTATTACGTGCTCATACGTTCAGCGCCCCCCGTGCCACAATTCAAACTAACTACATTGTTTACATTGGGTTGCCTATATCTATGAGCACTCTTATTCCAGTTTAACCCAAATAAGTACTAAATAATATGGTATGTAACCATCAAGAATGCATTTCTTTTCATTTCTGTCAAGTTAAATAATGTCGATTAACAGTTATATATGAAAATGATAAATAAATGAACAACTGTTTGTTTATTATAATGTTAAATAATGTACCTAATAAGAAACAAATTTGTTACATCAAACAAATTTTTCTTATTAAACAGAAACAAATTAGTTTGGTCGTTTATAAAGTACATAACTCGAGTTGTAAGGCAATTACGTACTCGCGGAATTACGCACTCCCCGCTACGTGGGTCGTGCGTAACTGCTCCGCTCGTACGCAATATCCTTCTTACAACTCTCGTTACGTAATATACTATAACTTGATTCATAAATAATAAGTGTGTAAAGTTTGAATAAGATCCGTACGAAAATATTGGCGAAAATAAGTTAAGCGAATGTGTATTTTATATCAAATTGATTTTATCCGGTCCTCGTTACAACTTACGGTCTATCATACTAATACCCACAAGATAATCAATATTTGGTAATCTTAGCTGACTTTAATTAAATTGATTGGTATAAAAATCCACGCGAGCCAAAGGCTATAGCTAGTAATTTTATACAGAAATGTTTTTGTACAGAAAGGACCGAAATGTTATGTTATGGATATTTTTATTGTTATTATAAATGTTACGTTATGTTTGGGATATTTCCATTGTTTGTGAGGCGAAAATGTGTGATTGCTACTCGTACATTATTCATATTCGGTTTGACGGAGTTTCAGTAAAAGCGACTAGACCGAATAAAGGAGGCTCTAACAGGAAACGCTGTGTAGTTTCTATGTAAGATAATTAATGAATGAAGATTAGATGGATTTACTAGACTTAACGGCAACAAAACGGAAATACTGATAAAATATACTAGATAAGATTATTTGAAGGATTTTCTCTTCGTTTATTTCTTTGTTTTTTAATTCCCTTGAATTTAATTAACGCTTATAATAGTTTAATTGTTTTATCACTCGTTAATTGTACATGTTATAAATTTGTATAAAACATTGGCCAATTTTCTCGTATCTCGTAGTCTTGTCTGTCTAGTTTTGTTTGTTTAGTCTTGTCTTTCTAGTCTTGTCTGTCAAATCTTGTCTGTCTAGTCTTGTCTGTCTGGTCATGTCTGTCCAGTCTTTTCTGTCTAGTCTTGTGTGTCTAGTCTTATCTGCCTAGTCTTGTCTGTCTAGTCTTTTCTCTCTGGTCTTGTCTGTCTAATCTTGTTTGTCTAGTTTTGTCTGTCTAGTCTGTGTAGTCTTGTATGTCTAGTCGTGTCTGTCTAGTCTTTTCTGTCTAGTCTAGTCTGCCTAGCTTTGTCTTTTGTTATACTCCATTACTTTCTATTTATTGTTACGACAGTCTGGTTATCAGAAAAGCAGCAGCATTCGCCTGGTGTTGAACATTTTAGTCAAAAAGTCCGAATAGCATATCATCATCCTCCTCTGCAGATTCTTCTTTCTTTTCTTCCTTCTTGGCAGCTTGAGCAGCAGCTGCGCCGGCAGCAACCGGGACTGGAGCCGCGGCTACGAAGTTGCTAGGATCCTTGATGTATTCCTTGATAGTGGTGGCCTCTTTGAATTCAATCTCTGTAACAGCAGCGATAGCAATGATATTCTTGTGGGCGCGAATGGTGTAGTGGTGACGCTCGTGGCCTCATGTTAGAGCGCTAACTAACATGTATAGATGTCCCGTGTTCTATCCCCAGTGCCGGCCGCATTTGTACCAGAAGTTAAATGTGAAAAATTAATTAGCGCAATTTATAATAACAACTAGGTTTCTGGGCCTATAACTGAATGTGGGCAAAATACAATAGGCCACTAGTAGGCCGCAGTGAAGTTTGAAGGGTTAATACCCGCCATCCACATTGGATCAAACTTAAAAAAAAGGAGATTCTTGACTCCATTTGCACTGCTACATGGTGCAGATGCAGTTGTTGGGTAGCCAATGCTCATACAGACTGAAGCCTATTAGCATCTCCAGCCATGAACGTAGCCCTGAGATTTTCAGGCTTAATGCCGAGGATTTCTGGGACAAAGATGGTGCCAGAATCGTAAACTTGTTCAACAAGCAAACCGAACTCCGTATATAGCAGTTAAAAATCACAAGCAACCAAACTTAAATATGGTGGTGCACCATCGTTCATAAACCACATTGCAATTCTTGTCGCCAATGGTACATCCTGCAGAAACAGAAACGGGCAGTGTCTTTTCGAAAAAGTTGTAATACATCTCGCCAGTAAGTCTTGCTGATAGAAATACCGGTCCTATTAGATAGTCACCCACAATTCCAACCCAAACATTTAAGGAAAACTGATGTTGAAATCTATCTTCACATAGCTCATGCAAGTTTTCATCTGCCCACACATGGTTGTTATGAAAATTCCTTATTGCATTTCTTGAGAAACTAGCTTCTTCGGTGAGAAGAATCTGTGTCAGGAATGTAGGGATTAGAACTGATGTTTGTAAAATCCATTGACGTAACGAAATACGTGGACGATAAGGCAGTTGATGGGTAACCAATGCTCAAACAGACTGAAGCCAAGTTAGCACCTCCAGCCACGAACTTAGTCCTGAGATCTTAATCAGGCTTAATGTCCAGGATTTCTGGGGCAAAGATGGTGCCAGAATCGTAAACTTGTTCTACAATCAAACCATATGAGAATGGAGAGATGTTCTGAAGCACAATGATTTCAATTGTACCCTTAGAAATCTAGGTTGGAATAGACGGAGCCTGGAAGAAAGAAGTTTTTTCTGGAACCAATCCAGTGTTTTGAGCTGGCATGATGACAGACAATGGGGTGATGGCACCTGGACGAGCTGGGGCATGTACTTTGTTTTCTAATAGTTTGTCACGAACTTTTAGGAGGTCTCCACGGGTGAAGACGAAACCGACATTTCCATGGATGTGCTGGAGAAGTTTCTCAAGAGCACTATTTCTTTCCAAGCGACCCTTGATGTCCTTACGCATGAAGCGTCTCATTTGAATCCAGGGAGGGACATAAAGATTTGCTCGTTTTGCTTCGAACCGACATTGTCAGCGCCCACAATAAAACATTTCGGATAATCTTTAATGAGTTGAATGATCTTTAAGAAGTTGCCTTGTCCTCCCTACTCATCTTGGTGTCTGCAGGGACTCGTTAATGAATTTAAGAACAAGACAGACTTGTCTGTCTAGTCTTGTCTGTCTAGTCTTGTATGTCTAGTCTTGTATGTCTAGTCTTGTCAGTCTAGTCTTGTCTGTCTAGACAAGACAAGACAGATAAGACTAGACAGACAAGAATAGACAGCCAAGACTAGACAGACAAGACTGGACAGACAAGACAAGACAGTCAAGAATAGACAGACAAGTGTCTGTCTAGTCTTGTCTGTCCAAGTTTGGAGACATTAGGAACACAGAGCGATACGTCTATAATCTGGTTACACGAGAACAATCGGATGGCAACACTAGTGCAGAAAAGATCTTTGACAGCCTCCAAAAGCTCAAAAACCTTACTTTAACCCAAGGCAGGACCAAACTAGCATTCGCAAAATCGCTGGTTCCGGAATGTCCAATAATAAAAAAGCAAATTGAATTTGCATTCGCCAATTCAGAAGTGGATATTCGAGTCTACTCACCACAGACACGGCCGAAAGATACCCAAAACGAAATTTCGAACGAATGGACTGAAGTGAGAAGTCGTAAAAACAAAAAAGAAAAAGAAAGAAAGGTAAAGCGCACAGATGCAGTCCTAATAAAGGCGAACGGGAAGACATATGCCGACCTCCTAAGGATGGCCAAAACCCAGGTAAAGCGCACAGATGCAGTCCTAATAAAGGCGAACGGGAAGACATATGCCGACCTCCTAAGGATGGCCAAAACCCAGGTTTATCCAGAAAACTCAGATGACAACATATCAGGAGTCAGAAAAACCAGAAATTGAGAATTACTTCTGGAAGTGAAGGAAAGAAGGCTGAAAACCTCAAGAAAACAATTAAACAGAAACTGCCCGATATTGAGATCCGTACAAAAAACATAACTATACATATAGGGATATAACATAAGGGATCTAGACTCAGTAACCACCAAGGATGAAATACTCAGTGCACTACAAAACACAATTGAAATTAGCAAAGACCAAGTGATCATAAAAACCCTTAGACCAGCATATGGAGAGACCTAAGTAGCGACTGTTTCACTTCCACAAAAACAAGCAAGAGAACTAATAGAGAAAGGCAGGTTAAAGATTGGCTGGTTACAATGCAGAGTAAGAGAAAGAATCCAACTGGAGAGATGCCATAGATGGTGAAAATCAGGACATTACGGCAGCACATGTAACGGACAAGACAGACAAAATCTATGATTCAATTGTGGCCAAGAAGGCCACAAGGCAAACGACTGCAAGAATGAGCCTTATTGCCCAATATGCATTATGAAGGGTCACAGGTCGGATTCCGGAATGTGCTCGGAATTGAAGAAAGCTTTGGCGGAGGCGAAGCCTTATTAAAGAATGGATTAAACCTCTCGGAGAACCAGTTCGGCTTCCGGGAAGGCAAATCAACTATAGACGCCATAAAACAGGTTATAGATATCGCCAAAAAGGCCAAAGTAGGCACCAAAAGAACTCGGAAAATATGTGCCCTAGTTACGATTGATATTCGCAACGCTTTCAACTCCGCTGTTTGGCAAAACATCTTGGAAGAACTAACAAGAAGAAATATATCTCCGTACCTACTGCAAATGGTTCGCAGCTACTTCGAGTGCTGCAGTGTCATACTTCAAGCCGAACAAGATACGCTACACTACAACGTCACTAGTGGTGTACCCCAGGGCTCTGTATTAGGACCGACACTGTGGAACGTACTTTACGATGGAGTACTTCGGCTGGTGCTACCTGAAGGTACTAAGCTAACAGGCTTCGCTGATGATCTTGCACTAAGAATCGTCGGCATAACAGAAAAGGGTGTCATGCTAAAGGTGAATCAAGCAATCAAACAAATTGTCTGCTCGATGGAGTCAAAATCACTGCGCATAGCTCCTGAAAAAACTGAAGCAGTTCGGTTGATGGGATACAGAAAACTTCTCTCCATCATCAAGACACATCTCCAAAACATCAAATATCTAGGAATTATAATCGACAAGTGTTTGTCTTTTAAAGAGCACTTTAATATGTCAGCAGAGCGAGCAATAAAAACCACGTCTGCCCTCGACAAACTTATGCCCAATGTTGGAGGGCCTAGGAGCAGCAAACGCAGGTTGCTCAGCGCAGTTGCCCAGTCTGCGATGTTGTACGGTGCCCCTATATGGGCGGAAGCCATTGGAAGTAGCAGCTTATCAGAGAAAACTGGCTCTGCGTGTATGTAGTGCCTATCGGACAGTGCCCAGAGTTAGTTATCTTAGGCATTCCGCCAATAGACTTGCAAATCAGGCTAAGGAAATACCTACATTATGCTTCCAAAGATGATATAACAAGAAATAAGGCAAACGATAATCTCTTAAGGGAATGGCAGGAAGCTTGGAATATGACACCAAAAGGCGAGTGGACAAGGATACTCATCCCCAATATAGAGACATGGTACGGACGAAAACATGGAGAAATAAACTACCACCTAACCCAAATACTCACGGGTCATGGGTGCTTTAAGGAATTCCTTCACAACATCGGGAGGGCATCAGATCCAGACTGTATATACTGCGGACAACTAGACAACGTAATCCATACGCTATACGATTGCCCGAAATGGGACAAAGAACGCAAGGATATAGCAATAGACAACCTTAATCCAAGGAAAACAACGAATTTGAACAAATGCTACAATCACAAGAAGACTGGGACACTATAAACGGAATGATCAACAAGATCCTATCCCAAAAAGAAGCTGATGAACGTCTCTGGAAAAAGAGGAAAACAACAGCCACTAATTCCAGCTACCATGTACTGCGATAGAAGACACAAACACATTTAACATATTTTTTTGTAAATTAATTTTATTGCATTTAAATAATATGACAACTGACACCCTGAATGTAAATGCTACAAGCGGTCTCAGGGTGCTCAGGATTAAAATTAAAGAAAAAAAGCCCTGTCTGTCTAGTCTTATTCTTGTCTGTCTTGTCTTGACTGTCTATTCTTGTCTGTCTTGTTTGTCTTGTCTTGACTGTCTATTCTTGTCTGTCTTGTCTGTCTTGTCTGTCTTGTCTGTCTTGTCTGTCTTGTCTGTCTTGTCTGTCTTGTCTGTCTTGTCTGTCTTGTCCGTCTTGTCCGTCTTGTCCGTCTTGTCCGTCTTGTCCGTCTTGTCCGTCTTGTCCGTCTTGTCCGTCTTGTCCGTCTTGTCCGTCTTGTCCGTCTTGTCCGTCTTGTCCGTCTTGTCCGTCTTGTCCGTCTTGTCCGTCTTGTCCGTCTTGTCTGTCTTGTCCGTCTTGTCTGTCTCGTCTGTCTTGTCTGTCTTGTCTATCTATTCTTGTCTGTCCAGTCTTGTCTGCCTATTCTTGACTGTGTAGCCTTGTCTGTCTAGTCTTGTCTGATTTGTCTTGTCTGTCTATTCTTGTCTGTCTACGTCTTGTCTGCCTAGTCTTGTCTGTCTAGCCTTATCTGTCTAGTCTTATTCTTGTCTGTCTAGTCTTGTCTGTCTTGTCTTGTCTGTCTTTTCTTGTCTGTCTTGTCTATTCTTGTCTGTCTAGCCTTGTCTGTCTAGTCTTGTATGTCTTGTCTTGTCTGTCTATTCTTGTCTGTCTATTCTTGTCTGTCTATTCTTGTCTGTCTAGTCTTGTCTGTCTATTCTTGTCTGTCTAGTCTTGTGTATCTAGTCTGCATGGTTTATCTCTTCAGCAAGTTGAATTATTGCTTAAATTAAATAATTAACAAGCAAAACTATGTACGATCCAAAGCGATTGCAGCATAGGTCACGCCGCTGAGAGAATAATCAATGAAATGTAATCACGGCTTGGTTCGTTGATCTGTTACAGGTAAGCGCACATGCGTAGTTCATTCTTTAGACCTTGCGTGGCGACTTCAGAAATTCAATTTTTGAACCGATGACAAAGATTAAATCATTTTCTGGAAGATAGCGTTAGTTCATCGACGGGTCAAACAGTTTTAGGTCAAATAGTTTTACTATCTAAATCGACTGTGCCTGATTACAATTATCATTACAAACATTACAACTATCACATTGATTGTACCTGCTACTGGTTGTTAATTATGTGTGGTATAAAGTAGTGACCTGACCTTAAATAAAAACGTCGGAGATTCGCCATCAAAGTTGAATTCATTTGTTGCATTTATGAGCGAGCGAGATCAATTGTGCCAATAATTATCAGCAATTATTTAACGCAGTGTTAACGGTCTCGTGTGAACTCGCATAAGTACAATAAAAAGTTCAAACTGTCCATAAATAAAACGAATGGCGTAACAGAGTATTAAGATTTAGTTATCGAAGAAAAAGAAATGTGTAAATCCCACAACTGGTAGTAATTGGTAGATTATGTTGATTTGGATATTATTTTATGTAATAAGATTTATGTATTCTTTTGATTGTAAATTAATGAATATTATGAAAGTAACTTCAATTCTTGTGTTTGGATTAAAGTTATATAAGTGTAAAGTTCTCGTTTATTTATTGTTAGTGTTTTAAATTGACTTCATTCAATTATCGTTGTTATGTGAATTTAATTGTTTTTTAAATAAATAATATTGAAAGTATAATTTTAATTAATAATTTAAAATCGGTTGCAAAAATTCTTCCGAACGGAAAGTGAACGAAGTCGGGTTAATAAAAAATCTAATTAGCAAATTCTTAAAACAATAAAGCGAAAGCAATGAGTAGCAATAAAACTAATATTATAGAAATTGCTTAGATTCATTTAAAAAGCCTTGCAATTATAGAAAAGAAAACAATGATTTCATAAATAGAAACAAACATTGAGAAAGTAACTTTTCAGATTCATAATCCGCACCATTGCCTGCTTTGAAACCGCCATTGAGTTTAACCGATTGCTTCCTCCTATTTCTTGCACAAAGCAATAATTAATATTGTAAGAGAATTACGTTTTTACCCAGCGTCATTTTTCTCCAGTTCCCACAATTTACAGTTGACTAGTACACATCAAACTGCATTATGGCTCAACCTTTTCCCAAGACAGATGTATACTAAGAAGCTGTCTCGCTCTTCGCCGCATTTCCTAGCGGTTTTCGTTTGGATGTATCGTCACAATGACTGCACAAACTGTATAAAACTTCTTTGCTAATTCTTAATGTTCCTCAAATATTAATTTATATCAAATATGCAAAATGTTTATCTAACGTTTGAGTCGCGTGAAAAGATGTCGCACCGCGCCGTTCGAAGTTAGGTTAGAATCAAGTTAAATTCACAAAAAACTAAGATTTTACGAGTGTCAGGTTTGTGAAGACCAATCAATTGTTTTGCGAGAATATTGATCGAAAAGTTGAATAATTATTTCTGCTAGAACTTACAAAATTTGCAATTTCCCTAAATTATTGAAGCAAGTTTTAATTTGCAAATTATGTAAACTTCACAAAAATATTCCGAAAACTTCGAAAATTTTAGTTTTATGATCTATCCATTTTCCAACTATTCATTTATTTTTGTCGCAGCTATTCGACAGGCGAACTTATCAACTTACATTTTCCCGAAATTATTTGAGAAAGTTATCCATTAATATCTAGATATCTAGACTAGATGCGACAAAAATTTCATCAATTTTGTTTTTGTTAAAGTCTTGTAAACTAGATTATTTAATTTGTATCTTAAAATATCTGTCCGCCTGTCCGTACCTTCAATATTAGTCTAGACGTCTGAATTGTCTAATGCTAATTCCTCCAAATTAAAAGTCTGGATTTATTTCCTAGTCTTGTGTGTCTCGTCTTGTCTGCCTAATCTTGTCTGTCTAGTCTTGTCTCTAGTTTTCGACCGATATAGAATTAATTAATTAAAGTTTTAAGACAATTAATTATCGTTAAGGATCCGTCACAAAGAGAGTCATGTAATGTCATAGAAGTTCACTGAACATTGTAAATATTTTCATCAGCATGGTGAGGCATTTTAAATAGACATATATGTTCATTTCTCCTTCCGTTCGCTTTTGTACGAGCTCGTTTGTATGCATAGAAGCGAGGACGACATGCAGAAGTGATGCGACTAAATTTAAGTTCATTTTTTAATCAGCTGCACAAAGTGCCTCACGTTGTAGCATTCTGCTGCTAACATTTAACCGTTCCCGATAAATGCCCGGTACTGTTGTTCGATTTCTACGGTAATTTTTTATGTATGAGAATGCATCATAAATTGCACGTAGACAGCATTTTCCGGAATTATCGTATCCGTTATATAAACGGTTTCGCTAAGAAAAATTGTTTATCGTGCACATAGAAATGTTTACGATAAACAATGTTTATATCAGAAGATAACAAATCTCGGTTTAAATATAGTAGAAAGAATCTGTCCGATTCTTATCGTGCAATTGTAGATAATTTATTATTAGACTTGCGGTCATTCTAATTGGTGTTTCGTAATGAATGCGATACAATCAATTCTTTTGTGCCGGTTATCTACTTTAATTGCTTGTTTATAAGCCGCATTGTCTATTATTATTTGACATGATGCGCCGTTCCCCTACTTTGGACAGATTTCTCTTTATTTCTCTGTTACATTCGGTTGCACTGGAAGAATCATAAATTCTCCTTTACGCTTTCTTTATACACAATGGGTATCATTCAAAGCTAGAGGAACATTTATATTCAACATGATAGTTGAAACCTAGATTAATCTAAAAATCGTTCATTTTAAGCATTTTTGGTGGTTTATTATAAACAGTCAAAGGTTTCTATTTCAAGTTTTCATTAGTTTAAGTGAATATGACACAAGCTTTGTAGTAATTAAAAGGCAAATATCAACATGAAATGGAATATTTAACGCGATAAGTCCTTCACTTTACCGTGCTTATAAAAGCTCAAATTTGCATTGATTTGAATGGTCATTTGGCGAATGAAAATTTTGAAACTTGATACGAATTTTTTTCACAAATATTGACACGGTTTACTCATTTAAAACCAAAGTGGTAAGCTAAGAAAATTGGATGATGACTTTTGTGCCACTAAAAACACCGAAATAAAAACTTCATCCATGACAATATTTCAATAAAAAATTAAGTTCAAATAGCCTGTATTAGACGAGAAGTTTGTTCTTGTAATTAAATGTGTAATTGCTTATTCACAACATAAACTAGTTTAACTTATCTTAAATTCCAACTTTCAGGAAACTCGACCTTTTTTCTTCGCATGAAAGGTACTTTGCGAGATAAGAGAATAATTTGTAGAATTTGTTGGAGACCGTTAGTCTGCCATAAAATGGTATTTATGTGTTGTTCTACGTATCTAATAATTTTCTGCTAACTGCTGCTATGTCTTTATCTATTTTATCTTTAGTTTTATTATATCAGAATTATACTGCACACTATCTACTTAATAGGTTTTACAATAGTAATCCAAGTATCGTCCACTTCTGGTTTTCTTTCAGTTACGAGTTTGTATAATTAATAATAAAGCTTTTGTAATTATTTTCAAGAAGTTTTGAATAATATCTCTCTAATTTCCATATCATTTCAGCAAATTAACACGGGAAAAAGTACACTTTAAAAATTACAGTTTCAAATCGTAGCAGCGGCCTTACGAATTTGAGACTGTAAAAACTAGAAATTGCTTTTGTTAAAATTACAGTTTTCGATATTATTAGTAAATAAGTTTTAAAAATTACAGTATGCGACTGCAATCTTTACAATTTTTTATTCGTAAGACCGCTGCTACTACAGTCGAACTTCCATAACTCGAACTTCTGTAACTCCAATTTTTCTATAACTCGAATATTTTTAGAAATTCATACGTTTAGTTAGCATTTATATATAAATTAACTTTCATAACTCGAATTTTCCTTAACTAGAATTTTTCCATAACTCGTAGTAAAAGTTTGTACAATGTTAAAATTTTACATACAAAATAATCTCTATAACTCCAATTTTTTAACCGCTGCGTATTTCCCAAAATTTATGATGCCCGATATTGCCTACCATAAACCTTCCATAGTGTAATTAATCCTCGGGCAGATTACCAAACATTTTATTTTTCATATTTTATGATCACCAAAAACTCGAATAAAGCAAAACTAAGAATTTACCAGCGGGTGTGCTTTAGGAAGATTACGACAGGATATTATTCTCCCGAGAATCGGTAATCCAAAAAGAGACGATATAATCGAAGATCACCCACAAGGTGCTATATATTATGGAAAACAATAAAAAATTACTAACTTTTTCAAAAATAATATATTAATTAAAATTATTTTTAATTAATTATAGTTATATAACATCATATTAATAATCTATACATATTTATTTGTAATTTATAAATATATACATATGTACATATGTACTTTCTTTGAATAAATTGTGTATAATGTATTTTACTTATTTTATATTTATGTATTTCTATAACTCCAATTTTCTATAACTCGAATTTTTTTTCATGAACTATGGCAATTCGACTTAGGGAAGTTCGACTGTATTTAAACTGTAAATTTGTGTACTTTTTTCCGTGAACTATTAGATTAAAGTAAACTTGGCGCTGTTTAATCATCTGTTTTTGTACGTTTTTGCAATTTTTCAAATATTTACAAATATTGAAATAGTATAACTGAATTTGTAACTAGGGTGAAAAGTTGTTAATTCAGTCAGATTCAGATAGTATATTCAGTCAAAACATTCGCTCGAGAGGGGAATTGACAATTTCGCCTGTGTTAAAACAATATTTTTTATTACTCATGCGAGGGGATCCAAAAGGGGCCTTCCAGAAAAAATGGAATCAAAAATGAAGAATATGCTTTTTCAATTGTCTCCGGTGGTTTGGATTCGTCATAAGAACTCTCCTCAGTCAAATAATCTACGTCAAGAAGTACTTTTCGCGCATGTGTAATAAAAAGGTTTTTTTGCAATTTGATTCTGTTTTTTCGGTAATTACTTATCTCTTATGACATTTTAAGAATTTAACCATCATATTAAAATAAATTTCCGCTGTTTAATAATCTGTTTGTTGTTTTAAAGTAATAAAACGTATTTAAAAAACACGTTTTTATTAAAATGCACTAAAAAGGAGAAAATAATTTTTTCCGTGTTGACTATAAACAAACGCGTGGAGCGCTAAACTATATGACCACATATACATATATACATGTGTTAAAAACAAAAATAACTAATAGTAGGTCAATCAAATGAATGCTTGCAACAATTACTTAAAATGACTACTACAAAATATGTAGAACATACAAAAGTCTATCATTTTCCAAATTTTAGAAACTTGATAGTAGAAAGATAAAATTTTTCTTTCGTTTCAAAAATTATTTAAAATTAAAACAAGAAATTAAAAAAAATAGTCTTTCTATATTGCCTTAAATATAAATCAGACGTGATTAATCAATTTGTAAATGAGAAAATTAAAAAATGACGTATGAAAGTCAAATTTCAGCCTAGATTCCTTGAGATTCATGCCTAATATCTCCGCAACACAAACTTTACAACAAATGATTTAAAAATCGCATTGTCTTAATTTAATATTGTCAAGATTTATATTGCATGCAACAAATTATAGGCGATATAATATTAAATTGAGATAAAAGATTTTCAAATTTGAGCTTTGAGCTCAAAGATTACTGAAAGCCGATTTTTTGGTCAGATTCTTAATGTTTTCTAGATTTATATTGGATATACTCCACGCTTTTATTTATAGTCACCACTGAGAAAAATGTTTCTAATTATTTCCAATGTTTAACAATTTTTCAGAAATTGACAAATAATAAATACAGTCGAACTTCCCAAAGTCAAATTACCATAGTTCACGAAAAAATGGAGTTATAGAAAATTCGAGTTACAGAAATACATAATTAAAAAATTCGTAAAATTCACTTTATACAATTTGTTCAAAGTAAATATAATATAATATAACATATGTATTTATTTATAAACAAAAAAAATAAATATACATTATTAATATAATGTTATATAATTATAATTAATTAAAAATAATTAAAATATTATTTTTTGAAAGTTTGTAATTTTCAATTTTTTCATTCAAAAATTCTCTATCTACAAAGTGTTCCAAAGTAGATAATGCGCGGTACACTTCGTCTGGAAGTCTTTTGAACACAGATATTCGCTATACTAATTTAAATAATTACGCATTTCTTTGTTCGTGGGTGGAGTTGCCACTGTTTCGTTGTTAGATAAGATATCTTCATGTCTCACCTAAAAATATGCATCATTAGTTGCACCATTTTCGGCTTTGTTCAGAATTTCTTCGCGGTTTCTTCTAATTTAAGAAAGTGTACTTGGTGGAATCTCAAAGTCTTCAGCAATCACTTTTTTCTTTTTAATTCCTTTGTCAACTTCACTTATCAACCTCACTTTGTCAGATAACGACATCGTATTGACTTCACTTCTCTGACCACTCATATTTGCAATTGTAACGGCAGAGGTAAGAAGAAAGAATGATGTTAAACTCTAAAATTTATTATTAGCATATAGCTTTAAATTATTACACAACTAATATATAGCACCTTTACTATAACAAATAGGATACGGTTTATGATAGGTAATATCCGGCACCATAAATTTTGGAAAGTAATCAGCGATTAAAAAATTGGAGTTATAGAGAATATTTTCTATGTAAAATTTTACCATTGTACACATTTTTACTACGAGTTATGGTATTTTTACTACTTGAGTTAAGGAAAATTTGAGTTATGGAAGTTAATTTATAAGTGTAAAATGCTATCTAAAGCTACGAAAAAGTTCGAGTTATAGAAAAATTGGAGTTATAGAAGTTTGAGTTATGGAAGTTCGACAGTATATAAAAAACTTTTTAAAAACTACGTTTTTATTAAAATGCAGTTAAAATAATTTTCATTTCCGTGTTGACTATAAATAAAAGTGTGGATCGCAAGACTATCTTCAAGTTATCTTCAAGGACACTCTACGTTTTTATTTTTGTTATGGCAATTTTGTTTGATCAGCTGCCTTCGATTCTGCTTACCACCACTCATTCTTCTCTGTACTTTACTTAATCTAGATATTGTTTATTAACAATTCATACATCCACATATGCGGTTCCTGACATATATAATTACATTTAATATGGATTACTATGTGGAATACTTAAACTAATGTATAAGTAATTGTCTAAAGCATAGGTTTCCAACCTGGGGTACATGTACTCCTGGTGGTACATTACGTTGTTGCAGTTGTTTACAATTTAAATTTCAAAAAAATTTTATGTAGAGCGTAATTTTTCAAAATGTAAATTAAAACTAAATCACGGCGATGCGTAGCGGAGGTACGTTCCGTCTTGTGCCCCCATCACTTTTCAATGATAACAGTCAACGCGCCTCCCAATTAGTTTTTATACGGCGCGATGCACCTAATGTTTTGATTGTTGTTATGAAAATGTGTGCTTTTATATAAAATTTCACTGTCAATAACTTTTAAAATCTATAATCACGTCCTAATCTTTAATAATGGACAAATGGTTAATAAATTATAAGAGGAAACTAACAGAAAACTCTGACACTCCTAGTAGCAGCATTACCAAGCCACACCCTCAAGAAAATTCTGAAAAATTAATACAAAAAACAGAAAAAAGACTGAATTGTGTGTTATGAAACATTTTCGAACAACTTGATGAAGCCATCCCTTCTTAAACGTCATTTATTCAACAAATTGAAGCATTTAAAAGACAAGCCTGTTGATTTTTAGGGTTCCGTACCGAAAACGGAACCCTTATAGGATCACTTTGTTGTCCGTCTGTCTGTCTGTCTGTCTGTCTGTCTGTCTGTCTGTCCGTCTGTCTGTCTGTCAAGACCATTTTTCTTAGGAACGCGTAGAGGTAACAAGTTGAAATTTGTATCAAATACTCGGGTCTGCGGTCTCTTTCAGCTGTGAAAAAATCAAACTTGTAAGTCAACGCTATCAAAAGATATGACCGTTTATGTCGCATATTTTGCGATTTCACAAGGGAATCAAAACCTATAGGGTACTTCCCGTTGACCTAGAATCATGAAATTTGGCAAGAAGCGGTGTCTTACAGCACATGCAAAGAGAAAAATCTGAAAACCGTAAATATGTAGTTTAATTACAAGGAAAATGCGAATTTACTATTAGAAACTTATGAAAATACACTAATGTTGTCGTAGTGGTATTGTTAGGCTCCAGAAGCATATGGGTTGCATACAGTTATGTCCTCCTCGGTTAGGTTAGGTTTTTTAATTGTTAGGCAATAGTTAAAAAGTATGTGTTGGCACCAAGCTGTTTATTCTGAATTTTCTTTGTTTATATTCGTTATGCATTTCATCACGTATGCTCTATATACATAATATATACAGGGTATATATTATGTCTAAATTTTGCTTGTTTACCGACAAAACCGACATGCGACATACTCAAGTCCCATAACATCCTGTATATATTATATTTCGTCTAATTTTTCTTTATAATCTACATATACTTAAATCACGTACGCCCTATATTTTATGGTAGTCAATTGCCCAAAAGCAATCAATTTAACAACTGAATGTTAAGAGTATCGAAATAGATCTAGAAATAGTTAATATATTAGTTTATATTAGATCTAGAAATAGTTAGATCTTAATATAAGTTAGTGAATAAGTGTGATACTAAAATAAAGTTTTTTTTTATAATTTATAATTTTATAAGTTTAAAAATATTCGCGTTATTTAAAAAAAATACCCTGTATTGTCCTTTATACAGGGTATATAGGTATACAGGCAAAATTGAGCAGTAAAAACAAATAGTGAAGTTCCAGAACCAGTAAACACTAATAGTGAATGAGGGATGTATGGTAATAAAATATAGGGTAGAATTCCATCGTACGACCGCGACATCTTGAGGTTATGCTTGCAGCGGTACTAAGATGGTCGTGATTTCAGGAGGGCCACTTGTCAAGTTAACTGAATGTGTTTGCTACGTCCTCCACAAAAAAAAGATACCTTACTTACAAGTTTGTACGGAACCCTCGGTGCGCGAGTCACAACTCGCACTTGACCGGTTTTTTTAAGACAGCGAAGTGAGTTGATAAATATCAAAACGTCAGTTCAATGTTTTACTACAACTAACAAACAAGCTCTTTAAGCATCATATTTAGTTAGTCTGAGAATTGCCCAATCTTCCAAACCTCACACTATTGGTGAAAGTTTAATTCTACCTGCAGCAAAAGATTTAGTAACATCAATTCTTGGCCAAGCAGCAGCAACAACACTGGATGTTTCTCTATCAAACAGCACTGTTTCTCGAAAAATTGGTGAAACGGGTAAATGAAAAACTAATTGAGAATATAAAACAAAGCCGATTTTTTGCAATTCAAATAGATGAAAGTACGGATTTAAACAATTTTACGCAGTTGATGACTTATAAATGATTTGAAAAAGAAGAATTTTTATTCTGCGAACCGCTTCCAAATAATACCACTACAAATGAAATTTTCAAGAAACTTAATGAATTTATGACCCAACATGATATCAATAGGAAAAACTGCGTGGGAGTATGTACTGATGGATCACGTGCAATGGTAGGTTGTTATGGAGGCGTTCGTGCTAAAATTAAAGAAGTTGCTAGTCCTAAAGTTTACACATTGTAGTATACATCGTGAAGCGCTTGCTGTGTTGGATGTATTGGATCAATCAGTAAAGATAGTTAAATTCATTAAATCCAGAGCCCTTAATTCAAGACTTTTTACTATTTTGTGTAATGAAATGGGTAGCGACCACAATGAGCTTCTTCTACATACAGAAGAAGGTTGTCGAGAGGAAAAGTTTAACTCGACTTTTTGAGCTTCGTTCAGAAGTGCAGGTCTTCCTATCAGAATACAAAATTGAATTCTCTCATTGGTTTAGTGATGAACTCGGGTTGGAACGATTAGCTTATTTGGCTGATATTTTTGGACGCTTAAATGATCTGAATTTCAGTTTACAAGGCCAAAATGTAACACATTTTGCTATATCTGACAATATAAAGGCAGCTATCACTAAACTGGAATTTATAATCAAGGATATAAGAAAAAGCGAGTTTGCGGCATTACCTACATTAGAAGACTTTACTTCCCAAAATAAACTAATAATAAATAAAATATTGATTAAAGACTTTGAAAAACATTGCTCGAGTCTTGTTGAGAATTTCCGATCATCCTTTCCTGAAAATCTTTCCTGAAAAATCTGAAGAGATCCGTTTTCATCAGTTTCGGAAATTGTGTTGGATCAATTTTCAGTGGAAGAAAGAGACCAATTAATTGAAATTTCATAATTTTGATTTTGAAAAATTTTGAGCTGTTTAAACGCCGCCATTTTCGCGCGGTCTGTTCCACAGACGTCAACATGACGTCAATTCTTACTGACACTTCAGTGAAATGATTACTACAGCTGTTTTCGTTTTCAATTTCACGTTTTTGACGTTTGTTTTCTAACCAAAAGACTACAATGACAAATAAACAATACGAACTTGTTTACATAGTATGTTACGTCACTTTCGTTGTAACCAATGGTGTTGCGTTTTAAAAATTTGAATTTCCCTCGCTTAATTTTTATTCATTAATTTTAAGTATTTAAAAAGATATTAATTTCAAAAAGAACGATTTAGTTCAAATGTCCGGTCAATAAATATTCGAAAAAAAAATTTGAACCAAATTTAAATTTCATGCATATTCCCTATTGGTAAAACAGATTATGGCTCATCAGTAATAACTTATTTAATTCTTATCACATTTTAGTAACAAATTTCAGTCAAATTTCCGTTGTTAAAAGATCAGCTGATCAGATCAGCTTTCAGTTTTTTCCTACACTCATATTTCCCTAGTACCTCGAATACTTATGAATAGGCTAGATTAGGCAAGACTAAACAAGACTAGACAAGACTAGACAAGACTTGACAATACTGGACAAGACTGGACAAGACTGAACTAGACTGGACTAGACTGGACTAGACTGGACTAGGCTGGGCTAGACTGGACTAGACAAGACTAGACAAAACTAGACAGGACTAGACAAGACTAGACAAGACTAGACAAGACTAGACAAGACTAGACAAGACTAGACAAGACTAGACAAGACTAGACAAGACTATACAAGACTAGACAAGACTAGACAAGACTAGACAAGACTAGACAAGACTAGACAAGACTAGACAAGACTAGACAAGACTAGACAAGACTAGACAAGACTAGACAAGACTAGACAAGACTAGACAAGACTAGACAAGACTAGACAAGACTAGACAAGACTAGACAAGACTAGACAAGACTAGACAAGACTAGACAAGACTAGACAAGACTAGACAAGACTAGACAAGACTGGACAAGACTAGACAAGACTAGACAAGACTAGACAAGACTAGACAAGACTAGACAAGACTAGACAAGACTAGACAAGACTAGACAAGACTAGACAAGACTAGACAAGACTAGACAAGACTAGACAAGACTGGACAAGACTGGACAAGACTGGACAATACTAGACAAGACTAGACAAGACTAGACAAGACAAGTCTAGACAAGACTAGACAAGACTAGACAAGACTAGACAAGACTAGACAAGACTAGACAAGACTAGACAAGACTAGACAAGACTAGACAAGACTAGACAAGACTAGACAAGGCTAGACAAGACTAGACAAGACTAGACAAGACTAGACAAGACTAGACAAGACTAGACAAGACGAGGGAAGACCAGACAAGACCAGACAAGACCAGAGAAGACCAGACAAAGCCAGACAAGACCAGGCAAGACAAGACCAGACAAGACGATTGAACATGACTGCGGAAGACTATACAATACTAGACTGGACAAGTCTAGGCAAGACTGGACAAGACTAGAAAAGACTGGACAAGACTGAACAATACTAGACAAGAGTGGGCAATACTCGACCAGACTAAAGTAGACAAGAATGGACAAAATTAGGTAAGACTGGACCAGACTGGACAAGATTGAACAATTCTCGACAGGACTAGACAAAGCCAGATTAGACTACACAAGACAAGACTGGACAAGAATGAACAAGACCAGACAAGACAATACTAGACAAAGTTAAACATCACTGGAGAAAACTGCACCAGAGTGGACAAGAGGGAACAATACTCGACAAAGCTTTAGTTTCTAGAAAAGACTAGACTAGACAAGACTGGGCAAGACTGGAGAAGATTGACCAGACAGGACAAGACTGAATGAGACTGGACAAGTGTGGATAAGACTAGTGTGGACTAGACAAGTGAGGACTAGGTAACCTAAACTAGGTTAGGCAAAGACTGTTCAAGTAATTTCTTTCTCGAAATTGAATACCAGTTCGGTTTTCTTTCCTTATGAAAGAATAAAGCTCTGGATTCGGATCGTTTTATTCATCCCGGCTGAATTTCTCAAGTACTTAAATACTCAAGTACAGTTTTTTAAGATTGTAGAAACTGGCATGGAATATCTTTGAAATATATCGCCTACACTTGGAATTAACAGTTTTATTATTGCAGAATTCTATGTTTTGTCTCGTTTATTCAGCTAAATACCTTCGTTGAACCTATCGACTTTGCTTAGAAAGTATTTACAATTCGCTTTGTAATAAACATTGGTTGAAATAAATGGACTTTGAATAAGTGTCAGCAGACAACAAATTGCGATGTGAAAGAAGTGAGTAATCGTTTGTACCATGCGTTAATTCATTCATACATATATTTTCGCAATTATTAACTGTTTTAGAAAGTGAATTCGTTATGATCGAGTAATCGATGTAATTCCGTGCGAAAATTTCATATTCCAAGCTTGAACCAATAAAGAAAAGCGATTACTTGTTAATTTTCGGAATGTTTTCAAAAATGTTACGCGTTGAAAGTTGCGGCGCATTAATATGTAAATTAATTTACAATTTGCCTGCGCTGCGCTTTCAAAGTGCACTTAGAGAGGAATACTCAAGGAAATGCACCATAAGCGAAATATAAATGATAAAATCCCCCACAACGTGGTTCCAATTAAATTTCTTCCCAAGGATATTATCCCATTAAAAGAAAAATCGTTTCAGTATCTCAAATAAATCTGGATTTCAATAAACAATTTCAATAAAATAACTTTTAAAATTACGAAATGTTTGAATGGACAAATTTATTTTAAATGACTCACGCGTATTAAAATAACATGCAGTGAGTTGACAATAGGAAATCAAACGTGTAAGAATTGTCCCCCGAGTCCGTAAAACCGCATTAACAGCGTTGCACCGTCCCTTCACCCCATGTCGGCGTAAGAACGTCGTAAAATAAGTAAATGGAGGATCCATATGGTATTCTCTTGTTGGAGTCGTAGTTTATAGTGGTAGAGGGAATGTCAACAAGTAGGAATATTTATTACGACTTTTATGCGTTCAAATAGGGGGCTTTAAATGGGGGGCTCGATGAGTCTGTTTATGATTCGAGCGGTGCTTAACTTTTAATTCAAATGGAAGCGATCCTGCGGCTTGGAACTAATGCATGACTAATTTTATTTTGCTTTCATTGGATTTATTCCTGTAAATAAAAAAAAACAATCTTTTATTTAATTCAGAGGATGGTTACTACGTGGTACTTCAGACTTACTCTGAATTGAACCACTAATTGTGAAAATAATATATAGGGTCTTTCATTAAGCGGTTCCTATCGTTAAATTTAAATAAAACAAAGTGTGTGTGAGATATCATCGAAATTTTTATTTGTTGAAAGCCCTATCGATGCCATTATGTATGGAATATAACATCCAGCAAATGTGCGCCGCGGCTTCGCTGGGTGACGCGCTTCGGAAGGTACCAATTTTCCATGACTCTGGGACATAAATCCGGCTGCATTTGACCGATGGCGTGAGTTATGTTGGCTTTGAGAGCCGCTGTGGTTTGTGGCTTATTCGCATGGACATGCGACTTAAGAAAAGCCCACAAGAAAAAATGTAACGGTAATGTCTAATGTGACAAGAGCTGTGTGGCACGTAGCGTCGTCCTGTTGAAACCACATGTCATTGGTGCCCATATTATCCAATTCAGGCCAGAAGAAGTTGGTAATCATCGACCTATACCGCTCGCCGTTAACGGTGATGGCCTGGCCAACGTCGAAATATGGACGATGACGTCGCCTGCCCAAAATCCACAACAAACAGTGACTTTTTGGGATGTATTGGACGCTCTTGGATCTCATGTGGATTGGTATCGTCCCAAATTCGACAATTTTGTTTATTGACGTACCCATTCATCCATAAATGGGCATTGTCGCTGAAGATGATTTTTTTTATTAAAATTAGGGTCAGTTTCCAACTGCTCCAGGGCTCATTCAGCGAACACACGTCGTTGTCTATGCTCGTTTAGCCACAGCTCCTGGGTGAGTTTATTTTTGTACGGGTGCAGGTCGAAGTTACGACGCAAAATTCGCCAAGTTGTGGTCTTCGAAAGGCCGAGTTCTTGTGAGCGACGCGAAATCGACTGCCTCGGATTCTCCTGCACACTCTCACAGACAGCGGCGATGTTTTCGGCAGATCTTGCGTTTCCTCGTCGTGCTGGTGTTGGTTTATTGTTTACTGAACCAGAGGTTTCAAATTTATCCACCACACTGCAAATAGTCCGCTCGGTAGGACGATTATGGTGACTGTAAAATGGGCGTAGCGCGCATATAACGTTGCCCGATCACAACACCTATTTTGATAAAACAATTTTATCATTTGCACGTGTTGTTGAACGCTTTATCTGCCCATTGTGATTTGGCAATACAAACTGCATGAATGACAGCCAATTCGACAAATGTAGCTTCAACATTATGGCCGCTACCAACTGTCAAAGTTCGAAAGTCCTTATTGGAACACCCTCTATAACTTGTAAAGTTATAAATATCTAAACTCGAGTTTCGTCATTTTGAAGTTAATCGTCGATATTTTAAGGACTTAAATCTAAACATTCAAAGTATCATATTTTCAACGAAGTTTACACCACATAAAACTTTTAAAGTGATTGATGTAAAATATAAAATTGATTTATGTGAAACGGTACATTGCAGCATCCACATCATTCAATTGGAATCCCGCTTGCATCAACCCGAACAATGGGCCTCCCCCAGACAGACTCAAATGAAATTTGATATCTTCAAACTGCAAACAATTAAACTAATAGCCCTTGACATCTGACTTCTACTCAATACTACTGAATGTATATATGAGGTTTTAATTATATATATATATATATATATATATATATATATACAGGATTGGACAAAGTAGGGAAGCTTGTTTAATATATCGCATACTTTTGCCGAACCCTATATACATATAGTTTTGATTAATCTAAGTGCGCAAGCTTGTGATGTAGGATGATATTGGTTTGTCAGCCGCGCCCGGCTCACACATCAGGGGTGGTAGGAAATAGGGAATCATAAATCATATCCTGACAAATACACGCCGCGTGTATTTTACATCACGGAGATAAAGAAAGCTTCACTTCGTAAATAATCACTAGCTGCGTTCAGTTTTTATTATTTTTTTTTATTGTTCAGGATACTGGCAACTCGGAGCGACTTCTTTATTACCCGCTCGTCTCTCGCATCCTTCCAACAAGCAATCTCAGGATATCATTTTTGAAAGCAAGCGTTTCGTAGAGAACGTCACAATCTTCTTGAATGGGAAGGTTTTGAAAGCTTTTTTTATAGTTCCGCACAATTTGCAGCCGTTGCGCAATTTTATTATAACCGAGATCTAAATTGCACGCGTAATTCAGTCTTAATTAATCTGTTTTGATTAAAATTTTAATTAAAACATCCTTTAATTAGTTTCTGAACGAGGAACTGTAAATGGATCATTTATTTTGAAGATTCTGCTGGTTTTGTGTGCATCAGTGACAGCTCGTTATCTATGCAGACTCACCACACACCATTAGTTTTAGCCCCATCTACATAAAATACGCATCACACATGCCATTTACATAACCATCCTTCCCCGCAGCACAAATTGGCTAAACCGTTACGAAACATACATTGTATTGAAGCGTTATTGTTATTTCATACTTGGTTAGAGTCTATTGAGTAGTGGACTACATGTGCAGTGCTAATTATAAGAAGACTGGTTTACTTTATATTGTGTTTGCTATTGGCATAGAAGCTGTTGTATTACGTTCGGTTCCGGTTTTTCTTAACACATAAAATATGTTTTAGTTATTGGATAGGCAGTAAGCTTTGCAGCTGTTGCAGCGGTTTTTTTATTATCTAAATTTTAATTGGAATCGGGGCTAATTCCACGTGAAACGTCAGTTCCATGAGATAATCCCAATGAGACTTATTTTGTGGATGGACAAAATTGAGTTGTACAAATCTTAATACAAAAAGAAATAAATCTTAATAACCTTCACTTGAAAGTGACCGTCCAACGTCGAAACTTGAGTGATATTTATAGAAATTTATATAACTGTGAATAATAAGTTATATAACATTTTTACATATTATAAAAGTGGTAAAAACCTAGTGAATTTTTCAATTCAATATCTTCTTAACCTCCATTAAATTACTTATTCTATTCCATTCTCAAAACATAATCTCTTCGCCTGTCGATAAGCCGACAATCGGCGTCGCGAAAAACTCACGATCGAGCGGATAACAAACATTTTCAATTCCGCTAACGTATTTATTCCGAAATATGGAAAATGGAATATGGAATCGCCCCCGCTTCCGAGGAAACATCCCGATGAACCCCCATGAATCTTCCTTAGCGTCGGATACAGTTTCTCCGAAATTAATCACCTACCATTATTCCTATCCTCACCTGGGAGAATTGCATAATCTTCTTATCAAATTACGCTAGCTTCGAGCGACAAAGAAACAAACTTAATTTAGTTTTGATGCAACCACAGCAATAAAAAACCTGTTCCCTTATGCAACAAATCGCTTGTGGCGGATTATACAATCGCTATTTTGAGTGTATACCTACTTGAGGTCGATAATTTATATACGAACCTGTCGGTTTTGTTACGAATCGTTAGGTCTAAAGACTAGTCAGACAAGACTAGACATACAAGATTAGACAGACAAGACAAGACACACGAAACTATAAAGACAAGACAAGACTAGACAGACAAGACCAGGCTAGACAGAAAAGACTAGGCAGACAAGACTAAACAGGCAAGACTAGACAGACAAGACTAGACAGACAAGACTACACAGACAAGACTAGACAGACAAGACTAGACAGACAAGACTAGACAGACAAGACTAGACAGACAAGACTAGGCAGACAAGACTAGACAGACAAGACTGGACAGACAAGACTAGACAGACAAGACTAGACAGACAAGACTAGACAGACAAGACTAGACAGACAAGACTAGACAGACAAGACTAGACAGACAAGACTAGACAGACAAGACTAGACAGATAAGACTGGACAGACAAGATTGGACAGACAAGACTGGACAGACAAGACTGGACAGACAAAACTTGATAGACAAGACTGGACAGACAATACTGGACAGACAAGACTGGACAGACAAGACTGGACAGACAGGACTAGAGAGAAAGACTGGACAGACAAGACTGGACAGACAAGACTGGACAGACAAGACTGGAGAGACAAGACTGGACAGATATGAATGGACAGACAAGACTGGACAGACAAAACTTGATAGACAAGACTGTACAGACAATACTGCACAGACAAGACTGGACAGACAAGACTGGACAGACAAGACTGGACAGACAAGACTGGACAGACAAGACTGGACAGACAAGACTGGAGAGACAAGACTGGACAGACAGCACTGGACAGGCAAACCTGAACAGACAAGAACAGACAAAGACTGGAGAGACAAGACTGGACAGACAGCACTGGACAGGCAAACCTGAACAGACAAGAACAGACAAAGACTGGACAGACAAGACTTAATAGACAAGACTGGACAGACAAGAGTGGATAGTCAAAACTGGACAGATAAGACTGGCCAGACAAGACTGGACAGACAAGACTAGACAGACAAGACTCAACAGACAAGACTGGACAGACAAGATTACACAGACAAGACTGTACAGACTGCACAGACAAGACTGGACAGACAAGACTGGACAGACAAGACTGGACAGATAAGACTGGAGAGACAAGAGTAGACAGATAATACTAGATAGACATGACTATACAGATAAGACTAGACATACAAGACTAGACAGACAAAACTAGACATACAAGACTACACAGACAAGACTTGACATACAAGCCTTGTCAGACAAGGCTAGACAGACAGGACTAGACAGACAAGACTATACAGACAAGACTAGACAGACTAGACAGACAAAACTAGACATACAAGACTACACAGACAAGACTAGACAGACAAGCCTTGACAGACAAGTCTAGACAGACAGGACTAGAGAGACAAGACTAGACAGACAAAACTAGACATACAAGACTACACAGACAAGACCAAACAGAAAAGACTAAGGCAGGCAAGAATAAATGCAAAACCGATGGAATTTGTATGGTGTTTAAATCAAATGTAGTGTCTTTGCGGTTTAGTTGAAATAAAAGCACCTTGTATGTTAATAGACATAATTTTAATAAAAACAAAAGAGGTGAAGCCGACAAGTTACATATTCCTTTGTTCGGATTTAACGACGCAATTACAACACCTGAATACGTAATTTTTTACTGCTTCATTGTCATTTGTGTGTGTGTGTGTTTTTTTAATTCACTGCAGTTTGCTTAATTCTTGGAGGCACAGCGATATTAAAAGTGCCCCACCTTTGATGTCTAAATATGCATTAGAATTAGATTATTTCAAATTCCGCCCCTCAAAGCAGTAGCTTACCGACGTATGGAGCACGGGGACTATCATGCCACTCTAGAGGTACACCAGATGATATCCAAGGTTCCCGCAGGGTTCAGTTATGGGCCCAACTCTGTGGGACATATATGACGATGTCCTAGGACTCCCAGATGGTGCCACAGTTATTGGCTTCGCCGACGACCTGGCGTTCATTGTCTCAGCCAGTACGGAAACTATTAATATTGCAAAGAGCTAACCGCGCAATACAACTAGTAACAGAGAGGATGACAACCAATAACTTAACGCTTGTACCAGAAAAGTCCGAAGCTATAGGTTACTGGGCTTGGTAGATTAAAGCCAGTGAAATTGCAAATTCAAGAGACTCGCATAGGCCGCATAGTTCACCCACATAAGCCCAAATGAAATCACATACTTTGGAGTAGTAGTGGATAAAAGACTTTCCTTCGTCGCACATCACACGAAGGCAGCAGCCAAGGGTATGGAGGTAGTCTCAGCGCTGGACAAAATTATGCCCAATGTAGGTGGCCTAAGAAGCTACAAACGCAGACTCCTTAGTATGGTTAATATGTATTGAGGTGGTCAAGTGGGTGTCCAGTGGAGAGGTATATAAAACAACTATATACTATTATTGGAACGGTAACTTCGTAGGGAGGAGGTTCTTTGTGTTAAAAACAAAATTACGATTTAATCATCGACGTTTCGCCTTTATTAATTTAGGCCTCTACAGGATGCTAGAAAATTCCGTTGAAGTCCCATGACTTACTAGTGATGAAAGCTGATAAAGGTAATTCCACTGTCATCCTGAACAAAGAAGAATACAAACAGAAAATGGAGGCATTGTTGGATGACACCCAAACGTACGAGAAACTTAATCACTCCCCCATCTTATCCATGGAAAAACAGAATAATAAATACGCAAAAAATCTTTTTGATAACGGCCACATTGAAGCAGGCACCCACGCTAGATTGACCACACACAACAGTACACCGGGTAAGATATACGGTTTGTGTAAAATACATAAGGAAAATTGGCCTATGCGTCCTATCATATCTTGCATCAATTCCCCAACATACGAACTGTCTAAATACATTGTATCAATCTTAAAATTTTTAGAACCGTACTTGACCTATAACATCAATAACTCGTACGATTTTGTAAATAAAATTACTGAAATAGTCTTACCCCCCGATTACATACTGGTGTCCTTAGATGTCACTTTCCTTTTCACCAACATCTCAAAAGCCACAGCAAAAAATCCCTAGACTTTTGGTGGAAAACGCTAACTGACTTTACAACAATCCCAAAAGCAATAATGCACCATTTCATTGAATTTACGGTTTATGACTCTAACATATTTACGTATAATAACAAAGTTTTCAAACAAGCATTCGGAACAGCTATGGGCAACCCTGCCTCGCCTATTATAGCGAATTTAGTTATGCATTTGCTACTAACATCGTGCATCAACACCCTACCATTCCGCGTCCCCTTCTTGTTCTTATACGTGGATGACATTTTAACCGCGATTCCCCGGGATACCCAGACTACCATATTAGATGTGTTCAATGACGTTGACCCGCATTTAAAATTCACCCTTGAACCAGAAAACAACAGAGCAATACCTTTTCTAGATACGATTGTCTACAGAAATGATGACCAATCTATTATAACTGATTGGTATTGTAAACCCACAGCTTCTGGAAGATTTCTGAATTATCTGTCTGACCACCCACTCCACCAAAAGATTGGTTGTTTGTTTGCCCTAAAAAATAGAGTCCTTAAACTGAGTCACCCCACTTTCCAAGAAAAAAACCTGCAAATAATAAGAGAGTTGGCTGTGGCCAACAATTACCCAACCTATGTAATAAGAAGAGTTGCTCAACAACAGGGCCACCCGCACTAAATATAATCTCATATCCAACCAACCAGTGATATACAAAAAGCTCATTAATGTACAAAAAATGGACCATAAGTTCAGGAGACTGTTTGAAAAGGAGGGCACAAAACTGGGTTTTTACAACAAAAATACTATTTGCAACCTATTCTCGAAACTAAAAGATAGTACACCCACTTTGGATAGCAGTAACCTAATATACAAAATAAATTGCTCAAACTGCCCTTCTTCGTATGTCGGCCAAACAAAACAAAGACTATCAGCCCGCATTGCCCAACACAGATTAGATTGCAGACCATTTAATAAATCCCAACAGCCTAAGACAGCATTGGCCAACCATGCCATAACTACTGGCCACAAATTTGATTTGCAAATGCAAAAATTTTACACTTTGAAGAAAATTTAAAAAAACGACTATTTTCGGAAATGTGGTTCATAAAAAGGACCAACAATTGTATAAACGATAAGATGGACACAGCGGGCCTCAGCAGCATATACACTAATCTGATTAATCCAACAATATTGATTAGTTGTTGGCAATTTTTGTAATATTGATGAGTTATATTAATTATGTGTTGTGTGTGTTGTCACAAAAGGAATGTGTGCAGCCTATATACAATAAAGTTCCGTAAGTTATGGTAAAATATTTGAAGGAATTTTGGTTGCTAACATTTAATGATGACTACCACATGTATAAGAAACATGGTTTTAAGTTTTAACTTTTTAATTTGTAATTTTTAATTGTTAATGTTATTAATGTCATTAATTTGTAGTGTTAGACGATAGGTAAGAGGAATCGATTATTTAAGAATTGATAAAATGAGCAAGTATTGTTCCGTTCTAGCATCCTGTAGAGGCCCAAATTAATAAAGGCGAAACGTCGATGATTAAATCGTAATTTTGTTTTTAACACAAAGAACCTCCTCCCTACGAAGTTGCCGTTCCAATAATAGTGTTTCCCTGAGGAGTTAATAAAATAGTTTTTCAACAACTATATATATATATATATATATATATATATATATTTAACAACATATATATTAACAGGACTAAGACCGTGTAAAAGTACGTCTTGACACTACGAAGGGTGAGAGCAGAGAGAACGAAGTCTCGTCTGCGACCACCTGACTCGACTCTTATCTCTTCAAAGACAATACACTCTGGAGGTGGACAAATGAACAATAATACAGGTTACTGTACACTACAAATCCACTATGCTTTACTATATCCGAAGAATCCCCGAAGCAATCGCGGGCATACCTCGCATAGACCTATTAGTTAATACCGGGGTGGCGCAAACTAAAAGCCAAAGTGGAATAGGGGGTTTAGTCAGAGCTTCCCCTAAAAAACACTTTTTAGACCTCTTATTGTTAGTAAAAGAGTGAGCTGAATTGCACGTGAATGGTAGTGACAGGCAAGCAAAAAGAACAGCTAGAAAAAGCCTTCTAGAGGAATGGCAAAGAAGATGGCGGTTGTCGGACAAGGGCCAATGGATACACTGATCATATCAGACATCTCGACATGGCTGAACAGGAAGCACGGTGCGACAAACTATCATCTAACACTATTCCTCCCAGGCCACGGCTGCTTCCGTGACTACCTGCATCTTATACGAGCCGCCGCGGACAACCTTTATGAATATGAGAGATGGACTCGGTACGCCACACTTATTTGACTGCTATAGATGTAGATTGTAGTTCTGGCGGTGACGACTTGTACTGCGACCTTAATCGATCTATTGTACCGCACCCTCTTCCTCTAAACGTTGGCATACTTACCCATTTAGAGGGCCTCCTCTAGTCCTGATTCCTTTAGGAATTTCAGGATCTGTGTGTAATTCAAGGACTGCAACTCCTCTACGTTCAAGCAGTGGGCCCCAGGATACCTTGGATTGGACGTCGCTACAGATGGGACATCGAAAGAGAAAAAGAAACAGGTAGTGTGCAGATGCCGTTCGAATCAGGAACGATAATGAGTCATATGATGGATAACAAAACTAATTGGGAGAGGACCGACAGGCTTGTCAAATAAATTTTGTCCTCCAAAGAAGATGACGTCAGGCTGAAACGCCAAAGAAACAATCAGATAGCGCAACCAAGCTATGGCACCGTCCAATCACCTGCTATGATTGGCGGAGTTATTAAAGGCCATTTGTCTGCACAGCTGCCAACTACGGCCAAAAAACGAGGTGACAATAATAGGTAACAATTTTCGTAAAATTTCATTTGTCGTTTTGATCGATAACTGTCGAAATTTATTTTAAATTAATAATCATAGTCATTTAATAATCTCGGTACACGCACAAACCGAAGAAAAGGATAACCTAACGAAAGAAGAATTCTACACAAAACTAGAAAGTGAATTGGATGGAACACCCGGCAAAGATACCAAAATAATAATGAGAGACCTAAACGCTAAAATAGACAAGGAAACAATATACACTTCAATCATAGGACAACATAGTCTCCATGAACGAACCTCCGACAATGGGGAGAGACTTATCGAGCTTGCGACTGCCAAAGGAATGATAATTAAAAGCACGATGTTCCCTCACAAACAAATCCATAAAGGACCATGGAACATGGATATCGCCGGATGGGCGAACCATAAACCAAATCGACCACTTTCTAGTGACAGCCAGACATAGTTCAAATATAATAGACTGTAGAACAATGAGAGGAGCAATATCAGAGTCCGATCACATGCTAGTCAAGGCAACACTGAGGGAAAAATTCGACAAGGCAAAATCAATACCCACGAAAAGAACAAAAGGTTTCGACACAGATAAATTAAAAGACGAGAAAGTGAAAGAGAGATACCAACAATGAATCAAGGAATGTATGACAGAGCTAGAGACGACTGAAACCAATATAACTGTAGTACAAAGGTGGGATACAATAAGGGAAGGTATCACAAAAACAGCAGAAACAGAAGTTGGGTATAGAACGAAAAAGTCCAAGGTAGCATGGTGGGATGAGGAATGCAGAAAAGCAGTAGAGAAAAGAAATGAATCCAGAAGTAAACTTATCCAAAGGCCAACAAGAAATAGAAGAGAAGAATACGAGGAACTAAGAAGGAACACCAAGAAATTGATGAGAAGAAAGAAGTGAGCACTGCTGCATTCCCAAATACAAGAACTGGAAGAATCACATAGAAGGAAAGAAGTGAAGAGGACATATATTAAAAAACACCAGACAAGATTTTCACCCAAGGCCATCTATTTGTAAAAACAAAGAAGGAAAATGCATAGTAGAAATAAAATAAGTTATGGAACTATGGCGTCAACATTTTGCGAACCTATTGAATCAAGCAGAGAGAGAGAAAATGACAACTACGAAAAGGAAGAAAGACTAACGGCACAACCTCTAATAACAGACCCCACTTACGAAGAAGTAGTTAAAACTAAAGCTAAACAACGACAAAGCACCTGGTATAGATAATATCCCGGCGGAATTATTAAGGAACGGAGGGGAAACACTAGCCAAACAAATACACAAACTGATCACCGAGATACGGAAAGAAGAAAGAATCCCTGAAGAATGGAACACGGCGGTCATATGTCCCGTTTACAAAAAAGGTGACAAACTTAACTATAACAACTACAGAGGAATATCGCTGATCTGTATAACATATAAAATATTCACAAGTATACTACGCCAAAGAATAGCAGAACATGGAAAGGAAATCATAGGGGAGCATCAAGCAGGTTTCAGAGAAGGACGATCAACTATTGACCAGATCTTCACCATCCGACAAATACTAGAAAAATCATGGGAGTATAATGTATCAATATATGAGCTATTCATTGACTTCAAGGAAGCCTACGATAGTATAGACAGGAACAGGCTATACGATATAATGGAAGCTTTTGGCATACCAATCAAGTTAGTGAGATTAACCAGAACAACAATGATGAGACTCAAAGGCTGTAGTGAGAATACAAGACCAAATGACAGACAGACTCTCAACCACTAAAGGAGTGCGGCAGGGAGATGGACTTGCACCGATGCTATTCAATATTGCGTTAGAGAAGGCAATAAGAAACACCAGTGATAACCTCAACAGCACAATAATACACAAGTCACATCAAATAATTACCTACGAAATCAATGAAGTATTCAGCAAACTGGAAACACAGGCCAGTAAAATCGGACTGAAGGTCAGCGAAACAAAGACCAAACTACTGCCGATCAAACCAAGAAGAAGACTTGGCCATAATTACACAATAGGAGATAACAACTTCGAAGTAGTGCAACAATTCAAATATCTGGGAACCAAAATCAACAGTGAAAACGATATCAAACACTACTAACTAGCTGGAAACAGAGCCTACTTTTCACTTTCACATATATTTAAGTCCAAATCAGTCTTAAGAAAAACAAAAATCACAATTTACAATTAGCTATTATAAGGCCAGTGGTGATATATGGAAGTGAGACATGGACAATCACCAAGTACTCGGAGGAAATATTAGCAAGATGGGAACAACGAATCCTAAGGAAAATATATGGACCGGTTGTAGAGAATGGGGAATGGAGAATCCGATATAATTTCGAATTAAAACAGAAATATAACCAGCCAGATATTGTCGAATTTATAAAATTACAAAGATTAAAATGGGCGGGAGGGACACTGGGAGAGAATGGGTGAGAACCGAATACCAAAGAAAGTATATAATGGGCTGTTGGAGGGTGCAAGGGGAAGAGTACGACCAAAACAGGCATTCAAGAGGACGCGAAACAAATATTAAAAGTTCATAATTGGAAAACAACAGCAAGGCAACGAGACCCAGGTCCAAATGGGACTGTAGCGCCACGAATAAGAACAATCATAATATCATAATTAATTATTTCGTTTCTTGATTTGTCTGTTTATATATGTTTTAATAATATTACTACATGTGTTTCTGGAGCGGGCGTCAATAAAGTATCATGTTCCTGGCGTCAGTTAAGTTCGCTATGCCATTGCCTCAAAGGGTTAAGCTTTTTAAATTAATTCCCTTTAGTTTCCCTGTAAATTATGTTTCCTTGTGAATTAATTTCCACAATAATTAGGAAACGTTAAATGTAGGTTTTTGTATCAAAAACTTTTGCTTTGAACTCGTTTCTGAAATCCGCCTTGCAGTGTTTAACAACATCTTACGTCATATTTGAATAAATCCGCCATCGACTGCGCATAAAATGTTGTGAAAGTAGTTTTGCGGCGTCTTCTTGAAAAATCTGATTTATGGCTTACATTTTAAAGGAATCGGTCGCGTTTCAATTGACAACAAGTTTTTGATATTTGAATGATAAATAAATCTATCAAACACAAACACATCGACTGATTTTCGTGTTACTTTGTCAGATGTGAGTTGTAGCTATTTGTCCTGGAAAGTCTGTTTACAAATATAAAGTATAGTTGACATTTATTAATACATGCTTCATGATTTTACAAAGACAAAATAAATCTTAAAGAAGAGAATTACGAAAAAGAGAATTACGGGAAAATAAAAATAGGTCGCTTATAGACCTTTTTTATTTTCCCGGACAATGAGTTACGAAAAAAGTTAATTTTTTCTCCAAATTTTGTTTTTACTCGTAAACATAATTGCATTTTTGAATAAACTAGGTACATCAGGGGTCCTTAGACCATCAACGATCGATCATAAATGCATTAGGCGGGAAACGATCGACTGTGTAAAAATGAAACACAAAGTTCATAAATGATTTAGTACACTTTACAAATAGAACGTTTTAGAAAAGCTAAAAATATAATATGTTTGTAATTATTTACTTATGTTATATGAAATAAGACGACATTAAAACCTCCTGTTTGTGCACCCCTGGACTAGGCAGATAATACTACATTGACGTATCTTGTCTGTCTAGTCTAGTTTTCTCTGTCAAAATATATAAAACTTGACTTTAGTTTTCATTATATAATAACCTTTTGACAATTTAGTTTAATAACCTAACCTTTTCACCCTTCGACCCTGGTTAACAAAGTAGATATAGCATAACATAGTATTCATTTAACTATTCATAGATAAATAACTTATTCATTTATTTAGTGATAGTTCTAACAATTAACTAACATCTAGACTTAACTAAAGAAGTCTAAACCTTGAGAATGTATTCTATAGTTAAAGTGGATATAAGAATAGTGTTACTATAAATAGTTCATTCATACTTTTTACGTTGTGGATGTTGAATGTTATGTCGTTTCAGAAAACGAAATGTTTTGTTCTGAAAGTAAACTTGCCGTATTTCTTGTTATCCGTCAATTATTCACCGATTTATAAATTACCTTCGCCGATATAAAACTATTTCAAAACAGATTTATATATTACATTCGCTGCTACAAATAGTAGTAAAACTATTTCGTTATTCTAGATAGCTTCGGGGCGTACATTTTGTAGCGAGCCGGTGAATGTATTGTTGTGTTTCGGAAATTGTACGTGTCTGGATGACGTTGTGCGTTTTGGAAGTGAGTTTCCCCCGTCGTCTGTGCGGTGGAGCAATCAATATGATCGGGGAGCGGCTACATACAAATGGGGAAAGTACCCCACACACTCGGCCCTAACAATAGCCGTAGAAGGAGTCGCTCTATTCCATTAGGACGAGAGAAAATTTCCATCAACAAGTTCGCCTTTTACGATGATGGTAATAGTGCCGCCCTGAAAATCCTCCCCAGAATTTTAATTAAAAAACAACAATAAACGACGCATCTGGTAAAATTTTGATGAAACTGTAGTTATTTTTTGTGTATTGTGGATTCAATTACTGGGATGCGTCATCTGTATAAGCCAACCTCCCGTTTCGGATTCGATTTTGCGCGAATCGAACGCGAAATTGCAATTTAAATCTGTTTATCAACCCCGGCGTCCGACTCGTACGTCAGATACGCGCAATCATTCCGCATTGATTAACTATCAAATTGATTGTGTAATTAGATATTGAATTTTGTTCGCGGATAACTCCATTTTAAATTGCACATTGTGTCACTCAATTGCGAACAACGCAAATCCCAAATGCAGCCGCAATCGCCCCCTCTTATATTTCATAAATCCATTTAAAACAACGGCTGATATTATTTCATTGTGATCAATGACTAAATAGATAGACTAGCCACACTAGACAGACTAGACAGACAATACTAGACAGACAAGGCTTTTTTTTTGTTTAAAAAGTGCTTCAGGGTAAGCTCTCACCAAATCCCCTATTCCACCTTGGCTTTTAGTTTGCGCCACCCCGGTATCGCATATATTGCATTCATTCAGGGTGGGCAGCCCGGACGGTTAATGAAAACCGCCCTAGTTGTCGCCTCCCCGACTAGGATTCGAACCCGGGTCTCCCGCATTGAAAGGCGGGTATGTTGTCAACTACACCACCGAGGAGGACAGACAGACAAGGCTAGACAGACAAGACTACGCAGACAAGACTAGACAGACAAGACTAGAGAGACAAGACTAGACAGACAAGACTAGACAGACAAGGCTAGACAGACAAGACTAGACAGACAAGACTAGACAGACAAGACTAGACAGACAAGACTAGACAGACAAGACTAGACAGACAAGACTAGACAGACAAGACTAGACAGACAAGACTAGACAGACAAGACTAGACATACAAGACTAGACAGACAAGACTAGACAGACAAGACTAGACAGACAAGACTAGACAGACAAGACTAGACAGACAAGACTAGACAGACAAGACTAGACAGACAAGACTAGACAGACAAGACTAGACAGACAAGACTAGACAGACAAGACTAGACAGACAAGACTAGACAGACAAGACTAGACAGACAAGACTAGACAGACAAGACTAGACAGACAAGAATAGACAGACAAGACTAGACAGACAAGACTAGACAGACAAGACTAGACAGACAAGACTAGACAGACAAGACTAGACAGACAAGACTAGACAGACAAGACTAGACAGACAAGACTAGACAGACAAGACTAGACGGACAAGACTAGACAGACAAGACTAGACAGACAAGACTAGACAGACAAGACTAGACAGACAAGACTAGACAGACAAGACTAGACAGACAATACTAGACAGACAAGACTAGACAGACAAGACTAGACAGACAAGACTAGACAGACAAGACTAGACAGACAAGACTAGACAGACAAGACTAGACAGACAAGACTAGACAGACAAGACTAGACAGACAAGACTAGACAGACAAGACTAGACAGACAAGACTAGACAGACAAGACTAGACAGACAAGACTAGACAGACAAGACTAGACAGACAAGACTAGACAGACAAGACTAGACAGACAAGACTAGACAGACAAGACTAGACAGACAAGACTAGACAGACAAGACTAGACAGACAAGACTAGACATACAAGACTAGACAGACAAGACTAGACAGACAAGACTAGACAGACAAGACTAGACAGACAAGACTAGACAGACAAGACTAGACAGACAAGACTAGACAGACAAGACTAGACAGACAAGACTAGACAGACAAGACTAGACAGACAAGACTAGACAGACAAGACTAGACAGACAAGACTAGACAGACAAGACTAGACAGACAAGACTAGACAGACTAGACAGACTAGACAGACAAGACTAGACAGACAAGACTAGACAGACAAGACTAGACAGACAAGACTAGACAGACAAGACTAGACAGACAAGACTAGACAGACAAGACTAGACAGACAAGACTAGACAGACAAGACTAGACAGACTAGACAGACAAGACTAGACAGACAAGACTAGACAGACAAGACTAGACAGACAAGACTAGACAGACAAGACTAGACAGACAAGACTAGACAGACAAGACTAGACAGACAAGACTAGACCGACAAGACTAGACAGACAAGACTAGACAGTCAAGACTAGACAGACAAGACTAGACAGACAAGACTAGACAGACAAGACTAGACAGACAAGACTAGACAGACAATACTAGACAGACAAGACTAGACAGACAAGACTAGACAGACAAGACTAGACAGACAAGACTAGACAGACAAGACTAGACAGACAAGACTAGACAGACAAGACTAGACAGACAAGACTAGACAGACAAGACTAGACAGACAAGACTAGACAGACAAGACTAGACAGACAAGACTAGACAGACAAGACTAGACAGACAAGACTAGACAGACAAGACTAGACAGACAAGACTAGACAGACAAGACTAGACAGACAAGACTAGACAGACAAGACTAGACAGACAAGACTAGACAGACAAGACTAGACAGACAAGACTAGACAGACAAGACTAGACAGACAAGACTAGACAGACAAGACTAGACAGACAAGACTAGACAGACAAGACTAGACAGACAAGACTAGACAGACAAGACTAGACAGACAAGACTAGACAGACAAGACTAGACAGACAAGACTAGACAGACAAGACTAGACAGACAAGACTAGACAGACAAGACTAGACAGACAAGACTAGACAGACAAGACTAGACAGACAAGACTAGACAGACAAGACTAGACAGACAAGACTAGACAGACTAGACTAGACAGACAAGACTAGACAGACTAGACTAGACAGACAAGACTAGACAGACAAGACTAGACAGACAAGACTAGATAGACAAGACTAGACAGACAAGACTAGACAGACAAGACTAGACAGACAAGACTAGACAGACAAGACTAGACAGACAAGACTAGACAGACAAGACTAGACAGACAAGACTAGACAGACAAGACTAGACAGACAAGACTAGACAGACAAGACTAGACAGACAAGACTAGACAGACAAGACCTGACAGACAGGACTAGACAGACAAGACTAAACAGACAAGACTAGAGGTATTTGTGCGCTATTGTTAATAATAAATTGTTTTGGAAACTTAGCTCCAAAACGTGATTCATACACACACAATATCCCAAACATAACAAAACATTCCGCAACATCAACAAATACCATATTTGTATTTACTGTCATAATAATAACATCCACACAATATTCATAGATATAGAACTAATGTAATTTACCCACAATATAAATTAATTTAAAAATAAACTTGATTATACATTCATACGTTCATCATAGGTTGTAGAATGCATCTATGAATGCCTATAAATTTGTCGAATTCTTATTAAAAAATATTATTTAAAAAGTCGATTTCTTATCGAATATATTTAATTGTGCGTAAAATCAAATGGAGTTTCATTATTAAACGATTTTTGTTTGTTGTTACTATGGCAACAATTTGCGTCACTAAACAAAAAACATGACGTGGTGAAAATAAATTTTCTGACGGATACTAAAATTTAATTAATTTTTCTTATTTTCAATAAAAAATTTAATTACTTAGTACTTGAATTATTTAATAATTAAAATTGATTTGCTTTTTCTTATTTCGAATCAAGAAGTCTGGGCCTCTCAGTCAGAATTTATCTGGCTCTAATATAACTTAACCTAACCATAACCTAATCTAGATTAAACCTAGGTTAACCTAGATTAAATCGACAAGGACCAAATAGTGTTCCCGTCAATGTGCGTTTTTACTACTTCTCATTTTTTTCCACGGAGGCGCTGAACGTTCTAACCTTATTGTGTCAGTGATTTGAAGTATATTGTCTGTAAAAGTTAATAGTACATTTTTTACAACATCATCTGTAATAAACAATTATGTTTTTCGAGATTCAACAGTATTTTAACATGCTTCGTAGATAAAATAATGTATGACACACGTGTATGAAAGGCTCGTTCCGATTAAACCACTCAACCTTCGGTTTGTGCTTTAAACTTTGCAACTCATGCAAAAGCCCTTCTTCACACACTTGTATCATAAACTACTATTTTTTGCCGGCGCGAGTGGCGTAGTGGTGACGCTCGCTGGTCTCATGTTACAGCGCTAACTGACGAGTATAGAGGCCCGAGTTCTATTCCCAGCTTCCGGCCGTATTTGTTCCAGAAAGACAAATGTGTAAAATGGCAATTAGCGCAAATTTAATATAACAACAGGTTTTCTGGGCCTAAGTGTATGTGATAGAATACAATAGGTTACCAATAGGCCGCAGTGTTCGAAGGGTCGGCAAACCCGGTAATCACATGAACCAAACTTAAAAAAAAAAACTACTATTTTTATCAAATTGTGCTAATATTGTTTTCATGTTAATTTTTAAACAAATCTGCTGTGGAAATTAAAGTTTATTTTGCGGATATTTCAAGAAGTTAGACGCACATTCCCCTTTCAATTATATTCGCATATTTGTAATTCTATACAGACATTATTGATACGACAACTAAAACAATATTTACACTTAATCCACTTTTCGTCGGAAGCGAAAAAAGGAATATCTGTCTGTATAGTGTTTCTGTCGCCGCCGTCTGTTTACAAACAATACGTTTCATACTTTAGCTGATGCGAAAATATGACGACGCTGAGCCGTTCGTTATCACCATTCCCAGCGATAACACGCCAGTGCTCGCGAACGATTCAACGTGGGTGGACGCATTGATAACAAACATAGGTGTTTATGTGCTCGTGCGTTTGGAATGCAATCATTTAAAAGACGGTTTAGTAATTACAGGTACGAGTTTATATGTTTAAGTTCAATCCTATTGTTAGTAGAAAAAAAAATAGTACAATGCTCTTAATGGACGCTGTTACCATTAAGAACATCGTCCATTAAGACTTCTAGTCGTGGAGAATTAGAATGTAAAATTTTATACATTCAGTAACATTTTATATATACAGTAACTTGATTATTCGAGAAGTTAGACTGGCAAAATTTAACAAGGCTATCGTCCATTAAGTCTTCTAGGCATAAATGAAAACTATAAGAATCTATCTAGTCCAGTTATCAATAATCAACAAATCTAAAGTTAAAAAAAAACAAACGGAACACAGCCTGAACATATAAATATATTCAGCTTTTCCGGAGCTCTATAACAAATATTGAGTCTTTTTAAGACTACCCAAACAAATCTCATTGAAATTTGTAAGTTATTTTATAGCTTTCACTCCGCTATGTGGCACTCAACAAGAACCAAATATCATTGTTTTTAAGATCATGTTTTTCCGATACCTTAAGTGGATAGCCATCTGTGGACGCGTTTCGATATTTATCTCTCATCAGCTCAGTTTTGCAAACCAATCACTTGAAAACCCATGAGATTACTCTGGCAAACTTAAAGTTTAGCAGGTTATTAATTGAACTGATAAAATAGAGATTGGTGAAACCATCCCATGTTATAGATGATCATGAAAACTTAAAACAAATGGAACACAGCCTGAATATATAAATATATTCAGCTTTTCCGGAGCTGCAGGTTATTGCTGATAATTAGCAGGTTATAGCTGCTCATGTTCATGTCTCTCTCACAAATGTCTCTCTCACAAAATGTCAAAATTAAAAACATCTTACCCTAATTACCACATGGGTTTTCAAGCGAGTGGTTTGCAAAAACTGTGCTGATGAGAGATAAATCTCGAAACGCGTGAGGAAAATAGTGAGAGTTTGTACAAATTTGTTGATTATTATCAACATTTGTATTGATTGTTTATATTTTACAAATTTGTTAATTGTGAGAGTTAATTTTGTAAAATCTCAACTGTGGCTGCCTTATTTGTCAAAATATTAACAAAACGGTTTTAGATTTACAAAGTTTGGACTTTTTGTAGAAATTTGTGGTTCTTAGATTTCCAAAATTCCTTCAAATAGTTGCACAGTCAGGAGAATAGTGAGAGTCTACAAATGCTAACTGTAAAATTTCAACCTCATCTTCATTGATATGTCGTTGCCTAGTTTTTCAAAATATCAACAAATTGGTTTTAGATTTTCAAAATTTTGACTTTTTGGCGAAATTTATGGTTTTTTGGTTTCAAAAAAAAAAGATAGTCACACAGTAAAGAAACTAGTGAGATAGAATTGGTGAAACCATCCTACGTTATAGAAAATCACACAAACTTAAAACAAACGGAACACAGCCTGAATATATAAATATATTCAGCCTTTCCGGAGCTCTATAACCAGAGTAGATTTGTTTTGGTAGTCCTAAAAAGACTCAATAATTGTTATAGAGCTCCGGAAAGGCTGCATATATTTATATATTAAGGCTGTGTTCCGTTTGTTTTAAGTTTGTATGATTTTCTATAACGTGGGATGGTTTCACCAATTCTATCATATCAGTTCAATCAATAACTCTCTCTCACACAAAATGTCAAAATTATAAACATCTAACCCTAAACACCACATGGGTTTTTAAGTGAGTGGTTTACAAATTATTGTTCATGGAAGCAAAGCTGTGCTGATGAGAGATAAATCTCGAAACGCGTCCACAGATGGCTATCTACTTAAGGTATCGGAAAGGCATGATCTTAAAAACAATGTTATTTTTATGGTTTTTGATGAATGCCTCGATGTTGGACTGAAAGCTATTAAATAACCTACAAATTTCAATGAGATTTGTTTTGGTATTTCTAAAAAGACTCAATAATTGGTTACAGAGCTCCGGAAAGGCTGAATATATTTATATATTCAGGCTGTGTTCCCTTTGTTTTAAGTTTTTATGATTATCTATAACATGGGATTGTTTCATCAATCTCTAATCTAAAATTTGTTTAATTAACATGAGTATTAGAGAAGTTAGACTGGTAAAATTGAATAAGTCTATCGTACATTAAGTCTTCTATATTGGCGTCCAGGGCTGCCAAGGTCTTAGCGGGCATTAAGAAACGCATATAGTCATAAATGAAAACTAGAACATCCTATCTAGTCAAGTTTTCTGTAAATCTTGGATAAGAGGCATGAAATATAAGAGGCACCCTATGTACGTATTATGCGCATGCGCATTGGAAGGAAAACACATAGGCGTAGGGCAAATAAATTTGTAGGGGGTATATAAAAATTGTTTATGCTACTATTTTTTTTTCTTATTTCGGATCGAGAGCACGCGCTGCTCGCGATATGTGGTCTTGATTGATCTTCTCCTAATATAACTCAATCTATCCATAATCTAACCATAGTCTAACCATCCATTTTGTTCAAATCTGGAGCTACGGAGGCGTTTTTAACGCGGCACTGGAAGTTTTATGTCAATTTCCGTTAGGTTTTTGGGCCGCGGAGGAGCGCTAAACGGTTCATGCCTCATATCCCAGTTTAAGCAAGTTATCAATAATCAACAAATCTAAAGTTTGATTCAGTAACTTAAGTGTTAGTTTAGCTCAGCGCCGTCGTTTGGATTTTGAGGCCCCGGGCATATATATTGAGGTAGGGCCCCCAGTAAAAAAAAAAAAGAATAAACAAATATTTTTTTCATTTTTTAATACATAAAAGAAAGGAACATATGTATAGAAGAAATATAATATAATAATATATTATTATAAAAAAAAAAACAAAATTGAAGTTTATTTTCCTTGCTTTAATTTCAGCAAAATGGGGCCCCCATAGCCTCTGTGGGGGGCCCGTAGTCCGTGGGCCCCGGGCATTCGCCCGATTGACCGACGCTAGCGACGCTACTGGTTTAGCTACATAAATGAAACTTGATAAAAATAATAAACTTGAAATAATATTTATAGAATTAGATAATATTTATAGAATTAGATAATATTTATAGAATTATAAAATATAACTATTTATAGAATTATTCTTTATTATTGAAGGCTAGACATCTTAGGGTGACGAATTGGAGAGTATACAAAACAGGACTACACAACACTAGACTACCCTAGAACAGACTGGACTAGATTAGACCAAACAAACTAGACATGACGAAATAAAAGGACTAGACGAGAGCAGATAGGACTAGACTAGATAGAACAAGACCAGACAGCACCAGACTAGGCTAGAGAGGTCAAGACGAGATTAGACAAAATAGGTCAAAATGAATGATATTAATAATAAAATAATAATATTTATAGAATTATTCTTAATTATTGAAACTTTTTGTAATTAATAGGATTATTATTAGTTAATTAAAATTTATATCAAATCGCAGAAAGACTTGTTGGTCGATAGCCTTTTGTTACATTTTGGCATTAAAGATTTCTATTATTATTATTTAAGTAATAGTTTTTTAATTATATAAGTAATAAGTTATTGTAAATAACTATTATTATAATAGTTATTTATAATTAATTAAAATGAATATGTATTTAATTATTATAAATATATTTTTAATTAATATAAATATATTTTTAATATTAATAATTAATATAAATAAATTGTTATACCAAGGGAATAAATTAATTTCTAAATATTAATCACTCAACTTTTTTATCTACAATTCGTAATAAGAACAATCTCAATGAAAATAATAATAAGCAAAGATTATTTATGACAATTACATAAATACTATAATCATTATGTGAAGCAATGCTCGTGACACATTTCATGCTTTAACAAAAAGGTATAAATTAATTATTAGATCAAGGTACTTTGCCAGGTCGTGAATGGAAACAAACCACATTGTCTATGTTCTGTCTGCCAAGTCATTTTATTGCTTTATTTATGCACTCATTTTGTTTGAATACCTTGCGTGTTTCTGTTTAAACAATCTTATCAGTGTTTCAGTTGAAGAGCTGCTATTCTTATCATTTAAGAATTTTTAGCATTATACAGATTTATCACTTTGATAAGAGTATATCGTAGACGTACAAAGGAAATTATCAGTTTCGAGAAAAACGCGTTTGAACTTTTAAAAGTAAATGTTAAATCTATTTTCATATTTCACTTTATTAAATAATTTTATTTGAACTGATATGACTCTTTCAAAGGATAATACAAAATAATATTTTCTTTGGTAAATTGAAAAAGTATATTTTTTAATGATATTAATAATAAATTTCTTAAAAAATAGACTACGTGTTTTCCCTGTTGAAGTTTGTGATGAAAACTAAGGTTCATAATGCCGGCGCGAGTGGTGTAGAGGTGAGGTAGAGGAGTGGTAACAAGTGTAGAGGGACCGAGTTCTATCCCCAGTGCCGGCCGCATTTGTACCAGAAGACAAATGTGAAAAATACAAATTAGCGCAATTTACAATAACAACTAGGTTTCTGGGCCTATAAGTGTATGTGAATGCAAAATACAATAGGCCACAAATAGGCCGCAGTGTTTGAAGGGTTAATACCCGACATCCACATCGGACCAAACTTTAAAAAAAAAGGTTCATAATCTGAATCGTCCGTAGCAGAGTCTTCAATGGAAGGTTCAGGCACAGAATCTTTCACAGTATTAGAGGTAGGAAGGTTATTGTACCATCTATGGAATTCCTCAGGTATAGCTTACGTGAAGCGACACAATTTTTGACGATCTTTTCTTCTTGATGCTAATTGGTAGTGGTTTGGTGTACATTTTTTTGAGTTGCTTTGAGTTGTACTTTTGAGTTGTACATTTTTTTGAGTTGCATTTTTTGTCTTCCTTTGCCAAATACGTATAATGACTTATATTCACTGTCTATGGTACGGTAAAAGTACGTAGTTTTAAAAATGTACATAGGTTCCGGCATATGTACACATACACCTTCTTCGTTGGTAAATGTAAGATCAACTTTTATTTACCAACTATTTCCGGCAAATGTGTACTTATATCTAATGATGTTGGCAAATGTATAGAGGTTTTTAAAAAAACCTAATATTTCCTTTTTGGGCGTGACTAGGTCTCATAAATAATGAATTTCGAATTACAATAAAAAAAAAATTATTATACAAGCGGATTAGTATATTAAAGGACGAGTTCAGTCAGCGCGATTTTACAGCACGCGTCCAAGTTTGGAAAACGGCGAGCGTAGCGAGGAGTTTTCTAATGGACAAGTGCTGAAAAACGCCTTACGATCGAGTTTTTTATAGTATTTTTTCTATTTTGCGCCCTTTTATGCCATTTTTAAATAAAAAAATCGCCCACACATGTTCTTCAAATTTTATGGTGGTTGGTTACACTGACAATTGACACTTGAAATTAATTTAAAGGTAATAATTAAAATGGGTGAAAACATATCTTGCACTCCACCAGAATTGAAAGAAATAGCTGCAAATTCAGTGAATAAATTGTTGCCAGATAAATCGCGAGCAAGATATGAAAAAGAATACTGCAAATTTAATGAGTCGTGTAATCTAATAAAGTTACAGTTGTTTCGGAAAATGTTTTACTTGATTACTTCGAATTACAACGTAAGAAGTATATACCATCAAGTTTATGGACGATATATTTTATGGTTGAGGTCTTGTTTATCTATACATAAGGATGTAGGGATATCCAAATAATGTAAATTGCAGGCCTTATTGAAACAGATATCTCAGGGCTATGCACATAAAAAGTCGAGGATTTTAGAAGAAGATATTCATAAATTTATAAGCGACGCCGATGATGAAGTCTTATCTGGCTATGAAGGTGGGTAAATTTGTTTGTATATCACAGCTTTGTATGTAACGGTATTCATTTTAGATCGTCTTGATAATGGTTTATAATGGTGCGCTTAGGCGTTAACAGGAATTAACAGATCAGTCTGTTAATGACATAGAATACAGATCCGATTCCATCATTGTGTCTGTATCTAAAACAAAAAATTACATTCCAAGAATGTTTGCAATTACAGATAATCCAATGAGGATCTTAATTAAAAAATATGCTAACTTATACGCTAATAATGTTATGCATAAGAGATTTTTCTTAACTTTTCGTAACAGTCAGTGTATTAATAGTCCAAATGGTATTAATATGGGGAGAATTTCAAAAGATTGCGACATTTATCAAATTACCAAACTCCGATCTTTGTACTGGACATTGTTTCCGAAGAAGTAGTGCTACATATTTGGCCAACCATAGTGGTGATTTGTTGACAATAAAAAATCATGGTGGATGGAAGTCTACTACGGTTGCGTAGAGGTATGTTGACGCTTCGTTAAAAAAGAAGATAAAAAATGCTTGGGTCTGAGCAAGCAAATATCAACTTACCTGGATGTTCTTCAAGTGCCACACATTTGCAATTTGATAGCGACAGTAGTAGTAGCACTGTATATAATGTCCCTGGTATGAGTGTTACTGCTCAAGAATCCAATGTTACTATAAATATTTTTAATAATTGTACCATTGAAAAGAATTTAAAATAAATATGTGTTATATCGTTTATTACCATTAATTAATTAAATTTGTGTATTCACGATTTCCACACATCACATAACCTCAAAACTATCTCGCTGAAAATTTGACACTGACAGCTCTTAATTTATGTGCCAACCTTGAATAAATTAACTAACTAAAAAAATTACAGCACTCGGCGAGCCATTACCGCACGCATTTGAGTGCTGTAATGAGTCCATTACAGACGCAAAATAGAAAAAATATATTAATTGTTTTATGTATAATAAAATAATATAAATTATTTCAAATACATTTTAATCTTAATATACAAGTATATTTTATTTCTGTTAATTATTTTTAACTTTTACATATAGAGATATATACGTTCGAAAATGTGTACTTTTACCGGTAAAAGTAGAACCATGAAAGATCTGTGCAATGACTCAAGATGTTTTGGAGGCGCAATGATTCTACTGTCTGTCGATTTCCGGCAAACCCTACCAGTAATTCCAAGATCCACCGCTGCCGATGAAATAAACGCTTGCCTCAAATCATCTACTCTGTGGCGCTATATTAAGAAACTTCAGCTGACGACAAAGATGCGAGTTTCATTGGTAAACGTTCCATCTGCCGAAGATATCTCCAAGCAATTGTTGTCAATCGGTAATGGTCGTCTTCCCGTCGGCGATGCGAACGGATTGATTTCGTTTCGGCATATTTTTTGCAATTTTGTCTCAACTAAGGACGAGCACATCAACAAAGTGTTCCCGAACAGTATTGTTAATCACAAGAATTACTATTGATTGAGTGAACGAGCAATTCGACTTTTGAGGTCTGGGCTTTTTTTTATACGTCGTACCTTATGCGAGGGAAAGGACAGACACGATTCTATTCCCATCTATTATATATTCGTGTACGATTTTGTTACCAGATGCCGATACGAGTAAATTTTGACTGACTTTAATTCAGCTAATAAGATATTTTTTAATGGTTATAGATTCTGAGGCGATACGAAGTTCGCCGGGTCAGCTAGTGTATGGTAATAAAATAGGGACCTATTTTTATTTGGACTTCGAATTTTCGTTGCGGTTTATGGTTTATTAGAAAATGTAACATACCAGAACGGAAAATTAGATTTTTTAATTAAAAAACTCATTTATATATTGGTATACTTTATAAAATAAAACGTTTTCCGCCAGTATGAGAAAATGAACAAAAAATCATTTTATATGGAAAGAAATGTATATGTATATATACCGGTACATATGTAACATAAAGTACATATACCGGTAAATGTTTACATTTGCCGATTTTCTACTTTTACCGTAACATCTATACTTGATTGAAGGATTGTTCCAGGATTCTTTTGTGTATTTTAGACTTTTTATGAGCAACCAGTTAACAACCTGACCCGTCGTTTCTTTAGCTCTATTCTTTATCAAGATACTTGACAACTCTTTTAAATCAATAAAATCTGTAAATTTCAATTCCTATGTATTATAAGGTGAACTGATTTTAATTCAGCCCCTCGTAGATCGTACTAATCGAAAAATAGTGTCACACAATCCTGCATGGTATACACTGGAACGATGTTTTTTGATTTCTCAATAGAACTATGCATTGAATCGGCTTCCATGTAGGAATGCCCACTTATTAAAAAATTGTGCTCTATAACTTGAAGGCGTGTTGTTTGCACCAAATATAAGAGAAGTGCGGCTACATCTTGATTACGATTTTGTCTTCCACATGTGTCAGAGAACAATGAAACTTCTGACACATATAGAGCAGGATTTTTTGAAGTACTCTAATAGACAAGTACCGATTTCAGCACTCATTCCAGCAAAAGCAAAAGGCGTTATTAGGCGGGGCAGCTTCGTAAATGGTTAAAGTGTACACAATTTTTCCTACAATAGTACATTTTGAAGAACAGCTTGCAAATCAAACGTTACAGCTACAAAATTCGGCTCTTTAATTGCTCTTTCATTGTCAGCTTTCTTCTCGGCAAACGGCACTCAGCTTTTCTGATCTGATCTGACTTTGATAAGCTTCCTCAAACTTTTGTTTTTCTCCGGCTTTGTCTCTATTATAGTTCTCACATATCTGCCATAGATCTTTTTTGGGCTCCCACATATCTGGCATAGATCTTTTTTTGGGTATAAAAACGCTAAGTTGCACTCCTTTCCAAAAGTTCTTTTATACGTTATAAATTATACGTTTCGCTTATTCTCTTCCTCACATTTTTTATGTAGCGCATACATTTTTTATATAGAAAGTTTGCAATCCAGATACTGCCTTTAGTAGTTGCTCGCGAGTAGAGTGACCCTACAGTATGACAACTTTCGATGTGACTTTTTACGATATGCCTTAGAACTTCCGGAGGTGTTTTGTTTCCTGGTGCCGATTTTCCTCTCTTGTCTTCACCAACTTACATGCCTGTGTCTCCTTTATACTAACACATTTATTACTACGTCGTTGCTGATATCCAGTGTTGTAAGAAAAAAGCTTGACACACCCTGAATTTCTTTCCCTCTTTCTCAAAGTAATATTTTTTGGAGTTTTGACGTGGGTGTTTATAACCATTTCGTTGCCTTCTTGTATCTGGATTGCTACAAGTAATATTATTTAAAAGAAAATCCTTTTGTCTTTTAAAATCGGTTGCCAAGTTACCAATAAGATGCACACAATAGATGCCTTTCTTCATTAAAAATTACATTTAAAGCGATATCTGCTGCTATCGTTGCCTTTCGGTGTTTTGGACGCACTTTGTTTTTTATTGTATAGGGCAGACTTTCGCTTCTTCTTCTCTTTGCGAAAATGTATTTCCATGTACTTGGGTCTTTTTGTTCATCTTGTTGGTTTTTTCTCCTTCTTTTCCAATACTTCTCTTGCGGTTTGTTGGCGATCCAATTCATTATTTTCATCATCTAAACAAATTATACAGAAATGATATTCTATAATTGTAAACCTACTCTATTTTTATTACTGACCTTCTGATGATATGGAATCCGGTGATTCTGATGCGAGTGAATTAGGATCGTTGACGGAATCGTCAGAGTCAAGGTGAACTTGTGAACAAGGTGAACGTTGTCTAATGAAAACGAAAATAAATAACATCAATGATAATATTATCATGACTAATATTTTTGAAGTAAGTTTGTTTTAAAGTGCAATTTACCTAAGACTAGAACACAAGACATCAGGCAAGACTAAACGATATTATATTAGACAAGACTATATTAGATGAGATTAGATTAGATTCAGTGCAAAAGAGCCCAAGATAAGATAAGACTAACCCAGCTTAGTCGAGACTAGGGCACGAGACTTGGTCGAGACCTAGGCGAGACTTGGTCGAAACTTTAGCAATACTAAACAAGACCAAATGACACCAAACAAGACTGTACGAGACTAGACAAGGCTAGACAAGACCAGACAGGACTAGACAAGACTGGACAAGACTAGACAGGACTACACAAGACCAGACAAAGCCAGACAAGACCAAACAAGACCAGACAAGACTAGACTAGATCAAACAAGACGGGACAGGACTTGAAAAGATTGGATTAGACTGTACAAGACTGGATTAGACTGGACAAGACTATACCTTTTCAATTTTCAAACAATTTCAAATTTAGAACCAACAATTCCAAATTGGGAACAAACAATGTCAAATTGGAAACAAACAATTTCAAATTGGGAATAAATAATTTTAAATTGGGAACAAACAATTTCAAATTGGGAACTAAGAATTTCAAGTTGTGAACAAAATTCGGAAAGCAAATACACTATTTTATTTAAAAAAACATCTTCTTTCAATATTACATTTTGTTTCTTGTGATATATTTTTTCATTAAATTATAAAGAAGGGACAGAATTTACTTAAGTAACCTAATAATAATAATTAGAAATTAGCGTACATCATATTTAAAGCATCATGTAAAATGACTGACTTTGAATATGTGCAACGTATCTGGCGCATTCAGCCACAGTTAGCTTCCGTAAATTATCTATTAAAATAGCATCTAGCCGCTGTATATGATACTCGGCTTGAGTAATATTTGCTCTGTCCTCTCCGGCCAAAATATTTGGCATTTGAACGGCCAAATCTCTTTTAACACCGGCTTTTAAGGCTGACCATGCATGTGAGAGATATATAGAGCCATAGAGATGGTGGTGACCTAGTAGTCAAGGTGTCGGACTTCGTAGCCGCATGTCCCGGGTTCAAATCCTGGACATTGTGAAAAATAAGCCACCGTTCTCCTGTAGAAGGCTCTGGCAAAGTCATCGCAGTAAAAATCTGCCTCGAAACCCCCTCGATTAGTGGCTCGATTAGTTTCACCATCCACGTTAAAAACTGTAAGGGATCCGCTACACTTGTGTTTAAGATCAAGACACCATGCACAAGTGTAGGTCGTGGGAGGAGGCCAAGGCTCGTCCTGGGCTGTAGCCCCATGGGTTTGTATGCATGTTCGATTGCATTATACATTGGACTGTATGGACCAAGCCTCAGTATTTGATGTCCATTAAATTCATCTTCATGAAAAACTTCTTTAATTGAATTATGGCAAGGGGCATTATCAATTACCAATATAACTTTTGACTGATACATATTTTCAGCATTACGAAGGCAATGCCGCACAAACTCATTTGCTTCTGGTCTTTTAATTGCTCCTCTTCTAATCTCATGATAAATCAACCTCATATTCCCTATGCATCCGGCGACATGAATCTACAGTTAGCAGAAATATATGAGCAACGAGTACCCTTATTTGATCGCCCCTTTTTTCTTGATATAAATAAATTAAAATTGGTTTCATCCATATAAATTATAGAAATGTTTTCGGCTTGATACCGTAAAAGTTTCTTAACCATATTAACGTCTTCTTATTTTATTTTCTTCCGCATTTGCGCTTTCCGGCTCATTGAGAATGTCTTTTAATATAAACACCATTCCATCATTCAATTTGAAGTTGTTTATTCCCATTTTTAAATCGTTTATTCTCTTTTTTAAATTGTTTGTTCCCAATTTGAAATTGTTTATTCCCAATTTAAAGTTGTTTGTTCCTAATTTGAAGTTGAAAAGGTATAGACAAGACTACACAAGTCATTGAGCTAGAATCATCTTCGTATTTACTCAGCAAATTTTATACGACAAGATTTATTGTTTATATAAATAGAATTTGTTAACGTTAATAACACAGTCGGGAACTACGAATTCAAACCTGTCCAACAGTTTTTGGTAGTTCTAGTTGTGGATGTTGAAAATATTTATTGTATTCTTCATACACAAAGGGCTATCGACCACGAAGTCTTTCTGCCATTTCCGGCTGTTTTAAATAATTATAATTTTTAATATCACATATGTAATTATTAACACTAAATTTAGGCAGAATGTAAAGTAAAAGTGATTATGAAATGAGTGATTATGAAATTTAATTTATTTAATTTTAGAACTGCCATAGAAATTTCATCTTAGTTTTGTTGATAACAACATTATCACAATTAGAACGGCATGTATTTTGTTCAGTTTCAAAACCTTGTTTTTGTAACTTCCAACTAATATATCGCTCATAAATCTCATAACAACAATGATATATTATCTCAACAAAAAAAAACGAACTTACCGAGGTTTTCCAGATTTATGAGGGATATATGTTAAGAATCGCATGTATATTGCATAACTAGGTACTAGAAATGAGGGAATGGTTTGTTGAATTGATATATCGTGGGTGTACTGCCAAAAGTGACCATGTCAAAAATTGGCAAAAGTGATTAACTAGACATGTACACTTTTAACTGAAGAGATTTTGGTATAAAATACTTGGTATTTTTTGTCCCGTGTTAAAAGGTTATGATTAGCCACGTATATTAGCTTGGACTATTTTTTCCATACAGTTAGCAGGTATTACAACGACATTTTTACCAACCTTCGATTTCAGTACACCCATGATATATTGTTTCTTCAATTGATACACAATTTTCGTGTACTACCTTTCATGCATAGTAAAAGTATGCTAACTATTTAAATTTGAGTGTCTATTTAAAATATAATCTTTAATGGATAAAAAATAATCTCTCATGAAAATTACTCATGCGTCAATCCAATTGTTATTGACGCATTTTCGTTACGTTGAATGCCTTGTTATTACGTGTTTCCTAATATTTGCACAATAGATTCGACTCTTACAGAAACTCTTATCTAATCTAAAATATTGGTCGAAATTACGTAAAGTTTATAAACCCTTTTCTCTATCTGGACACTAGTACTAACACAAACTTTCTCAAGCCCCGATAAATTAACGAGATATTAAGATAAAAATCATGATAAAAATATTAAGATTGTAATGATTAACAAGATATTATTATTAAAATGATTAACAGGGTATTAAGATTAAAATGATTCACAAAATATTAAGATTTTAATCATTAACAAGATATTAATATTGAAATGATTAACAGGGTATTAAGATTGAAATGATTAACAAAATATTAAGATTGTAATGATTAACAAGATGTTAATATTCAAATGAATAATAGGGTATTAAGATTGAAATGATTAACAAAATATTAAGATTGTAATGATTAACAAGATGTTAATATTAAAATGAATAACAGTGTATTAAGATTGAAATGATTAACAAAATATTAAGATTGTAATGAATAACAAGCTATTAATATTAAAATGATTAACAGGGTATTGAGATAGAAATGATTAAAAAAATATTAATATCGTAATGATTAATTAATATTAAAATGTTTAACAGAGTGTTAAAATTGAGATGATTAACAAAATATTAAGATTGTAATGATTAACAAGATATTAATATTAAGATGATTAACAGGATATTAAGATTGAAATGATGATGATATTAAGAACAAAATGTTAAAATTGTAATGATTAACAAGATATTTATATTAAAATGATAAACAGGATATTAAGATTGAAATGATTAACGAAATTTTAAGATTGTAATGATTAACAATATGTTAACATTTAAATGATTAACGGGATATTAAGATTGAAATGTTGTTGTATCCTTAAGCAACCAATTAAGTGATTATTAAAATTAATAATTCAGAGGAAAAATAATATGCAATTTATATTTATTAATCTAATTAATATTCAGTTTCTATAATACTATAATATCATTTAAATCATGGACAAGATTTAGTTGAATATGTTGATTCTTCAAGGTTCCAACTTGAAGAAACTATTTGAGATAAAAACTTCTAAATGTCGAACCTTGAGGAAACAACAAAAAAAAATCGAAAATTCTCAAATAAAAGCACCTCTTGATTGTAGAGCCTTGAGGAACCGGTAGAAATATTCGGAAATTCGCATAGAGCTTTCTAGGCACAACATTGACGCGGCGATTCACAATGACTTTTGAGCACATAATATTTAAGAGCGATGCAAAGATTCGTCACAAAAGAAATATCTGTTGAACCTTGAAGAAACAAATTTTAAAGGTTCGCCACAAATAAATAAGTCCTGATCGTAACTAGACAGACAAGACTTTTCCGCTTGGCTTTTAGTAGACAGACTAGACATACTCGACTCAACTAGATAGACTACACAGGCTATACAGACTATACAGACTGAAGAGAGACAAGACAAGAACAAACCTAGAGCCTCTAAAAATCAACGAAAAATATCGGAAATGTAAGAGAGAAAGTATGTCTTGAATTTGAAACCTTGGAGATTCAGCGCAAATATTCGAGAATTCAAGAGAAACAAATAGAAACCGTATTTGGAATGTAGAGCCGATTAAAAATTTCGAAAATTTGCTACGAAACTATGTCCTGAATGTGGAACCTTGAAGAACAAAACTTGTTCAAATTATTGGAAACGTGGAGAATAGGTTATGAACTAGTTGAAAATCGCAGGAATCCATGTATTCTCGTGGGAATAAACCTAATTGTAAGATAAATGAAAGGCATTACAAATATACGATCCAACTCAGTATATTTCAAAATTCTTGACGAATAAATTAACAACTTAACAACTAATTAGATCATTTATAGTTTCTTGTTTTTTTGAAATCGATGCAGATTGTTGTTGACAAATATCACCCAAATCACATTTGGCCTACATTCTGTATATCTCATTTTCTGTAGCAAAATTTTTTGCGGAGGATATTTTGTATCCCCGTAGGTGTTTGTATACGTAGAAACAAACGCGTTGGCGGTCATTTTGGCGACGTAAACCTTCCTTTTTAAAACTCAGCTCTGGTCAGCGCTCGTAAACTTTTAGGAAAAGTTTCGTTGGAAAGAAGAAGGAATTTATGTGTGAACTTGTATGAATGTGTCTACAACCTTTTACTTTTTTACGTCCGACTATAAATTAACACCAGTAATCCTACATTTAACATTAATTCAGTCACGAAAAATTATCTAATAAATAATTCTTGTTGAAAAAATAATTACTTTCATGCAATAATGTACTGAAAATTCAATAATTTTGTCGATCCAACTTGTCTTCAACTATAAACGATAACACAAAACTAAGAAACACTTTGCAGCACCAACATAAGAAAATCTCGGGAAAAAGTTTCTCCTGAATATAGTAGCTTGAGGAACCGCCATAAATATTTAAAAATCATTGACAAAAACGATATCGTGAAAGAAGAACCAGCACAAATATTTAAAAAATGTAGACAAGGAAGATATCCTGAAGAACCTTGGAAAAACTTACACGGATATTTGAAAACTGCAGACACAAAGTGTCATGAACGTAGAACTGATGAATCGAATCAAAATTTATTTAGCCAGCTTTTTTTCTTGCTTCAAATAGACTCGGATGATGAATCAATTAGACTCACATGCTCATTCATCATCAACAGCTGTTAAACGATCAATATTCAACTTCTTCAGCCATCCCTCGAGTTGCTTTATATAGGTGTAACCGACAATGGTTCTTACATCATTTTTATGTATAGCTGAATGGCGTGCATGATGGTGGCTTTCTTTTCCATCGCGATATTTTGCATAACCTTGAGGATCCGACAGATATATTCCAAAATAATGTAACAATAATTATGAGGACATACATAATTATTGTTACATTATTTTGGAATATATCTGTCGGATCCTCAAGGTTATGCAAAATATCGCGATGCAAAAGAAAGCCACCATCATGCACGCCGAATACCGAACCCTGAAGAACAAATTTAAAAATTCTGTAAAAAAAAAACTTTTGAATGATCAATATTAACTTCTTCTGCCACCTCTCGAGTTGCTTTAATTAGTTCCGGTGCAACCTGCAATGGTTCTTACATCATTTTTATCTATAACTGAATGTCGTCCATGTTGAAGGCTTTGTTTACCGATATCACGACATTTTGTAAAACCTTGAAGAACCGACAAAAATATTCGAAAACACAACAATAAATATGTCCTGAATATAGAACCTTGAGGAACAAATTGACAATTTCTGTATAACTGTTGAAAGATCAATATTTACTTCTTCTGCCACCTCTCGAGTTGCTTTAAGTAGGTCCGGTGCAACCCGTAATAAAAACCCAGGTTGAAGGCTTTATTTTGCGATATCACGATATTTTGTAAAGCCATGAAGAACCTAGAAAAATATTCGAAAACACATAACAAAAAATATATCCTGAATGTATAACCTTGAAGAACAAATTAAATATTTCGAAAATTCACGAACAAAAGTATGTTCTGAATGTAGAACCTTGAAGTAGTAATACAAATAATCAATATTTCATAAGATGCAACAAATGTTGAATGACCAGCATTGAATTCTTGTACTATCTCGATTGTTCGAGATGGTTGGACGATGGTTCTTCAAAGGACGTCAAAGACCTTCCTCGTTATCAAGGCTTTCGTTTTTCTAGCGATATGTTTTTGAAAAATATGTCATCAATAGAGCCTTGAAGAACTAAAGCAAATATTCAAAAATGCAAGACCAATATATGTCGCGAGTGTAGAACCTTGAAGCAAAAGTTTGGAAAATTCACATCGAAAAGTGTGTCTTGAATGTAGAACCTTGAAGAACTGAAAATGTGTATCAAATTCATATGAGAAGCAATTCTTGAATGACCAATAAATACCATCATGTACCATCTCTTGAATTGGCAAGATGGTTCTTCAAAGGACATCAAAGACTTTCCTCGTTATCAAGGCTTTCGTTTCTCTAACGTCATGTTTTAAAAAAATATGTCATCAATAGAGCCTTGAGGAACTAAAGCAAATATTCAAAAATGTAAGACCAAAATATGTCGCGAGTGTAGAACCTTGAAGCAAAAGTTTGGAAAATTCACATCGAAAAGTGTCCTGAATGTAGAACCTTGAAGAACTGAAAATGTATCAAATTCATATGGCAAGCAATTCTTGAATGACCAATAAATACCATCTCTTGAATTGGCACGATGGTTCTTCAAAGGACGTCAAATACCTTATCAAGGCTTTCGTTTCTCTTACGATTTGTTTTTGAGAAATATGTCATCAATAGAGCCTTAAAAAACTAAAACAAATATTTAAAAATTCAGGACCAAAATATGTACCGAGTGTAGAATCTTGAACCAAAAGTTTGGAAAATTTACATCGAAAAGTGTGTCCTGTATTTAGAACCTTGAGGAACTGAAAAGGTATATAATTCATACGACAAAAAAGTGTTTAATGACCAATATTAACCATCATGTACCATCCCTTGAGTTAGCACAATGGTTCTTCAAAGGACGTCAAAGACCTTCCTCGTTATAAAGGCTTTCGTTTCTATAACGGTATGTTTTGAAAAATATATCATCAATAGATCTTTGGAGAATTAAAGCAAATATTCAAAAATGCAGGATCAAAATGTCCCGAGTGTAGAACCTCGAAGCAAAATTTTTTTAAATTCACATCGATAAGTATGTCCTGAATGTAAACCTTGAAGAACTACAAATGTATCAAATGCATATGACAAGCAATTCTTGAATGACAAATAAATACCATCTCTTGAATTGGCACGATGGTTCTTCAAAGAACATCAAAACCTTCCTCGTTATCAAGGCTCAACGTTTCTCTAACGATATATTTTTGAAAAATATGTCATCAATAGAGCCTTGAGAAACTAAAGCAAATATTAAAAAATGCAAGACCAAAATATGTGGTGAGTGAAGAACCTTCAAGCAAAAGTTTGGAAGATTCACATCGAAAAGTGTGTCCTGAATGTAGAACCTTGAAGAACTAAGAATGTATAAAATTCATATAACAAGCTAGTATTGGATGACCAACATTAAGTTCTTCGGCTAGCATTTGAGATGCTTAACGCATATCCTCTTCAATGTTTCTTAAATTATTGTTACACTTTAATGGCCGTAATTAAACTTCGTCAGGTGCGGGCAATATTTTTAAGGAAATAAATAAAAAAAACTATAAATTCACATAATGATTCAATATAATTCCATGATGATGATTACGGTAATGATGATGAGTGTGATTAATTGAATATAAAAATTTATATAAATTCACGAAATTATACAATATCGCAAAGAAAACGAAAACCGTGATAATAATGGTGGGCCTGGCCTGGATGACTTCAGCTATAGATTAACACAACACAACATGTGCGCGATCATGTTGTGTGATCGATCGGCCAGAGACAGTCCCGACTATCACACGTATGCAAGTATAAAAGTGTTAATCTATAGCTGAAGTCATCCAGGTCCACCATTCTACTGATTATCACGATTTTCGTTTTCTTGCGATATTTTTTGAATGAATGAGTTGCTGAGCGTTTAATTGAATAGACCTCATTAGGTTAGTTAAGCGCATACGCGTCCGCTTTGTTTAAAACGCGGGAATATGAAAGTTTCGGGCACATTTTGTTATTTACACTGGTTATACGTCAAAAAAGTGCCCGAAAACGTGGCGGAAATTGACGCATGCGCACAAAAAAATTCAACTATGAAAAGGTATTTGTTACATATATGACATTTCGATCGGTTTATCCTCCCAATTCTATAAAATCGAGTGAAATTTACTTTCTTGCTCGGCTGTTAATACTTCGCAAAAATCGCAATTATTTCTGCATCTATTCTTAGCTAAAAGAAGACAAAATTGTCATCAAACTTCCATTAAAAATGTTAATTATTAGTAAACACATAATAATTAACATTTTTATTGAAAGTTTGATGCCAATTTTGTCTTCTTCCATATCTTCCACAACAAATCAACATGAACAAATCCTATTACACTGAAACTAATCCAATCGCATAATATTACCCAATAAATCTCGTCTTAAAATATTCGCACGATTAATTCGCGAATTAAATTGATTTATGATTGCGCTTTATACGACTTGTCTGTTGCCACAGTAAATATTATTTCGGAGGTGTTTATAATATAAATTGCATAAATCCGCAGCTGTTACTAAATTATTGTAATTTTATGCAGCATCATGCGCTGATTGAATCGAACTCGAAAATAAAACGATAATATTTACTTTCAATTTGGAGGTCAGCGCATAATGTGCCATATGTATAAATAAAAATAATAACGGCTACTCTTTTGATGAGTAGCTGTGACCGTGCAGAATTTGGCATGGGGGTTAGTTATGTAACCCCTATGCGAATGGGCTCTCATTGTGTTGAAAACTGAAACTTTACGAGGAGATTAATCATATTTATCTATTCATTACGTGAAAAACGGGTGATTTATAACCGCGAGTTGGGAACAATGTGGATTTGCTTCATAAGTCAAAGTGTGTTTAATGTATCATTCGTGAGAATTACATTTACGGTGTGGATGTATGTAAATTACGTTTTGGATTAATTTGTCATTGCCGCAAATTTATTGCCGAGTGCAAATGGTTTTCATTGGCAAACCAAAAAATATATATAAACGTAAGTTTCTGATTGACTGACTTGCATGTTATCACCTCAACCTAGTCTGGTTCGAGTTCGGCTTCTTTTTTACGCAGCAGGATACTTACGTACTAACGCCACCCCAGCTACAGATTTGAATAAAATGGATGGTTAGATTAGGTTATAACGGAGCAGTTAAATGCGGACCATATATCGCGCGGCAGCGCGACCTCTCGGTGTGGTGGCGTAATACGTAAGTACCGGCAGCAGTTTGGAAACCAGGGTCAGATGTGATGACCCCAACCTATTCTGGCCCAAATTCGGCTTCTTTTTTAAACGATTTTTTAAAAGTTTGGAAATCACACTCGCATATAACGATCCGAATCTAATTTGTGCGGCTTTTGAGACAGCAATTCAGAAACTACACTTGCATGTGTCAATTGTAACTTAATGTGGTTCTAATTTAGCTTTTGTCTTTGGTGCAAATGCGAATATATTTAATTCGAATTTTACGAACAGTTTGCAGTATTCTTACTCTTTTAGTTGAAAGTTTGTTTTCTAAATTTTAACAAAACTACAGGACATTGATTTAATGCAGACATTATAAAGAAATCATTAAAACATATTAGTAACTTTATCGCTCATCAAATGCGTTATTAAGGTGAACTTCCGAGCAAAGCGGCTTTGGCGTCAATAACGCAGTGATACTGACGCGGCGACATAGCGATAGTATTATGCACTATGGAAACGTATGAGGCGCCATTCGAGCGCAGCGACACTGATGCTCAGCGTAAAACATAATGAAACTCAACGTGATATGGTGCTGGAATTCCGAAGGTATATTTAAGTTAGTCCATGCCACAGACTTTCCAAATAGCAACCGACTTTGGCATGTCTAGCCTTGATAAACCAATGGTTGTTTATGTAAGGTTAAAGTCAGAAATGGCACAGATAGATCTAAAGGTAGACTTCAGAACAAAGCGGCTCTGGCGTCACTAACGCATCAATACTGACGCGGCGACATAGCGATAGTTTTATGCACTATGGAAACGTATGAGGCACAATTTAAGCACAGCGACACTGACGATGAGCGCTTCAGTGTCGCTGCACTCGAATGGCGCTTCATACGTTTCTATAGTGCATAATAGGTACTATCGCTATGTCGCCGAGTCAATATCGCTTAAGTTAGGCCATACAGATTTTCCTAATAGAAACCTAATTTTCCGTGCATAACTTTATTAAGTCTTTGATTATTCATATAAGGTTGAAGTCAGGAATTCCAAATATATGCCTGAATTAGCTCATTCGCTTGAGTTTTCTCATAACAATCAAGTATGTATTATGTTCGGCAAAATATTATATAGGACGGGATAAGCTTAGAATTGGTCTTGTCATAATTCGGAATTCCATATTTCGACGCGCCTCATTGTATTCCTAGTCGGGTAGCTCCCAAAATCCACGCGAGCGAATCCGCGTTATATAGCTAATCAGTCCACTTATAAATTAAACTTTATACTTGGTATTAATACAGATATTCTAATACTTACTTACTCCTGGACGCTACAACTCTTCGTGAGTCTTGGCATCACCATCGATCCTCCTCCATACAGTCCTATATTGGGCTGCCGTTTCCATTTTTTTGACTCCGAGGGGATTCCAGGTCATCATCTGGTGATTTCTCCTAAAGAGATTTTATAATTCGAGAGTTACTGCGTATAACATGCCCAGCCCATCGCAGACTGAGACGTTTGATGCGTTGGTCAATATTTGGAGACTGGTAGAGATCTCGAAGTTCCAGATTTGACCTAATTTTGTACTTCTTCGCCGCCATGTCTTGGGTGGGGCCCAAGATAATTCTGAGAATTTTCCTTTTAAACCCCAGTAGAGATTCTTCGTCCATCTTTGTTAGACTCCGTGTATCACACTCATACACGGCGATTGGTTAGATGACGGAGTGGTAGAGCTAGATCTTTAAGGCGCGTCTGAAGAACTTTGATCTTTTCTACTCTCCCATGCATTACACCTTCGTATCTGTATCTCCTTTCTCAGATCATTATCGTCGGTAATCATAGCCCCCAGGTGTTTAAATTTATGAGCTTTTTCTAAAATGGAAGAACCCATATTGATTTTAGTTGGTGATCTCACTGCCGAATATCGAGAGACGTGGAGATACTTAGTTTTATCTTCATTGAAGTTCAGTTCCATTTTCTTTGCTTCCTTTTAGAAATGAAGGAAGATCATTCTCGCTGCGTCAAAACTATCCGCAACCACGTGTATGTCTTTTGCGTAGGCCAGGATGAGACTTATGCCAGTCGGGGAAAAAATGTGTTGTTATTCTAATCCATCCATCCAATGGCGCTACAGCCCAAATCGGACCTTGGCCTCCTCTATTTTCTTCCTCCAGCCATCCCTGTCCTCCGCCGCCTTTCTCCAGTTTGGAGTTCCGAGCATGGATCGAGCTATTGTAATTCAAATATTGCTATTCTAATACCTTATTATAATTGAGGAATTGTCAACGTAATATTGTTGTGTATATTGATATTTATCGGAGAATTAATTTTAGCAACTTTTTAATTAATGCTCGTCTGATGAATCGATTGGTTGCGTGTTGCGTTACTAATTGAGGTTGATTGGAAGCAGATTGTGCGATCGCGCACAAAAGCGTTTCGTTTTCAATCTCGTCGACAATGGATAAAAAAATCGCAAAATCATGCTTTTCGCCGATAATTGCGAGAATCAGTTTCGATTTTAATTTTGTATAAAAGAAAAAAATTAAATGAAGTAATTGGCACAAGAAGAAAATATTTTATGAGAAATGGGCGATTCAAAGGAGATTGTGTTATTAAATTACTCGTCCACAATGGATCGAAAAATTGCAAATCATGCTTTTCTCCAATAACTTTAAAGTTGCGAGAATCATTTTCGATTTTTAAAGTCGTATTAAAACGAGTTGTTAAGTTAGGTAATTGGTAAAAATGAAAATATTTGATGCGAGATGATTGATTAAAAGGAGAAATAAAGTAATTGGCAAAAAAGAAAATATTTTAATTTAAAGGAGATTGTGCTTTTGCAATTATTATTTTAATAAACGATCTATCATTTTTTATCTTTGATTTGCTATTATCCGACTTATACACCTATCCTCGATTTACACGGAAGATACGTTCCTGAAGAAAGCATATAAATAGAAATTGTAAGTTTTTGAATGTAAATCCTTGTAAATCGAAAATTTGGCAAAAAATAATAATCTCGTTGTTTCCTAGCTGCTGATGCATTTATTCAATAACGTCTTCTTGTAATGTATTCGACACACATATTAATTACTCAAACGAATTTGTCTTAGATTGCTTGTGGTTAAATTTGATATTTTGCTTAAAACAGCAATTTGCTTCGAAAACTTAACAAATCACACCAAATTCAACCAGCCTTGTCTTGCTTCTTCTTAAGTACCATGTCCTTCCAGAACATTGGTCGCCAACAAGGTTATCCTTACTCTGCCGACTAAAAGTCTGAGCCGAGAGCTTGAGTTGATTTTGTACCAGTCACCTAGATTCTTGAGCCATGATGTTTTTCTGCGGCCTAACTTTCTTTTACCAGAATTTTTTCCCTGCAGGATGTTCTGCAGCAATCGATATTTTTCGCCTCTCATAACATAACATGCCCGAAATATTCTATTTTCCTTCTTTTGATGGTGGTAAGAATTTACTCAGTCTCAGGAGTATTACCAAGTTGGATACTTTTTCCGTTCCAGAAACTTTTAATATTTTTCTGTAAGCGTACATCTCAAAGGCTTCAAGTCGACTTTCCTCGTACGCGTCTATTGTCCAGACTTCCATACCGCACAGCAAGGTGGAGAAGACGTAACATCTGATGTGTCGGATTCTTAGAGTTAACTTCAGATCTCTACAGCACAAGACCCTACTCTTGTTTCTAAATGCTGCCCGAGCCTACTCAATCCTCGATTTTTACTTCAGTTTGACTATCCGCGCTGTTAGTTAACTTAGTCTCATAATAGTCTCATAAACTAGGTTTAGTGTCATAGTCAATTTATTTTTATAATCTTTTCATCATTGTGACCATTTCATCGTTATAAGACGAAGAGCAGAGAGAGCTCCTCCTACTAGAAACCCATTTTTCGGCTTTATGCATCTATGTTTCTTGTTACTCCTTGAAGGAGCATAGAGCCTCACAAACATCCGCCATCAAGTCAGGTTTTTACTTCCAGCTATGTTTTCTTCTGAGTCGCAATCTCAGCCAGAACTGTTCTTTTCCATGTTTGCACTGGTCTCGCTCTCTTTCTCTTCCCTTGGGGGTTCCAGTCGAGAGCGATTTTGGCGATGTTGTGGTAGTCTTGGCGTATTGTATGTCCGACCCATCCCCATTTTCTGCCAGTGATGTCTACGACGATCTTCTTTTGATGTGTTACTCTCTATAGTTCTTGGTTGGAGATCTTTGTGACAATTTGTCTTCAAGATATTTGGACATTTTCCAGGTTTCGCATACATAGAGAAGGACAGATCTGATATTTGATTGGAAGAAACAGATCTTAGTAGTTTTCGAGTACTATCTGGAGTCCCATACCGGTTTTAGTTGTCTGAATGCTTGTTAGGCTTGCCTAATTCGCATCTGGATGGCGCATACTCTAGCTTCAGTTATCAAGCTGCCTAGATAAGTAAACGTTTGCACGTTCTGAGCTGGGCAATCATTAATCGTAAATACCATCTTTTTCTTTGTATTTATCTGCATGGACTTGGTTTTAGCGATGTTGATTTTCAAACCAATCTTTTCTGCTTCCGTTGCGAGTGCCGAGATTTTTCTTGGACGTCCTGTTAGTTATGCCCTAGCAGTCATATATCGTCCGCATAGTCTAAGTCACTGAGCTGTGAGTTTAAAGTTTAGCGTATTACCTTTAGAGTTATTAATTTTCTCCAGGACGTAGTCTAGAGGTATGTTCAAAAGCCGGGGCGATAGCCCGCATCCCTGTCTTACTTCAGTTTTTATGAGGACACTTTCACTGTCTCTACTTTCATGAGATATACAGCAGTTTGCTTTGTTGTACAGCGGCTTTGGCATTGCGATTAGGTCTTGGAGGATCTTGGTTTCTGGGACCCCCCCATAACTCATCATGCGATATACTGTCAAAAGCCTGAGCTCGACAAAGATAAGTATAAGTGTGGAGTTAAGCTCGTTTGATTCCACGATAATTTTGTTTGTGTTGATGCGGTCAAACGACTTAAAACCAGCTTGGTTGGGACTTAGGTCTATTTTCTTTGACATTCTAGTTTGAGCAATGCCTGCTAGAATTTTGTTTAGCCCTTTTAATATTGTTATGCCTCTCCAGTTATCACAGATTGTTAGATCGCCTTTCTTGGGAAGTTTGATGATCTCTCCCTCTTTTAGACCTTCCGGGATTTTGTTAGTCACCCATATTTGCCGAATTATGGGACCAAGCAGGTCAGCGATGCGTTGCCGAACGGCTTTAAGAAGTTCTGCGGGCACAGAGTCTGTTCCCGGGGCCTTGTAGGATTTGATTGTTTTACTTGCGCTCACTATCTCCGCTTTTGTTGCAACATTTGTGGACTCCCCGCGGTTGGTGTTCGTGGTTGTGATGTTGCGAGTTTATTCTGGGCTATCTCCCCTGTTACTCAACAGTTCGGCAAAATGTTCCATTCATCGATTTAATTGGCTATGTTTTTGGCTAAGAAGTTTTTTTATCTAACTAGATGGAATCTGCGATTTGATTTGTGTGTTAGCCTTTACTTGAGCTAATAGAGGTCTCTTGTTCTATTTTGGGTTGCTGCTAACTCAGCTTGCGTTGTTATTAATTATGCTGCCTAGATATTTTATTTCGTTCACTTACTTCAATGGTTCGCCCCTAAGTGTTATGTTAGCTATGATTTTAGATTGCTTGCTAATTACTAATACATTTAAGTTAGGTTTGAGTCCGACCATTGCGCTTTTTTCAACGACTGCTTCTAATCTTCCTGAGTGGTGGCCAACAATACCGCATCGTCTGCGTAGCGAAGGTTGTTTATGATTTCGCCATTTATAATAAATGCGGCTTGTATATCAGTTAGTGCTTCTTTAGGAGTAAACATTAAAAAGCAAGGGCGATAAAGGGCAGCCCTGCCTTACCCGACGTTTGTTCTTTACTTTCGGTGTATCATCACCAACTATTTTAACCACCGATGTTTGGTTCCAATATAGATTTTCAATTATCCTAATATCCTTTCCGTCCAGTCCTATATTGTCTAAAGTGTATACCAATACATCATGTTTGACCCTGTCGAATGCCTTTTGGAAGTCTATGCAGCATGCATAGATCAACTCACATATCACGACTTCTTTGAGCCAAACTTTAAGCCCTTCTTTGAGGAAAACTGAACCATCCAAGCCAAATCCAATCAACTTTGTTTTGCTTGATCCGTTATTTTGAACTGTGCAATTTACTTAAAATACTTAACAATCCAAACCAAACCCAATCAACTTTGTTTTGCTTAGATCTGTTATTTTGTTGTAAGCTGAGCAATTTGCTCAGAAAACTTAACAATCCAAACCAAGTTCAACCAACTTTGTTTTGCTTAAATTTGTTATTATCTTTAAAACTGAGGAATAAACTTTTTCAGAGAAACTTTCTTCAAGAAAATTTAAGAATCCAAACAAAATTCAACCAACTTTGTTTTGCTTAGATTTGTTATTTTGTTTAAAACTGAACAATTTGCTCAGAAAACTAAACAATCCAAACCAAGTTGAACCAACTTTGTTTTGCTTAGATCTGTTAATTTGGAAAAAAAATTTAATAACATCCACTTTGGGACAGCTTATTAAAAATTTTCAATTTTGAGTAGGCATTGTCTATGTGACTGTTATAAATAGTTGTCAATCTGTTATTTTGTTGGGAAAATTGGGACAAACTGGGCAATTGTTTAGAAAACTTAACAACCAAACTATATTCAACCAACTTTGTTTTGCTTAAATCTGTAATTTTGTTTAAAACTGAGCAATTTTCTTAGAAAACTTTTCAACGTTTCAACAATATTTTGAAAACTTGACAATTTTGACCAAAATTTGAATATTGGTAATACTATACTATTTATAGATAATCATATAAACTGAATAAAGTCGGAACACAGCCTGAATATATAAATATATTCAACCTTTCGGGAGCTCTATATATTCTTTTTATTTTGGCAGTCCTAAAAAGACTCGGAATATTATATAAAATTTGAATGTTCCTGTTTCATTCAAGTTACTTTTAATAAATTCTGTAAATAAACATTTTGGATAATCCAGACTTTTAACTATAAGGTTTCATGGACTGTTTATCTCAGAGAAAACCGAGTTTGTTTTCGTTGAATCTCTACAGGCTTTAATTAAATGTTTGAATATAACCGTGATTTATAATATATAAAATTATGAGTGTGTATGTTTGCAGACATTCTCTCTCGGGTGAAACATTCAGGAAGATATAACTCATCGGACTATACACAGGCAAACAAACATTTGTGATTAGTTATGTGGCGAAAAGCTCTCCAGAAGCTGGCTGCATTTTATACAAATATGATTTCTTGCAACGAAGCTTTAGTTATTTTCCTCGTTTAATTTCATATTGAATATTGAACTTGCTGCTATAAACGCCGCACGGATTGATTTGAATTTTCTTCAATTCTGTTCCTAACTTACAAATTATTCGCTTCTGCTCTAGCAGTTTTTTCCTCTCTGCAAGTTTAGTATCCTTAAGAGATAACCTTTTCGACGATATTTTTCGACCCATTTCGAACCCAAAAATTAAACTGTTATCGAAACCACCTCTGAGTTTGAATAGTGGAGTTCGTTCTAATAAAATGTTCTACATAAGTAATCCTTTCTTTGAAGATGGCTTTGAAAAGAAAAAGGTCACAGCTGTAGCTTTTGTTGATCTCTCAGCTGCATACGACACAGTAATGCAGGTACTATGCAGGGGTGGGCACCTTTTTAGGTGATGGGCTAGTCAGAGTTCGTACTAGCTGACGCGGGCCAGAATTTTTTTTTTCTGCACGCACCTACGATGCAAACGTGCGCATTCACGTGTTTGAGCGCACTAGTGTTTGCGTCAGGCCTCGACCCTGTACGAAAGTCAGCAATTTTACAAATCCTCAAAAGTCGAAATACCGCAAATGCAGAAAATCAAACATTTTAACGAATTTTTCGAATATTTTTAAAAATTTGCCAATTTGTCCCAATAATCGATAGCAAAATTAAATGTTATATTGAGTTCTGCGATCTGCGGACCAATTCTTATGGATTTAAAACATATTTTCGATGCGGGCCGCATTAAACACTTTCTCGGGCCGCAGTTGGCCCGCGGGTCGTAGGTTGCCCATCCCGGCCGTTAACCATAGAATGCTGTTACATAAACTCTATAATTTAACTGACGACTATGACTATGACGATTCACTATGTTGATAGCAACACTTCTACAAGATCATCGGTTCTTCGTTGACTTCCAAGGACACCACAGTCGAGAAGTCGGAGAACTCAGAAGAATGAATTAACCCAGGGAAGTGTCTTGTCTCCCAGTTTATTTAATGTGTACACCAACGATCAAGCACAGCTTCAGGGTGCAAAAGTTTCATTTGCGCTGACGACCTTGCTCTCGCCGCCCAAGCAGAACAGTTTGAAGTCGTAGAGCATACACTCAGCCGTGCCCTAGAACAGCTTGGTACTTACTATGAAAGAATCCAGCTCACACTCAATCCTAATAAGACCCAAGTATGTGCCTGCCACTTGAAACATAAGCAAGCATTACAAGTATTGGAATGGTTCGTTATTAGTTCATTGCTTCCATCCCAAATATCTAGGTGTTACCTTGGACCTTACACTTACATACAACATACTTATACATACTTATACATACTTACATACAAGGAGCAGTGCTTTTTTTCGAGGAAGTGCCTTCTACGTAAACTGTCAGGGACTAACTGGGGTACCCATCCTCAAACATTAAGAACAACAGCACTGGTCTATTCAGCAGGAGAATATGTCAGTCCTGTATGGTACAAGTCAGCTCATGCAAAGCACGTTGGTGTTGCCTTAAATGACAGCTGCAGGATCATTTCAGGCTGTTTGGGTCCAACTTCCATAAATAAAGTGAACTTTCTGGCAGAGATCGTTCCACCTGATAGCAGACATGAAGTGGCTGCAAACAATGAAAGGAGTAAATCATCTACTATGACCTCACACCCACTCTTCGGATATCAACCTTTTTTTTTATTGTGGTTTGGGGGAAGCTCTACCAGCCTGCGTGTGAGGCTCTCACTCACTAAGCCCCTTCTTCCACTTGGCTATAGAGACCAGCACCCCGGTATCGCTTGCGTACACGGTACGGTATGCGCTGATAATCCGGAGCATGGTCCGCCTTGCCACCTTCTCGAGAATGTTTTTGTTTCTCTGTATTTTAACGGCATCTTGCCAGAAAGGCGCCGCGTAGAGCAGTATTGAATTCACGAGTATGAATTCTGAGTATCCGGCGCTTGCTAGCTCTAGGACTTCATACGTTGGGCATTAGCCTTGTGAGGGCAGTGGCTGCGGAATCAGCTTTCTTGGTGACCCAGTTGACGTACGCCGTCATGTTCATATTTCTGCCCAGTTGGAATCCGAGGTATTTCACGGATTCCTGTGATGGGATTCTCGCTCCCATGATCTCTATAGTCATTTTGGTCAGTTTGCGCCGTCCGACCAGGATTACCAGTTCTGGGGTTGTGGGGCGCCAATTTCAGTTGTTTTGACTCCATCCAGCGATGAACCTGGTCCAGTGCCTCGTTTATGATCGTTTCCAGTGCCTCTTTAGTCCCGGCCGTGGCCGTGAGTTTCCAGTCTGACAGGTAGTTCTGGATCACTTTCAGGAGGTAGCTTGGGAATTTTTCTCTTTTTTTATTGTCTCCACTATGCCGTCCCATGTTGTCGAGTTGAAGGCATTTTCGACGTATAGCGTCACCAGCGCACAGAGTTTTTCTTCGGATATCAACCTGCTGCAAAGAGATTAAAATCGAGGACGAACTTCCTAACAACTACTTAAACATTGCAAGGAACAGCAGCAGCAGCACGAGTCGCCATGTGGAAGGAGAGAACTAGCAATCTGTCTGAATGGGTGGAACCTAAGGAATCTCTACCTCCTGGCCACATAGAGAACTGGCCAATCTGGAAGTTCCTGAATAGACTGCGGGTGGAAGTTGCAAGATCACGGGACAACTTATTTAAGTGGCATTTTCCAACCAAAACTTTCTATGTGATTGTGGAGCTCTCTTATGCTGTCCGTTGTGCCCATCCAACTATACAAAGAAAGATTTGACTCAAACTAATCCAAGTGCTCTTGAAGTTTCTAAGTTTTGGGCAGGAACTGTTTAAAATTAAAAACTTTATTTGTGTACTTTTTATTGTTTGTGCCCATTTTATGTATCTTTTTGTTTGTGCCCATTTTATGTATCTTTCATGTTTTATGTTTTGTATGTTTTGTACTTCTGACACGAATAAATAAATATCCTTTGTTCAATCGGCCACCGCTCCATTAAAAAAAACATAAAGGTTCACTGAATATTAGAGAGTTAATATTTTGGCAAATAAGTAATTACTTCTTTGTTTAATGACAATAAAAACAGGACACTCTTAATTTGTCACCCTTTATTTAACTTTGCATGCAAGATTAAAAAAAAAAGTTTTTATGTGGAAAAAGCGATGAGAATGCTATTACTTCAAATTTGCCCAAGGTTTTATACATAACTTAAATGATTTTTATACATAACTTAAATGATCATTAATAAGTTGCATTCGATATATCGAATATTTTCATTCGTTATAACAATCTTAATTTGTTTTCGTATTGTTTCAGGTGAGTTTCTACCTTTCTATATAATTGCATCATGACCTGATAATTATCGACTGGTAAGTTATAGCTTTTATAATTAGTAATTACCGAAACAGGGTAATCAGTGAACTTATTAATTAACATATTTTTATCCTCAAATAGTTTAATATTCTAATCAACTCAATTTTTGTAACAAGATAATTTTATATCCAAATTTTATATTGAACAACACACAAATCCATTTTTGTACCGAATTGATTGAAATGTAAATAAGCGCGCTTGTCGTGTTCCTACGTGTAATCGCTTTCGATTTTACGCAAATAATTTCGTCAAGACACATTAAATATTCGATATATTAAAAGTTTGATGGTTTACGATCGTTCGAGCAGCTGCACCACTTCCAGACGATATAATAAATCATATTAAATTCCCATACATTGATTAGAGTCGAAATGGATATTTTATCCCGTTATCCCAGCTGTAACTTTTTTCTTAGACTTTACTAGACAAGACTATACATGTAAAAATAAACAATATATGGACCATTTATTCTCTATGTTTATTTATCTACGACCACTATTGTAAATGCCCATTATTGTACAGTTCGTGGACTATGTAAATACATCATAGCACACACATGTAACAGTCCGCGATTAATGATAAGTTAAGATTGATAACACACACGTGCGTTTGGTTTACGATTCGTTGATTGGTTGAGAGCTGCTACAACGTGTTCATACGCTCAGCGCCTCCCGTGCCACAATTCAAACTAATGGAAATTGACATTGCGTACATTGGGTTGCATAGATCTATGAGCACTGTTATTCCAGTTAACCCAAATAAGTACTAAACAAAAAGGTATCAAAGGTATGTAACCATTAGGAATGTATTTGTTTTCATTTTTTCAAGTTAAATAATGTCAAGTAACAGGTATATATGAAAATACAACTGTTTGATTATTATAATGTTAAATAATGTATAATACATAACCTAATAAGAAATAAATTTGTTCCACCAAACTTATTTTTTTTATTAAACAGAAACAAATTAGTGTGGTCGTAGATAAAGTATAGTACATAACTCGAGTTGTAAGGCAATTACGATCTCGCGAAATTACGCACTCTCCCCCTACGCGGGTCGTGCGTAACAGTTCCGCTCCTACGTAATAGGCTTCTTACAACTCTCGTCACGTAATATACTATTAACCGTTTTATTGTTCGCATACAAGTGCTATCACGTCAATCGACATTACTCGCAGATTAATGGACGAAGCGCTATCGCGCTGTATGGCACAAGCCAACACGGATTTTTCAAAATCCTTGGCACTAGAACGGTTAATAAAAAAATGAGATATCACATACTTTCAAGGAGATCAAACTATTAATAATCTAGTCCAGTGGTGGCGAACCTATGGCACGCGTGTCATAGTTGACACGTTGGAAATTTTTATTGGCACGCGAACTCACGCATGCCTTCTAATTTTGTTAAACTATCTTATCTAAAGTTTCTCAATCTACTTTTGTCTGTAATTGCAAAAGGCGCACAAAAAATTTCAAATTTTAAAAATTCACCAAAGCCGTATTTACGAAGCTACAATTTTAAAATTTGGGAATTTGTGAGATCTCGTAAGAATATCAAATGATATCACGTTTTATCAATATTAGTCGATTGGTTAGTCCGTAATTTCAAAAGGCGCACAAAAATTTCCAAAATTCACCAAAACCATATTTACAAAGCTACAATTTTCAAATTTAGCAATTTGTGAGATTTCGCAAGAATATCAAATCATACTAAGTTTCATCAAAATCCGTCGATTGGTTCGTCCATAATTGCAAAAAGCGCACAAAAATTTATAATTCCCCCGAAATGCTTCCTGTTTTCTTCTTTTAGGCCCAGGCCGCACTACGGCTAAACCGCCGTGGTTTTCAAACGCGTGATTTTGTGACTCAAGTAAGTTAATACAAGCGGCCTCACTTGCGTTTTTTTCCCGCGACTGATTTTTCCCATTGGGTACTGTGTGTTTTTCGAGCGGTTTCACGGTTATAGCGGTTACCGCTCGCGGGAAAAAAACGTAGTGCAGCCTCGGCCTTAATGTGGATAGGTACTTTCTGTGTGTCTTATTGTATTGTTTTTTTTAAGTTGATGTCGAATTACGCTAAAGTTTGTATTAATTCCAATTGTTTGGAATAGTCTAATAAGAAAATTGTTATCAAACATTTTCGGTTTTTCCCGTGGCTGCTCCGATATTTTAGATCATTTGCATTACCCTGAAATATAATTACATGTTTACATAAAAGCCGATAAAAATGGATTTATTATCAATAAAAGTCTCGTTTCGCATTAATTATAAGAATTTATTGAGTGCAAGTAAGTAAAGTGCGTTGCATGCAAAGACCGCATATCGAGCCCGTTTTCCGTTGAAATAATTACACTAATAAATCCTTCCAGGAAAAAAGTAAAGTAAATAATTGCAAAATGTGGAGAAAAACAACAATATAAATACGTTTGCAGTCGAGTAAAACAATAAAATAGTCATTTGTTTAAACAAGGAATGTGTCCGTCATTATCATCATAAAAGTGATGTAAACAATGTGAAATATTTAAATTTTGCTTATAAACACGATTATCTTTAAACATATCACAATTATAAATATTTAAGTAATATCTAAGACAACAAACGTTCAAATAATCTGTGACCATGCAAATGCGACACTTTTTTGACTCGACATAAATGTAACACATTTTCATCGGGCGAGTAAGTATTTTATGGTAAGCAAGTGATCTTTGAAATTCCAATGACATTAGTCAATATTAATTTTGCTTTTGTAAAGAATGAAGAGAATGCAATAAATTAGCAAAAAATGCAATCTAAACAAAAAGTGTTTATAAAAGTCAATCTGCGTGTTTTAAACAGCGATATCAAGGCTATCCAGTGCAAGTGTATAAATCTAGCTCGCTCCCTCACGCCGCAAACAAATATTGTTATTACAAAATCCGCTAGGAAAGTTTCCAGTAATCAATAATCCCCGACAATTTTCATCAAACATCCAATTAAAAATGATTTTATCAGATGAATGTTTAGGCGAGGAAATTAGTTATTTGAACAGCGCAGTGAAACCGGGATGAATGAGGATGTCCTTGACCAAGTAATCAAATAACTACGTCGATTTGAACTGATATCGAAGGTTCAAAGGTATTATAAGATTTGCAGGACTTGAATAAAGATTGTAAATATGGACTGCGTTTGAAATAAACTTCTGTAACAACAACAATTTCGATCAAATTTTAAGAGCATTCTTATATAAGTCGTAAAAGTTAGAGAGCTAAATTTTATTACAACTGAGATATGAATTGGGTATTTAAGTACCCAAGCAGTGTTTGATTTCTAGTTTAATACATTTTTATATCGATAAGTTTTTGTCGTTCGAAACATACGAGCAATAAGAGCAAATATTTGTTTATGTTTTATGTTAGGCTTTTATGTATTGCCACATATTCATAAGATTGTCTGTATAGTCTTGTATGTCCAGTCTTGTCAGTGTAAGCTTACCAGTTTAGTCTTACCAGTCTAGTCTTGCCAGTCTACTCTTGCCAGTCCAGTCTTTCCAGTCCATGCCAGTCTAATCTTGCCAATCTAGAGTAGCCAAACTAGTCCTGCCAGTCCAGTCTTGCCTGTCCAGTCTTGCCAGTCCATGCCAGTCTAGTCTTGCCAGTCTAGTCTTGCTAGTCTAGTCTTGCTAGTCTAGTCTTGCTATTCTAGTCTTGCCACTCTAATCTTGCTAGTCTAGTCTTACCAGCCAATACCAGTCTAGTCTTGCTAGTCTAGTCTTGCCAGTCCAGTCTTGCCAGTCCAGTTTTACCAGTCCATGCCAGTCTAGAGTAGCCAAACTAGTCCTGCCAGTCTAGTCTTGCATGTCCAGTCTTGCCAGTCCATGCCAGTCTAGTCTTGCCAGTCCATGACCGTCTGGTCTTGCCAGTCTAGTCTTGCTAGTCTAGTCTTGCCAGTCTAGTCTTGCCAGTCTAGTCTTGCCAGTCTAGTCTTGCCATTCTAGTCTTGCCAGTCTAATCTTGCCAGTCTAGTCTTACCAGAAATTTAGAGTCTAGTCTTGCTAGTATAGTCTTGCCAGTCTAGTCTTGCCATTCTAGCCTTCCAGTCCAGTCTTGCCAGTCCAGTCTTACCAGTCCATGCCAGTCTAGTCTTGCCAGTCTAGAGTAGCCAAACTAGTCCTGCGAGTCTAGTCATCCCGGCCAGCCTTGCCAGTCTTTTTTCTAAATTTATTTATTTTTTTTATTCATTTATTATATAATAATAATACAGAACATAAAACATGACACCCCGGGCCCGCTCTTCGCATTACTGCAGGGTGTATGTCCTATTCTACCCAGTGGGTATGTTCAGATGCCCCCTCTGTGCGGCTTGTCTTAGCTTCCTCGTCTTCGTCTTCCTCCTTTTGGGTCATTATGTCTTTTACCGCTTTGTTCACGTTGTTCCAGTTTTTTTCTGTCCTTAACAGGTGGTCTGTTATTGTTCTTGGTTCTAGCAGTCCGTCCTGCATTATCGTTGCTCGTTCGCGTTCCCATCTATCGCAGACGAATAGGGTGTGGTACACTCTGTCGTCCTCTTCGCAGTTGTCACTGTGCTTCTCGTACTGTGTACTCTGTGTACTCGTACTCGTACGTAATGATGTGCAAGTAGTCCTTGAAACATCCATATCCCGTGAGAATCTGTCAGGTGGAAGTTAGGTTCTCCGTGCTTTCTGTCTTTCCATTTGATTGGGTCCAGAATTAATAATCTGGTCCATTGTCCCCTTTCTGTATGCTCCCATTTTCTTTGCCATTCCTTACACGTATTTTGCCTGGCTGTTTCTTTTTTGAATTTGTCTCGGTCTGCTAGGTAGCAAGAGATGCGTTCTTGCGCAGTCAGCTCGATGGGGACGATACCGGCGATTACGAGAGATTCGTCTCTAGATACGCACTCAAAACGCGTTATTCCATTTTTCTTTGCACCTTGGCCAGTTGCTGCTTCCTTCTTTTTGTCAGTGCGTTAGCCCACACAGGAGCCCAGTACAACATGATAGAGTGGCAGTGACAGCCTGCGTTTGCTGCATTTTGGACCTCCGACGTTTGGCATCAGCTTTTGTAGCGCGTATGCAATTTTTGTGGCTTTTGAGACAGCACAGCTTATATGTGCTGATAAGTTTCATCCTTCTTCTATCACGAATGCCAGATATTTTATATTCCATTCCTTGGGTTAGATCTTCGTCTCTTGGATCCTAAAGGATATCGGTGAGAGTTTTCTTTTACCGCTCAGAAGCACGCCTTTTTTTTCTGGCGCAAGCCTAAACCCTTTACTTGTCATCCATTTGTTCATTTTTTCGAACGCTATGTTTGCTTTCTGCATCAGGCTCTTTTCTGTCTTTGCAGTTACGACTATTGCTAGGTCATCTGCAAATCCGATTGTGGGTACTCCTTCGGGTTGTGTCATTTTGAGCACTCCATCACGTTCCAGAGTGTGGGGCCCAGGACCGATCCTTGTGGGACCCCACTGGTGATGCTATATTCTCTTGTGTCGTTTCCTATTTCGTGACTTATCGTACGATTGTTTAGGTAGCTCCTTATCATCCTTTGTAGATATGGGGACATGCCTTTTCTAGATATTTCGGTCATTATGTGCTGCCAGGATGCAGAGTTAAAGGTATTTCTCACTCCTAACGTAATACGTGCACATATTTAGCGGTTCCGTCCTGTTCTCGCTTTTACGCTCTCGACAATGTCTAAAATAGCCTGAATCCGTATTGTCTTGTGGATAATTCTTTTCCTGGAGCTTCCAACTCCTTTTTTATCCGTATCAGTAGCAGCTGTTTAAGAAGTTTTCCCATAGCGTCTAGAAGACATAAGGGCTCTCGACGTTAGCTCTCCCTCTGGTTTATCGCCTTTTCTTAAAAGTACTAGTCTTGCTCTTTTCCATGTCTCTGGGAAGGTTGGAATCTTCCTAATGTTTTAATTCATCACTGCAAGATGCAACTGCATTACTGCATGTTGTCCGGTCCTGGGGCTCTGAAAGTACGAAGTCGATTGCAAGCGGTTTTCAGTTCGTCTTCTGTAAGTTCTACGGTAGTATGAACTGTCGGCTGTTTCCACTGTGGCGTGTTTTGTGTTGGGAAGAGAGCTTCTACTATTTCCTGTATTTTGTGTGCTGGAAGCTAGAGTTGTGGCGGCCGTACTTTTTAAATGTCTTTGGGTGATCCTGGGGAATGTCTTTTGGGTGCCCCCCCCCTACATCCTCGTCTATGTCCTTGCACAGCTTCGCCCAGTGATCCCTTTTAGATTTCTTTATTTTTAGTTCTTTTTTGAGTCCGCGTATTTCTTTTGTAGAGTTACAAGCTTGTCCTCTTCGCTATGTCTACTTCTTGCTCTTTGATATTTTTTTCTATTATTTATGCATTCTATCCTTGAACGTGCAATGTCGTCGTTCCACCAGTATACTTGTTTTCTACCTGAGCTTGTTTTTTCCTGGGCATAGATACATCGCATGCTCTTTTAATTTTTGTAATTAGTTCCTCCGCATTCACTGTTGGTTTCTTCATTTCGTGTGCCAGTTGGCTACTGAATTTTTCCTCGTTTATCTTTTTCAGGTTCCATCCAGGTTTCATTGTTAGGTATTGTTTATGTTGTTTGGTATTGTTTATGTATTTGTGGTCACTGAGGGGCTCTTTGTCGAGGATCATCCATCCTGTAATTCTGTTAGCGATTTTCTCTGTCGCGAATGTTAGATCTATTCCGGATTTCCCCCTCTCGAAGGTATGTTTGTTTCCCTAATTCTGGATAAAGACGTCAGTTTCAGCTGCCCAGTCTGTTATCATATCACCTCGGTGGTCTGTTTTTTGAGATCCCCACTCCGTGGATTTAGCGTTGAAATCACCCGCTACAACAATTTCTTTTGTCGTTCCTCTCATTTCGCTGCTTAGTGCCGCAAGGGATGTTGTTGTTGGGAGGTCTCGTTCGGTGAGAAGTAGCAGCTATATAGTCTAAACTGTTGACCCAAACTGTTGAAGCCTATCATTCTATCCAAACGATCCTGCCAGTCTGGTCCTGCCTGTTTGGTCCTGCCAGTCTGGTCTTGCTAGTTTGGTCTTGCCGGTCAGATCTTGCTAGTCTAGTCTTGCCTGCCTAGTCTTGCCAGTTTAATATTTTCTATATAGCCTTGCTAGTCTTGTCTGCATAGCCGTGTTAGTCTAGTCTCTTTAGTATTTAGTCTTATGAATAGAGACACCTACAAACGAATCAATATTAGCGTTTTATTGTGTTTAAATTTTATGGGATTTAAATATTATTATAACTGAGATATGGAATGGGTATTTAAACACCCAAGTGGTGTTGTTTTTCTAGTTTAATATATTTTTATGTAGTTTATAATTTATTTTTCGAGGCAAACGAGCTATAAGAACAAATATATTCCGTTTTTTTTTATACCAGGCTATTAAAAATTTACAGATGCATATGAATGTTGATCGAATTGATCTTATGGGCTTCAAATACATGTGGAGTCACCGACCAGAATCTCAAAAACTACAGCTAGCATCATTGACGACTACGTTGTGTCTGACCTACCAACTAACGATCTAGAATCTATAGTTATTTGCTCTGGCCTCTCGGATCATGAAGCAATTTTGACCAATTTTTCTCTAGGAGAGAAACCAAAACCCACAACTCACCGCCTGAGTAGAATTTTTTCAACATAGAACTTTATAAATTTTCGCAATAAATGTAACTCCATTGATTGGAACTTTCCTTTCGGAGAGGTAGACCTTAACTTCTCAGATTTTTTAATGAAAGTTTCCTGTGCCAGTAATTCAGGGTTCCCCAAAGAGTTCACGGTCAACCCTAAGGTCCTTAAGGACATCTCACAATACCGTACTTTACACTTCAAAATCATCAAATTGGCTAAAAAAGTTTACTTTCAAAATCGCCTCTCAACTACTAATTACGTCGCTAGAGAAGCCTGGTCAATAGTTAATGATCTAAGAAATAAATCTCGTTCACCTAACCAAATTTATCCTGATCCAAATGATTTGAACAATTATTTCGTAAATGTAGCCAAAAATATAAAAACTAATATATCTTCAAATTGCGACCCTCTTTCCTTCCTCTCAGCCTCAAATTTGAATTCCAGCAGTTTCTGTTTAAGTCCTGTTGACAACGCGGAACTATCACAAACCATTACAGCTATAAAAAGTAAGTCTACATGCAGCAGTGTCTACCGGTTTAAGTATTTATAAACCTTCCTCTTGAAGCAATAAACGCCCTGTCCCATCTAATCAACCAATCTTTCGAGAAGGGTGTTTTCCCTCAGTGCCTCAAAACAGCCATAATTATCCCTCTACATAAAAGTGGTGATAAGGACAGCTGCTGCAACTACAGACCAATCGCCTTACTACCTGCTCTATCAAAGATCATAGAGAGGCTCGTCAAGATACGCTTGATGGCTTTCCTGACCAAATATAGCATCTTAACATCGAATCAGTTCGGATTCTTATCCAGAAAAAGTTCGAGTGCTGCCATATTCTCTGTTCTTAGTGATATCTACCACAATCTCAGCAACAAGCTTTTCACAGCAACAGTTTTTGTGACATTGCCAAAGCCTTCGATTGTGTGAACCATGAGATTCTACTAAAAAAATTGCAACTACTACTTGTAAATTACTACTCTTCCTCTTGCAGAGCGGTGGATGTTGATGTCCCTCACGGTTCCGTTCTAGGTCCCATTCTCTTCCTAATATTCATCAACGATATAACTAATTTAAATATCAGCGGAAAAATTTGTCTCTTTGGCGATGATACTAGTATCACATGGTCCAAACCTAACTAACCTGCCGCTTCTCCACTCTACTATATCTAATGGCCTTGCATGTATAAAGTCATAGTACGATTCAAACTGTCTAGAATTAAGTACCTGTAGTCATATCTTATAAAGGTACACTCCCGCCTCTTACACTAGACAACAAAGTCATTAACTCTGTTGACTCTGTTGGATTTCTGGGCCTCAACATTGACAAATCACTCAAATGGACCTCACATGTGGAGTTCTTATCCGAGAAGCTGTCTTCTGCTTGCTTCGCAATAAGGTCTATTTCCAGGGAGCTAAATCTCCATACATCCATATCTTCTTATTTCGCTCTTTTCGAATCTCGCCTGCGATATGGCCTTCCGTTCTGGGGTCACTCCAACCATCTCCAACTTGAATCTATATTCAAACTACAAAAGAGCTATTCGCTATATATTTGGTTTGAGTAGTAGAGCCCATTGTTAACCCTACTTTAAAAATTTCAAAATTTTAACTCTCCCTTCATTATTTATCCTGGAATCCGTTAGCTTAATGCATAAACTCATTCGTGCTTTACCGGAGAGACCACAACACAAACACAGTACAAGGAACTTGAATCAGGATATTTATCCACCCGTACCTAGATCAGAACTGATAACAAAATCTATATTCTAGAACGCAAGTGTTCAATCATTTACCTATCCACCTAAAATCTATCACCAATAACTCCAAATTTCGTTCCGCCGTCAAGTCATATTTCCTAGAACGACCTAAGAGACACGTATAAGCGGATCGATATTAAATTTTCTATTCTGTTTAGATTTTATGAGATAATCTTTTCATCGAACTCATCGAAAGTATTTTTAGAGCTGAGATATGGAACGGGTATTTAAATACCCGTTCAATATTTGGTTAATTCCATATAATAAATTGGTTTGGTTAATCCGAAAGTTGTGTTGGGTTCCTAGTTAAATATATTTTTATACAGGGTGTTTCATAAATGTCTAGGGCTAGGGATAGAGCCCTAAATAAGAAAAAAGTCCCGATAAAAATGTGTCTGAAAACGCTTCTTAACTGAGGTACAGCGCTTAAAAGGGGGTGACAACACACAACATTTTTGCTTTTACCACAGAAGCAACTAATGATAATTGATTCAAATTTTGTTTGTACTCGTTACTGGTGCCGAACTACCGTTTGTGCTTATTTTCGTCTTGATAGCCAACCAGTGGCGGTACATACGAGGAACTACCTTTGTATTTAGGATGTGTTTTCGGACACATCTTATTTCATATTTTGGGCTCTAGAACACGCCCCAGAATTTCTGTCTGACATTTATGAAACACCCTGTATAACGAGCAATAAGAACAAATATATGCCTTTTTATAAACGACTTTTAAATATTGCCAAATATATACGTTTGTAAGTGTAACAATCGAATCAGTCAATATAAAGTCGTTAGTCTTGCAGTTAGACATAAATGAATCTGGATTCTTACCACAAGGATAATTTATAGACAAATCTGGATTATTTTGCAACGAATTTATAAATACCAACGAATTTGTAAATGCCAACAAATAAAATCTGCTAATTAGTAATCTGCTATGTATTGCAAATCAAGTTTTTAGGAATACTTAACCTCGATATTCTATTCAGCTAGTATGTTAAGTGCCTGCCTTTAGTCTACTTACTTCTCATAAAACTTTATTTATATTTGTCGAGTCTTTTTATAGCTCTTGTTCTTGCATTATTACTGTCATCTTCGAAGTTCTCCCACCACTTTTTCTTATAATCGTATATGTTGGATTATCGAGATTTTACTGTATTTTTTAATAATAAACAAAATAGAATCCTGGATTTATGCCATTTCGACCTTCCAATTAACGATCTCATATCGTTGGCCAATTATACATTTTTGCTCTTCAAGGGGATAAACCATGTTTTCCCCATTTATTTATTGCATTCTGTTGTTGGGAAATTTTTGGGTAGGAAGTACAAAATCACATCGTAAATTCGAATACAATGCCGATTTGAACAAAAGTCGTTCAAGTTCAGCAGGTGTGACAACGACGGGAATTGTCCGGCTGATACGCGATTGTGTTCCACCAACTGCCTGCGAATATACGATCTTAATCTGAATTTGAATTGTAATTTTATTACCTATTAAAATTGGTAATTTAACAGGGTAAACTAGTTGTATTATCGCAATTATCTGTAATATAGGGTCTTCCAATAAGAGGTTTCATTTTGATATGTAAAAAAACGAGTGTTTTTAAACGAAATAATCGGATGTTTATTTCATTGTAAAAAGGAGGGTATGCCTGTGGGTAGGAGGGTATGCCTATGGGTATTAATAGTGAAAAACAATATTAACCAAATGGCCACGCTACGCTTGCAGGTCCATACTCTTTTCAAGAAATTTTCCATCACCAATTCGCACATTTCCTCGGCTGTATGTCCTCGATAACTTCACGAATTCCATCTTTGAGGTCTTGAATCGATTGTGAGCCATTGGCATAGACCTTATCTTTCACGTAGCCCCAAAGAAAAAAGTCTAGAGGTGTTAAATCAAAAGATCTCGGTTGCCAATTGTGATCACCTCTTCGAGAAATCACACGGTCAGGGGACTCTTTACGCAAAAGAGCGATGGTACCGTTACTTGTGTGGCACGTTGCGCCGTCTTGTTAAAAATAAACGTCGCCCACATCAATATCTTCCAATTCCGGCCATATAAAATTAAATTATACCAATACAAAATTAATTACCGTTGGATAGCGCAATCCATTCACCGTAACATTTGCTCCAGCCTCATTTTCGAAAAGTGATGTCAAATGACCTTGCCAGACCAAAAAATACAAACAGGCATACGTTGAGGATGGAGAGGCTTTTCAACAATAATTCTTGGGTTTTCGAGCGCCAAATACGACAATTCTGCTTGTTAACGTAGCCTCCGAGGTGAAAGTAGACCTCATCACTCAAGATGATTTTTCGATGAAATTACGGATCTGTTTGATGCATTTCAAGGAACCAATCAACAAAGACTCGACGTTGTTGATGGTCGGAAAGCATGAGTTCTTGTGTTAATTAAACTTTAAGAAGCGTTAAGACCTAAGTCTTTTGCAAAATACGGTCTAATGTCGTTTGTGGATTGCCCAATGCCAAAGATCGACGAGAAATGGACAAACCTGGGCTTCCCTCAACACTGTGGGCTACAACAGCCATATTCTCTGTTGTTCTTGAGCGACGTACACGAGTTTCTTCACATCACTAACTTGTCCTAACAGCTCAAATTCGGGTTAAAATCGGGTGAGGTAAAGAATACGGGATTATTTTGAAACTTAGTGTTGTGGAATTTTTACCTGGTGTAGCCGTTGTTAATCGTCTTTAGTACTCTTAAACTAATTGTAAGATCCGAAAGCATAAATTAAGCTTCAACGTTGTCTACGTTGGTTCAATAATTATTCGTGTTTTTGTTGAAAATAATTGTTGACATTTTCAAGATGACAGATAGTAGATGCAAACGCAACTAACCCGACGTTGCCACGTTTATATTTGTTTATATGCCCGTTTATATGAGAAACTATAATTTTGGCAACATATATACAATCTTAAGCGTCGTATAGAACTTGCATTTATATTGCAAAGAACAACCACGCCCCAAACTGCTACAATGTCTCGAGTTAATTATTTAAGTGTCCTGGATATCCACCATATTCTTTTTCTACTTTTGACTTTTTGTAATACAAAAATTTGTATCTTCAACCAAAAAACTGACGTGTATGACTGGTTACATAACCGAGAATGTAGATACAATTGTGTCAGCATTGCCAAAATTAATTTTGACAACGTATAAATTATTTAAATTTTTCTGCGTCACATGTTTGTGTAAAGTATATACAAGATTGGCTTCCAGAAATTATTTGTCTATTATGAATATTCAGAATATTATAAGAGATCCCGGCTAAACAATTAAAAAATTACTTGCATGTAAATTGATTCCAGCCGAATTGGTTAAACCAACGGTCCTTGCTACATTATCCTGTATTAGATCGAGTGTTCGCGCTGCCGCGCGTATGTGGTCTTGATTTACCTAATTTACCAGGGTTAAACCAACGGTGTTTTTGCCACATTGTCCTATATTGGATCTGCCGCACGAACTATCGATACAAGATAGGACAATGTGGCAAGGACCGTTAGTTTAATCCAGGTAAATTAGGTAAATCAAGACCACATACGCGCGTCAGCGCGAACTCTCGATAGTCAGCGCTACCACGCGTATGTTGTCTTAATATATCTGCCCGCTTCGCGGCAGGGAACCTAATCTAACCGGGTTAAACCAACGGTCCTTGCCACATTGTCCTATATTGGATCTGCCGCGCGAACTCTCGATCCAAAATAGGACAATGTGGCAAGGACCGTTGAATCAATTAAAAATAATAAACGTGGCAACATCTAGTTAGTTGCATTCGCATCTACTATATGTCATCTTGAAAATGTCAACAATTATTTTCAACAAAAACGCGAATATTTATTGAACCAACGTAGACAACGTAGAAGTTTAATTTTTGCTTTCGGAGTTAAAGAGTGTCAAAGACGATTAACAACAGTTACACCAGGTAAAAAGTCCACAACACTAAGTTTCAAAATAATCCCGTATTCTTTACCAAGTCCAAATTTTTCCACCGATTTCACAATTGCTGGCCGAGAAGGTGCTTCACGATAACGGTGCTTCACGCCAGTTTTCACCATTTTTTGTAGTGAATTGTAATAATTTCAATGTGTTTTTCAAGCGTATATCGTTCCATTTTCATTAATAGCGTTGTTTTTACTCATGCCAACTGTTAAAATGGAGTGCTTTTGAAAATGAAACCTCTAATTGGAAGACCCTTTATATATTTAAAGAAAAAGTTCTTTAATGAGTTCAAGGAAAACTAAACTATAAGGCGGTCATTTGGCCACTCTGGTACGTTTAGTGTTAATATGAAATTGCTTTTCGAAAATATCTATAACTTAATTTAAATCCTTGTTGTTACGGTGGTATTAAAAGTGTCCCACCTTTTATGCGTAAATATGTATGGTAAAATTAAATAAAATTCCGTATTTCAAAAGGTCGCTTAGTTCAGTGCGTTTGTTTAGTTTATTATAGAAATAATCGTTTTGAAAAGTAAACTTTTGTTGGGGATCCTTTGCTCTTGGGACAGATTTGGAGGGCCGTAGAAGGGTCCTCAACTTCTGTAAACTAAAGTTGTTTAATTCCATCGGGAAAATTGGAAAATTATCTATAATGGATTATAAATTCCCCTGAGCGAAACAGTCATTTTAATATTCAGCTACAATCTCTGAGATTAAATGAAGGCGATTAAAGCAAACGAGGAAATTTAAGTAAGTAGAACGACAAATATTCGTGAAAGGAAATACGCGTGAAAGGAAAATTTAGATTAAATTCAAAACAGAAAGTTACAAAGAACTAATTTGTGCTTAACTAAAGTTTAGTTTAGTTTTGTCCATATAGAGATCTAGCCTAGTCTATTTCATCGATGTCTAGACTAGCTCAACATCTAGTACTAAATATTTTGGTTCAATTTTGTTAATATTGATCTAGTCTTCCTGGCCAATATCTAGACTAGCTCTAATCCCAATACTCTTGGTTTTGTTTTGTTCATATTGGCCTAGTCTTCCTCCTCTATGTCTAGATTATCCCCTCTCTCTTTCCCTTCTGGACTCTTCTGCAGGGTTGTGGTGACATCAATTTGCTACGCTCGCAATGACTCCTCGCCAGCGCTCTCTATCTTGGGCAAATCTCATTACTCCCTGCATCCCTTGTCCCGTCAGGGTTTTTGTTCGGTCTATCCATCGTGTCGGCGATCTTTCTCTTGGGCGGCGGCTTTGGACTTTGCCTTCTACTATGAGTCGTTCAATATTGTCGAACCTCCTTGCCACATGACCCAGGTATCCCAAATACCGTTGGTTTATTGTCTGGTATAGTCTGGTCTTTATACCGAGTTGTTGAATAATAGAGTCGTTTGTGCGGTGGGCTTTCCATGGTATTTTCAGCATTTTACTATAGCACCACATTTTAAACGCTTCTATTCTGCGTTGGTCTGAGGTCCGAATAGTCCACGTTTCGCAGGCGTAAGTTGCAATAGAGAAGACCAGGCTATGTGTCAGCCGAAGTTTTATGTTTTTGGCAATGGCTCGATCTTTCCAAATTTTCACCAGTTTTGCCATAGACGTTCTGGCAATCGCTATTCGATTGCGGATTTCTTCCTCCGATCCACCTTTGTTGGTAACTACTGATACTATAATAAAATTTAATAAATAAATATAGATAATTAAATATTTCCACCACTGCAAATCCAGCCACGGTGTCGCCTTGTGGCAGGTTTTCATTTTGTCTGTCTATTATCATGATCTTTGTTTTGGCTGTATTAATCTCCAGTCCATAAGAGCTACTCTATTTTGTGAGTCTGGCCATTATAGCCTCCATTTCGGCTTCCTCCGAAGCCAGAATCACAGTATCATCTGCATATCTCAAATTCGTTATCCGTTTGCCTCTAACAGGGATCCCTCCGTTCCAATTTTCTAGTACCTTTCGCACAATGTATTCTGTGTAAATGTTAAACAGTATTGGCGACAAAATGCATCCTTGCCGCACTTCCGCTAGTATTTTGAATTGTTCGGAGCATGTGTTATTTACGCTGACGCATGCAGTACTGGTCTCGTAAAGCTGTCTAATTAATCTTATTAGATGCAGTGGTGTTCCCATTTTCTCTAGTATTTGTCATAGTTTTTGCCATTTCACTTTATCAGTCGCTTTAGTATAATCCACGAAGCACTGGTATGCTTTCAGTTGGAATTCTCTGGCCTTTTCTATTTTTTGCCTTACGTTTAAAATCTGCTCCCGTGTACCCTTTCCCGGGACAAATCCTGATTATTTGTCTGCATTCTCTGGAAGCAGGATGTATTTTAGTCTGGCATTAAGTATGTGTAGCATAATCTTGCTGGCATGTGATACCAGCGCTATGGTTCAATAGTTAGCACAGTCTGCAGGGGAACCTTTTTTGTATATGGGTATTAGCAGAGATTTTGCCCACTCTTCTGGCCATTTCCTGGATGTCCATGTGCATTGGAAAATAGTATGCATACTGTCTATTCCTGCTTCTCCCATTGCTTTAATTGTTTCAGCTTTTATGTTGTCTAGTCCCGTTGCCTTTCTATCTACAAGTTTCCTTATAGCGTTCTCTACCTCGGTCTTAAGAATACCCGGCTCCATTTCATACTGTCTGTTCTCCGATTCCACATATGCTGTGGGGTTATCATGGTAGAATTTGGTGCAGTAATTTTTCCATACTTCCGCTATTCCCTTTAGGTCGGTTATAATGTTTCCCTGGTCATTCTGGATTATTTGCGTTTTTGGTTTGAAATCACGAGATAGATATTTCACTCTGTTGTATAGGTCATGCGTATTGTTCTGGTTCGCATGGTTTTCTAATTCAATGCATATATTGTGTATGTATTGGTTTTTATCCCTGCGTGACTCCGTTTTTATTTGTCTGTTGAGTTTTTATAGCTTTCTCTATTGGGTCCGCGTTAGACAGCTTAGTATTTCTTCTCTGTTCTAGCAGTTCCAGTGTTTCATCCGTCATCCAATGTTTCCTTTTTTGTTTTGGCTCTTGTTTTAGACATTTCGCTGCGGCCAGTTCAATCCATATTTTTGTTTCTTCCCTTAGTTGGTTTTGGTCATTCTGATTGCCCGGATGTGGTAGTTCAGATAGGGCTTGCTGGAAGGTCGTTGGTTGTTGCGCAATTACTTTCCTCTTGCTATCTGGTTTGATGAGTCTTTGTAGCTTTATTCCAAAGTCTGCAATTAATAGTCTGTCGTCAGAGCCGCATTCGGCACTTGGCTTGGTTTTCACGTTTCGGAATGATGATCATGGACCGAGAGACACCTCCACCTCTTATCTACTAGTGTCAATCTGGTTTTTGGTCTTCTTATCAGGAGATATCCAAGTAGATAGGCGTCGGGCATGATGTTGAAACAGGGTGTTCAGAATTGTTAAGCTGTTGTCAGTTACGAATGGCATGAGTCTTTCCCCTCTCTCGTTCCGCGTTCCAAGTCCGTACTTGCCTACGATACTGCAATTGTGATCGTCTGCTTTTGTTGCCCCGATCTTGGCATTAAAGTCACCTAAGATAATCGTGATATCCCTGGAGGCTATTCTCTCCATTAGCTCATCGATTACATATCTTCAATATCCTGATCAAGTGCATCAGAGGTTGGGAAATATGCTTGAATGAGGTGCATCTTTACTGGTTTGGTGTTTTGGGTTATTATTATTATTCTATCGTTCACTGGTCGGTAACTTTCCATCCATTTGGCCAGCTGTTTCGCAATCATAAACGCAACCCCATTGCGTCCGCCATTTTCTGCGCTCGAGAAATATATGCAGTGGTCCGTCGTTTCGCAATGCCCGTTTCCTCTCCAACAGGTCTCAGCTAGGCCACATATCATTACATTCTCTCGTTTCATTCCTCCAAGATGTGCAGTTTGCCAATCTGGAGTAGTCCTCTGACATTCCATGTCCCAATGCGCATATCTTTTCTAAGTTAGTGTTTTTGTAAGTTAGTGGGCCTGGGATACTACCACTGCACGCCTGGTAGCCAATTTCACACCAGTCGGCACCAGATCGCATGGCGTCATATCCTTTCTAGCGTTTCCTGTCATTGATGTGCTCGTGGGAGGATAATCAGGTGGTTTCCCCTTGCCTGCCTGATCCTATGCCGTTGACCACTCTGGTTGGTTCCTCCGCCTTCGGGGGCTTTTCTCACCCCCAGGACAAGAGGGTGCCCTACTTCCTGTCGATTCCTCCACCCGAAGCTGTTGATTGACAGGAAGGGGACTGCTTATACAGGCATTCGGTCGTCAGAGCCCTGTTAGTTTCCAGCAAGGTGCACCACGTGCAGGTAAGGTTGTCAGTTGGGTCAGCGCATGCTGTCACCCCGTACAACCCCACGTAGGTTGCACAACCCACGTTTTACACAACCAACGTAGGTCTAATCTTAACAACCTTGGTTTAGTTTTCTCCATATTGATCTAGTCTTCTGCATCAATGTCTACATTCGATCACCTAGGTATAATCCTAGCTTGTGATTAGATCTACACTTTAATCATCTATTTTCGCATTTTGTAATTTTAAATACGTTTACGTTAATACTAGGAAATGTTTTAAGATAAAGTTTAAAAAATATGTAAAGAAGTAGCCAGTGTTTATTGCGTCATAATAACGAAAAGGCTATTGCCCGCACGGCTTTCAGCTAAAAAGAAGTGAATTTGATAGATGTTTCCAACATGTTAATTTTAAATTCAACCAAACAGTAGTAACAATATAAAACTACTAAAAGTTGTCTTTCCTATATAAATTTGTATTTCAAAAGTCTTGTCTCGCTAGTCTTGTCTGCCTAGTCTGGTCTATCTAGTTTCCTCTATCTAGTCTTGTCTGCCTAGTCTTGTCTGTCTAGCCTTATCTGTCTAGTCTTGTCTGTCTAGTCTTGTCTGTCTAGCCTTGTCTGTCTAGTCTTGTCTGTCTAGTCTTGTCTGTCTAGTCTTGTCTGTCTAGTCTTGTCTGTCTAGTCTTGTCTTGTCTGTCTAGTCTTGTCTTGTCTGTCTAGTCTTGTCTGTCTAATTTTGTCTGTCTAGTCTTGTCTATCTAGTCTTGTCTGTCTAGTCTTGTCTGTCTAATTTTGTCTGTCTAGTCTTGTCTATCTAGTCTTGCCTCTCTAGTTTTGTCTGTATAGTTTGGCTCAACCTGTTGCTCAGTCTGTCTAGTCTGTCTAGTCTGTCTAGTCTGTCTAGTCTGTCTAGTCTGTCTAGTCTGTCTAGTCTGTCTAGTCTGTCTAGTCTGTCTAGTCTGTCTAGTCTATCTAGTCTGTCTAGTCTGTCTAGTCTGTCTAGTCTGTCTAGTCTGTCTAGTCTGTCTAGTCTGTCTAGTCTGTCTAGTCTGTCTAGTCTGTCTAGTCTGTCTAGTCTGTCTAGTCTGTCTAGTCTGTCTAGTCTGTCTAGTCTGTCTAGTCTGTCTAGTCTGTCTAGTCTGTCTAGTCTGTCTAGTCTGTCTAGTCTATCTAGTCTGTCTAGTCTGTCTAGTCTGTCTAGTCTGTCTAGTCTGTCTAGTCTGTCTAGTCTGTCTAGTCTGTCTAGTCTGTCTAGTCTGTCTAGTCTGTCTAGTCTGTCTAGTCTGTCTAGTTTAGTCTTGTCTGTCTACTCGTGTCAGTCTACTCTTGCCTCTCTAGTTTTGTCTGTATAGTTTGGCTCACCCTGTACATCTAATTAAGGAAAAAAAGTCGTGGCTTTCTTGAGAAGCCCATACACTAACTGCAAATTTCACTTCGCATAATCACCACAAAGTGTTCCACACAAGTAATTATCCTCATAATCTCCGCTCAAACACAAAAAAACTCGGCCATTTTAACCTAGAAACCCCCTTTTCCCTTCGACGTTTTCACTTCTACTCCTTTTGCTCGAAACGAGGTGCGCCACAATTCATCTCTTATTGTGAAACCTTGAGAATTATGTAAATTACACAGTGAGACTCGGCGTTGATTTGACGTGTTGTTCATTCAATAACTTTAGACAAAAATTGTTATGTGCTGTGTGTTTGTTGCATACGAGATTGTCACGCAATAATACGAGTACAATTATTTGTTGTGTAATATCTTTGAGTGTTGATTAATTCTGAAATGCAGCTTTGTATCGAAAATAATAAGCTACGTGTTAGATAATACGAATCGGATCGGTGGGGATAATTATTGGGGAAAACCTAAAGACGCCAATTATATGTTGTTGCAATTGTTGTAACAATTTATAATTCCGGCTTGAATTTGCCATATATTAACAAATAGGTTTTCTTTGTTGAAGTTGGTTAAAATATTCGCTGGCGCGAAAGAGGAATTTGTAGCAAGTGTCTCCCTTTTTCGTTGTAACTTGTAGCGAGAGTTCCCGGCGAAGAAGACGTTGCGTCGGTGCACGCACTAACTTCGGCACACAAATAGAATCTGTGGCATTAACTCCACATACCGGAGCTATAATGCCGCATTGAACCACGCCTGTAATTTGTATTCCGCCTTGGAATTACATTATTGCCATCTTTTATTACCTCTTCCTAGCGCGCGATGCCACCGACAGAGACGAAAGACCAGATAACGTTCGGTCACGACTAGAATGTTTTTCTCCGTGTACACCTTTTCCATATATACAAGATATGTTTAAAAATAAACGAAATTATTTTCAAAACAATAAAGATAGACAGACAAGATTAGACAGACAAGACTAGACCATCTTATTAAGATGGCGATAGCAGAGTGGAAACGTTCAAGTTTCGTCATTGCTGGATCGGTAGATCGAATCCCATACATTGTTTTCAGAGAGCCCCACACTACACGAGTTTGAATATCCGGTGTGCAACCTCCTCTCCGAATAAAAGACAACACTAGACCGATAAGACTTGACAGACAAGACTAGACAGACAAGACTAGACCGACAAGACTAGACAGACAAGACTAGACAGACAAGACTAGACAGACAAGATTAGACAGACAGGACTAGACAGATAAGACTAGACTGACAAGATTAGACAGACAAGACTAAACAGACAAGACTGGACAAACAAGACTAGACGAACAAGACTAGACAGACAAGACTAGACAGACAAGACTAGACAGACAAGACTAGACCGACAAGACTAGACAGACAAGACTAGACAGACAAGAATAGACAGACAAGACTAGACAGACAAGACTAGACAGACAAGACTAGACAGACAAGACTAGACAGACAAGACTAGACAGACTAGACAGACAAGACTAGACAGACAAGACTAGACAGACAAGACTAGACAGACAAGACTAGACAGACAAGACTAGACAGACAAGACTAGACAGACAAGACTAGACAGACAAGACTAGACAGACAAGACTAGACAGACAAGACTAGACAGACAAGACTAGACAGACAAGACTAGACAGACAAGACTAGACAGACAAGACTAGACAGACAAGACTAGACAGACAAGACTAGACAGACAAGACTAGACAGACAAGACTAGACAGACAAGACTAGACAGACAAGACTAGACAGACAAGACTAGACAGACAAGACTAGACAGACAAGACGTAGACACACAAGACTAGACATACAACGCTAGACAGACAAGACTTGACAGACAAGGCTAGACAGACAAGACTAGTCTGACAAGACTACACAGACAAGTCTAGACGGATAAGACTAGGCAGACAAGACTAGACCGACAAAACTAGACAGACAAGACAAGACAGACAAGACTAGACAGACAAGACTGTTGTTTTTTAAGTGGTTCGGGGGAAGCTCTCACTAAACCCCCTATTCCACCTTGGCTTTAGTATGCGCCACCCTGGTATCGCATATTTTGCGTTCATTCAGGGTGGGCAGCCCGGACGGTTTACTGAAAAACCGCCCTAGTTGTTGTCTCTCCGACCAGGAATCGAACCCGGGTCTCCCGCATTGAAAGGCGGGTATGTTGTCAACTACACCACCGAGGAGGACAGACAGACAAGAATAGACAGACAAGACTAGACAGACAAGACTAGACAGACAAGACTAGACAGACAAGACTAGACAGACAAGACTAGACAGACAAGACTAGACACACAAGACTAGACAGACAACGCTAGACAGACAAGGCTAGACAGACAAGACTAGACAGACAAGACTTGACAGACAAGGCAGACAACGCTAGACAGACTAGATTTGACAGACAAGGCAGACAAGGTTAGACAGACAAGGGTAGACAGATAAGTCTATACAGACACGACTAGACAGAGAAGACTACATATATAAGACTAGACACACAAGACCAGGCAGACAATATTAGACAGACAAGACTACGTCGAGAAGATTAGGCAGACAAGACTAGATAGGCAAGACTAGACACACGAGACTAGACAGACAAGACTAGACTTTCTGTCTTTTGCCCTGTTTAGTTTGATCCTGAAATTAATTTAATATTGTCATCAATTGTTGTCTAGTTTATGAACAATAAAGTTATGAGATTAATCGGTGTAGATAAAGGCAATGAAAGAAATAGTAATTGAAAGAAACGTATTAAGTTCTCGTCGACGGACGTGGACGAGATTATAGCCATGAATGAGTAAAGCAATTCAGAAGTCTTCGGTGATTAAAGCCCATTAAGTATAAATAGAGAGGACGTGAATGAGTTTTAATTGAATCAGTTGAAGACTGCACCATTCATTTCATTAGAGGATATAGTCTGCAGAAAATGCGTATTGTTGAAAATATCGGTGTTGCATTCGTTAATTTGATATTATGCTTGATATTGGATATGGAATGTGTTTGTTGATAATAAGTTTAATATATTTTTAATTATCGTAATAAATTTGAGTTTAATGTTATTCTGTTTGTATATTTAATGTGTTTTATGGGTGTGATATCAAACCATATGTGATATTAAGTTTCTGTAGAGATTTCTAAACCATCTTTTATCACATTCTTAGGAGGGCATAACGTTACAAGAAAAAAACTGTTTGTGTGTTATATCAGGACAACCCGAAAAAATCGAGTTGGACTTATTCTGTACTTACTCCCAAATTACTAGCCGATTATGAGTAAAAGTATTTTCAGTAAAACCTTAAAAAACGGTACTTGCGTATTAACGCCACCGAAGCGAGAGGTCGCGCTACAGCGATATGTTGTCTGGATTTATCTGCTCTAATATAACCTAATCTAACCCTTATCCAATATTTTTTCATATTTCGGATCGAGAAGTCGGGCTACCACGCGATATGTGGTCTGAATATATCTGCTCCGTTATAACCTAACCAAATGTGTAGCTGCGGTGGCGTTAGTACAAAAAAAACATTCAAAATAATCTAATTTTTTTTTTGTAAAATATAGTTCTCGTCTCAAAAAAATCGGTTTGCTTTCCGTTTTTAGAAAAAGAGAGTTTGGGTAGAGGATCAGTCTCCCTAATGCCATTGTCAGCCAATGCACGCGGGCCAGAACCGTTGATACGTGATGTAATCCTCCCCTGGGGGTTCTCTTCGCCCGAACGCACTCAGTCCATTCCACTTTCCGCTAGTTTTCAGTACACACCGTGCTGTCGACTATAACCCACCTCAACCGACCATCACTCGCTCAAATCCCAAACGAAAATTACATTTAGTTTCGTGTGGTTCTGTGTTTTTGTGAATTGTTTGTTGTGAAAACATGTTTTGGATTGCATTTTTAAGGAATAAATTAACAATTGTAAGTTTATTACATTATTTTTACTTAGAATTTAAGGAATTACTGTAATCGAATACGGTTTATTTACATCAACAAACATTGTTTATCATTTTAAATGAAAATTTAAACTCCACAATCTAAACTAGTAATACTAAAACATTACTAAATACATGCATATCAACTTTCTAAACACTAAATTCCATTGGATTCTAACTGTACTATTAATTGTAACTACGTTTCAATTAGTTTTAACATTTGGGTAGAATTTCCAGGAAATGCTTGAAATGTATATCTTTTGAAGCGATCAAATTCTAACCAAAATGGCGGATAATTTGAAATAGTCCCAACAATATCATTTCGAACTCACAAATTAGCCAAGAATATAACAAATTTGACCTCCATTTCGCCATTTTAGAAACTTATAAAACAAGGCCTTATATCTAGTTTATGTTGACCAGATTACTATTTCAAAATTTATGTTATTTCTTATCTCGATTATTGTTTATATACCTAGTTTGCCAGTGTATTATCGCTTGTCTAGCTAGATAACAAGACTATACAGATATATTTTTTTAACAAAACTAAACAGACAAAAGCAGACTTCAACACAGAATCAGATAAACAAGGCTGTATGGAAAAGACTCGGCGCATTAAAATAAAAATTATAGTAGATATAACAAGAATTCAATTTAGTCTTGTCTGTCTAGTCATGTCACACTAGTTTTGACCGTCTAGTCTTGCGCGTCTAGTCTTGTCCGTCTAGTCTTGAGCGTCTAGTCTTGTCCCTCTAGTCTTGTCCGTCAAGTCTTGTCCGTCAAGTCTTGTCGTCTAGTCTTGTCCATTAAGTCATGTCATCTAGTCTTGTCCGTCTAATCTTGTCCGTCTAATCTTGTTCGTCTAGTCTTGTCCGTCTAGTATTATCCGTCTAGTCTTATCCATTTAGTCTTATCCGTTTAGTCTTGTCTGTCTAGTCTTGTCTGTCTATTCTTGTCTTTTTGTGGTTTTGAGGGAATCTTTCACTAAACCCCCTTTCCCACTTGACATTTAGTATGCGCCACCCCGGGGAGCAACCCGGACGGTTAGTGCCATCCTGGTTGCAAATGCCTCCTCGGCGGGGAATATAACCCCGCTCTCCCTCTTGTCAGGTGGGTTTGTTGTCCACTACACTACCGAGGAGCACTGTCTAATCTTATCTATCTAGTCTTCTTTGCCTAGTCTTGTCTGTTTAGTCTTGTTGATCTAGTCTTGTCTGTCTAGTCTTGTCTGTCTAGTTTTGTCTGTCTAGTCTTGTCTCTCTAGTCTTGTCTGTCTAGTCTTGTCTGTCAAGTCTAGTCTGTCTAGTCTTGTCTGTCTAGTGTTATCTGTCTAGTCTGGTCTGTCTAGTGTTGTCTGTCTACTCTTGTCTGTCTACTCTTGTCTGTCTACTCTTGTATGTCTACTCTTGTCTGTCTAGTCTTGTCTATCTAGTCTTATCTGCCTAGTCTTGTCTGTCTAGTCTTCTATGTCTCTTCTTGTCTGTCTAGTCTTGTCTGTCTAGTCGGTATCTCATTAACCTGTGGTTGTTCTCAGACAAAACGTTCATGTTGTGGGAACAGTATATCTACAACTCGTTTCAGGTCATTCATTGGCATTTGAGTGTTTGGCGGTAGCAATTTCAGTTTCTTATTGCATAGCAAGAAGGCATCTCTTGGAAGGCATCTCCCCATATGTCCTTGTCTAGGTCCTCGCAGAGTTTTGGCCATTTTTCATGCTTCGGCTATTGATTGTCTCAGTTCTGTTTTTCTGCTTCTATATAGGTCCGTTAGCGTTTTGAGCATTTCACCAACGTGTTTTTTTAGTTTTTGTCGTTACATTTTTTTCTAGCAGCAATGCACGAGACCTTCAGTTTAGATATTTCGTCTGACCACCAGTATACACCAGTTTCCTCCTAGTTGGTCCACCTTTCTTTGGCAACGTTAATTTACATGCCCTGCTCATGACCTGAACAAGTGTATCAACATTTTTATTGTTGTACCCGCAATTTCCTGTGCCAGGCTAATTTTTAGTACTTCTATGTTAAGGGGTTTTGTACTCCAGCCGTTCCTTTTTCCTTGTTGTATGTCTTTTCTTGGAGAGTCTGCTTCTATTTCATATGATATGTATCAGTTAGGTTAGATTTAAGCTCGGGGTTTCATGGTTGAGTACCTTCCAGTCTTGGATCCTGTTTCCGATGTTATGCTAACAGAAAATCAGGTCTATGATGGAATGCGCATTTCCTAACTAGTGTGTGCTGTGCTCCTTGGCTCAGCAAAACTACGTCCAGCTCCGCTGTCCAATCCATAATTCCCTCAGTTGTCTATTTAGTGGACAACCCCAGTAAGGAGACTTAACTTTGAAATCCCCTGCTATGACCTTAGGTTTTTTGTTTTGCACTCTAATGTCATGGCTTGGCGTCCCGAGTTCCTGCGCCAATCGGGGTATGTGTTACTTTGGTGAAAAATAACAGCTGTACATGGTGAAGTGTTCCAATTCCTCCCATACAAACCCTGATAACACACACGTGCGTTTGGTTTACGATTCGTTGATTGGTTGAGAGCTGTTACTTCGTGCTCATACGTTCAGCGCCCCCGTGCCACAATTCAAACTAACGGAAATTGACATTGCGTACATTGGGTTGCCTATATCTATGAGCAATCTTATTCCAGTTTAACCCAAATAAGTACTAAATAATAAGGTTTTGTTGTTTTGATGTAACCATTAAGAATGTATTTCTATCAATGTCGAGTAACAGTTATATTTGAAAATACAACTATTTGTTTATTATAATGTTAAATAATGATAATTAAATAAACATAACCTAATAAGAAATGAATTTTTTACATCAAACATATTTTTCTTATTAAACAGAAACAAATTAGTGTGGTCGTAGATAAAGTATAGTACATAACTCGAGTTGTAAGGCAATTAAGTACTCGCGGACTGTTCCGCTCGAACGTAATATGCTTCTTACAACTTTCGTTACATAATATACTATTAATGCACGGATAGGTTTAAAATGAACCAATCAATTACATAGCTGTCACAATAAGAAAATTTCCTACGAATGCAAAAGTTTAGCGCCAAGTTTAAAATAATACAAATTTAAATTAATAATAAAATAAATTTTGAGTCCTGGAGCTCAAACTCGCACTTACCCCGTGCGCGCACTTGCCGCGGCCTAACTTACCTTATATTTATTTGCATAATACGTGCTCTGTTAAAAAAGTATCCGACCTTTAGCCGGTAAAAAAAAACTGGCATACCTGGAACGTTGGAAACCTAATCACCGTCAAATTAGTCTCCTTGGGACTCCACACACTTCTCCCAGCGGTGCCGCCATTGTTAGAAGCATTTCGAAAAAGCCTTTTTCGGAATCGATTTTAGCTCGGCTGTCGTTGCAGCCACAATGTCCTCTCTTGTCTGAAATCGCGTTCCTTTCAATGGCCTCTTGACTTTGGGGAATAGCCAGAAGTCGCTGGGGCGATATCAGGAGAGTAAGGAGCCTGTCGAACCAGAGGAGTCTGTTTTTTCCCCAATAAATTGTGAACCAAGTGCGAAGAATGTGCTGGAGCACTGTCTTGATGGAGTCGCCAATTTCCTGATGACCACAACTCCAGTCGCTTGCGTCGCACAGCATCACGTAGGCGACGTAGGACATCCCTCATATCACTTGTCGTCATTTTACTTGGATTAAAAATCCGACGCGAGCACTACACACTACGTCAACGAACACTGCTCGACAGCAACTGACACTGGTTCACAAGGTTCAAGGTCGGCTCATGCAAGCGCGCTTTATTCAAATCCATCAGGTTTTCAAAATAAAAAGTAAGGTCGGATACTTTTCTAACAGGCCACGTATTAGTCATTTCGAACTTTTCTTGGCACTCTCATTGTAAATGCTTCCGACAGGGCTTTTTGTATTGCGGACATGATCCAGAGTTTGCTTGGTGTCCCTCCTTGGCACACCGTAGGCGCATCTTCTGCCTATCTGGCTTTACATTCATTTGGAAGGTGGCTCGTTCCCAGCATTTAAAACATCTCTCTATGTGAATCCTTTCTCTGATTCTGCAGTTTATCCATCCAATTTTTAGCTTTCCTCTGTCTTTCGCAACAGTTCTTTCGCATGTTTTCTGGGAAAAGACACCGTGGCGATCTGGCTATCTCCAAACGCTGGTCTGATATTCTTTATTTTTACCCCTTCTGGTAGTTCCAAGCACATATATTATAGCATCCTCTATCTCATCTGGTATAGTAACGGCATCTATAGCCTTGATATTCACCGTGGTATCCACGTTTCTTTTGCGAATTTCTATGTTTGGCAATTTATTTGTAACCGATTCTTTCAGCTTACTCGCACTCCCCTCTTTCACTTCTAGTAACAGTTCCCCGCTTCTAGTTTGCCTTATACCCGATAGCTGTATCCCTGATGATTCGGGGTTAACCTCTCTTGTCTCTCTAGTCTTGTCTATGTAGCCTTGTCTCTGTAGTCGTGCCTCTCTTGTCTTGTGTCTCTAGTCTGTTTAGCCTACTAAATAGAACTACTTGTCACAACTACAACTTGTCTTCTCTGTCTGGTCTTTTTTTATTTTGTCGGTCTAGTCTAGACTAGAAGTTGCCTATCTAATCTTGAATATTTAAATTATCTAAGAATCAAACATATTTACGCTAACTATACTGGCGTAGACTACATTTAAGTGTACCAAGAGTTTTATTCATCTTGAAAGCTAAATCTAAATTTTTAATGGAAATGCTATTCCGCAATTTTCCAGTTTAAACGACGCCTGTTACTAAAATTTAGTAAACTCACTGGTTTGGAGTGCCAATTAATAATTTAATTAAAGCTGTATTCAAACTAAATCTATCTCATGAACTATGTTCATATAATCTGTTTCTCATGAACATTTCCCGTTTTCTACAAAATTTCAATCAAAAGAACTACGACAATCTAAACTAAATATTTTGTAAGATTAATATTTTAATCTAGACTAGATACGCAAGCCTAGTTGTCACAAGTATAACTTGTCTTCTCTGTCTTGTCTTGTCTATCTACTCTAGCCTAGACAGACAAGACTAGATAAAGGTTGGATAATGGGAAACAACCCATAGGGATTTTCTGTGACCTGACCAAAGCGTTCGACTGTGTCTCGCACAACACCTTGATGAACAAATTATATGATTACGGAATATGTACGACGAAAAGCTTGGAGGTGGATTGGATCCTACCTGACAAACAGGAAACAATACGTTACGGTGTCGAATGGAAACGAATTGGGCCAATCTGACATCATAGAGACAAATATTGGGGTTCTTCAAGGGAGCATTTTAGCACCTACATTATTTCTATTATACATCGCAGATTTTGCAAACTACGTGAAAGGACCGCATTGCACCTTGTATGCTGATGATACGAGTTTTATTTTGTCGCGGAATAATTTGGAAGAGAACACTGAACAGGATCAGTTACTGTTAAAATCTCTGGATAATTGGTTCTCTGCGAATACTCTGCACCTCAACGCAGATAAAACAGAGTATATATTATTTAAAACGGTAAGAAGTTCATATATTTCAAACTTCGACCTTGAAATACAAAACCAACAAGTAAAAAGAACTAAGCAGACAAAACTCCTGGGTATTTATCTGGAGGAACACATTCGTTGGGTAACAACAACGCAGAAAATATGTGCAACTCAACATAAAAAAGCTTTTCAATCAAGACAACTGAGGAGACTTTTAAACACAGATGATCTCCGAATTTGTTACTATGCCGACGTACAATCGTTACTGGCTGACGGCATTATATTATGGGGAGCTTCGTCACAACTAGAAGCAATACTAATTGCACAAAAAATAATCATCAGAAACATGCAAGCAATAAAAGTTACACAGTCATGCAGGCCCCATTTTAAAATGTTTAATTAAAATACTTACAGTCGTAAGCCTGTATATACTCGAAACCGCTTCGTACATTCACAAACACCGAAGTGAGTTAACAAAAAAATGAAGACAAGCATAATTATAATACCAGTAAACATCTTTTGCACATTGCACATATTTTCATGGATACCAAGAGAAGACACTTAACCCTATGCAGTGATGGAGTCGAAAACAAAGGAGTTCAGATTTACAATCATGTTCCAACTAATCTGAGAATTGAAAAATCCTACAAGAAATTTCGTAAGAAGTTGAAGGAGATGCTACTCACTAATACAATATATTCACTCGGTGAATTTTTTTCTTGTAAATTTAATTATTAATTTGTAAGATTTATGACACATCCTATAGATACTTGTAACTCAATTGGGAAATAAATATTTTTTGACTTCTTGTCACAACTACAACTTGTCTTCTCTGTCTTGTCTGTTTTGTCTTGTCTAGTCCTCTATATCAAGCCATGTCTCTATAGTCTTGTCTGTCTAATCTAGTTATACTACACTAAATATTTTTGTTAATATCATTTTGTTAAAAAATCTGTAAAATTTGTGCAAACATTTCCAACAAAACAGGATTATTCTCTAAATCTAAATGATGAGAAGCGCGAGGAAATATCGCGAGCTTATTGCACGAATACAAGCAAAACCATTAAAACTTCCAAACTTTGCGCTCGAGCTGCCTTATGGATATTTAGACAATAAATTAATAGGAGTATCATTTAGCTTCCTTTGTCGAAAGAAAGTAATTTCGTTTTTTAAGTGTCTGTCAAGATTTGTATTTTTAACCAGAAAACAACTTCATTCTTAGCCATATTGCGATTATATATTTTTGAAGTCGGCGAATTCAAAGATTTAATTATAAAAAAAAACAATACTATATTACTTAACGAGAGTTGTAAGAAGCATATTACGAGCAGTTACCTAACCTTACAACTCGAGTTATGTACTATGCTTTATGTTCGACCACACTAATTTGTTTCTGTTTAACACCTAACCACTTGACATACGTCTCTCAGACCCAAAGTAGCAGTAATTTTCGCACCTGAGACGTATGGCAGGTGGTTAAGGGTTAATAAGAAAAATATGTTTGATGTAACAAATTTATTTGTCATTAGGTACATTATATATTACCTTATTATTTAGTACTTATTTGGGTTAAACTGGAAAAAGAGTGCTCATAGTTATAGGCAACCCAATGTACGCAATGTCAATTTCCGTTAGTTTGAATTGTGGCACGGGGGGCGCTGAACGTATGACCACGTAGTAGCAGCTCTGAACCAATCAACGAATCGTAAACCAAACGCACGTGTGTGCGTCATCAACATACATACGTGTGTGTTATGATGATGTGTGTGTTATGATGTATTTACATAGTCCACGAACTGTACAATAATCGGCACTTACAATAGTGGTCGTAGATAAAATATCTTTGAGCATCACCATCGAATTAGTAATTAGTTGGTTTTTCCAGTGGATACTTTGTCACATCCGCATTTGATCGCAACAAAATTGACCAGATCAATTGCAGATGTATGAGTGACATCGTGTCGGCAGTTCCGGCCGACGTAAATTTAATTCATTTTTTCTATTTAGACCAGGGGTGGGCAAATCGTTTTGCTGTGGGGCCACATTTCCTATGAAAATTTGACGGCGGGCCTCATTAATTTTTTTTAATAGTTCGCCTAGACAGAACAATATTGTTAGGTTTTCTCATAGTGGACAATTATGTTCTTCTTGTAGAACGAAATATTTCCAAAGAACACCCGTAATTGATCAGTGTCTATAAAATAGTGGCTGTTAAATAATAGGGTACATGTCAGGTCTGCTAAACATAATAAGTATATCATAGGCATGGAATTAAAGTAATTTAAGAAATGTTTCGCGGGCCGCATATAAGACCGGCGCGAACCGCCTGTGGCCCGCGGGCCGCCATTTGCCCAGATCTGATTTAGACATATTCAAGCCTATATGTAATTTGTTTGTTCGGAAAGTAATTTCGCTTTTTACAAGTGTCTGTGAAGAGTAGTATTTTTAACCAGACCAACTTCATGATGTGATTATATATTTTGGCAGCTGATATATTCATGGTTTAATTATAAACAAAACAAATTCAATATTCGTATATCTGACACCATCCGATTATAACTCGTGTCCGTACTTTACAGAACTCTCATTAGACTACAAAACATTTTGTTGAAATGAGGAAATGAATCTACTACGTTTATTCTCTAAAAAAAAATTTAAAAAATCTAAATCTACTCTAAATAAAAATCTAAATCTACTTCGTTTAGTTTCTCGATCTGTTCACAAAATATTAAATAGTTCTTCTTCATTTCTTAGAAAATTTGGTTTGCTCAAATGGTGTCCAATTTTTTATGTTCAATTTTGCAAATTATTTATTAACATATGTAGAAGAGGCATTGAGTATCGATTTAGGATGAAGAATAGTGAGAAGATTTTTTAGTGAAGATATATCTGATAAAAGTAGAGGAGATATAATATTGGCTCACGTTAACCCACGTTAAAAACTGTAAGGGCTCCATATACTTGTTTCTAGATACCAATAACAAGTGTAGGCAGGGGAAGGAGTTAAAAGTCCACTAGGACTGTAGCAATACAGGAAGATGGGAGGAGATATGAGATTTATTCAGGATGAAGAATAGTGAGATGAAAATCTTTGTAATACGAGAGATTACGAAATACGCTTTTTGTTTAACAATAAATTTTCGAGTGTTATTGCTGGTTTATAATTTAAAGAGCCGAAATTCCAGGTTAACTAATAGAAAGTCTAACGAGGAACACGTTCGAGAATTTATGGTCCGGGTTATTGTCAAAGAACTGGTAGTGGAAAGTGTGAGCCCTGGGCGCAACACTAATGGCACCTCCTTAAATCTTGAATTACGTACGCATTAAGTGCCTGCTTATTCATAGAAAAATCGTCCGTAAAGTTTGTTAACCTCAAGGAAAAAAAAAATTGTAATTTGCGAAAGTGGATCTTAAGACGGGCCACTTAACGCAGCATTAGCGGGGATTAGATCCAGACGAACGGCCATAAGATTAGTTTGTCATAAAAGTTTCGAAAAGGGATTTATAACCCCGAACTTCTCCCATAAAGAAATCTTAATTTAAAAATCGTACATGAAAGATCTTTTCTGTGATTTTGGTATTATGATGCAACAACTATATTTAGCCTCGTAATCTAAAGCAAATATTTGTGGGCAAAATCGAAATTCCTCAAGGCGTCCCATCGAAAACTACTAATCTTATCTATCACAATTTTTACACAACAATCGAACTTCTAATTATAAACAACATAATTGATCACCTATTCCATATATTCTACGTTTTAAATTGAAGCAAACTGAAAAAATAATTTTATTAACATAATAATATTTGTTATGTCGTTGTCCCTAATTTATCCAATTATTCCATCCGCATGCACCGAATTTATCGGAATGAGGATGTTGCAGCAACATTCATGAAATATGTAAAACAACGCGAACGCATATCTGGGTATATATTACCTATACATATTTATACGGCTGGCATTGTTTGCACTTGGTATATTTTTGCATGGCAACAAACCACCGGCAAAGATTGCAACGGCGGAATTTGAATAGAAATGGAATTTTTAAGACCAACGCAAGAATATTCCACCCGGAGAAATGTACGTTTATGTATCAATAATTCAAACGGAATGAATAATGCATCAGAAAAACTCACAATATGAAATAGAAGAACAAATAATACGAGATTTAAAGTTTTTTTTTTAATTTTTGTTATCTTAATGTGTTAGCTTTTAATATGTTTTTTATACAAAAATAAACACATTTTGTGGTTTTTAATGTTAATTATTACCCAAAAAAGCGGAGTTTTAATGGTTGGAACGTAAACAGAGTTTTATAAATTTCCGTGAACTTGAAGACTTGTGTATCCAGAGATAAATAAAAGCATCCTGTTTTACGAGGCCGTATATTATGCCATCTGGCTGTGGGTCAATAGCGAACACGCGGGAATTAAGAGCACGTTAAATCTCGACAGTGTCAAGCAATAAATGAAAAACTGAACATCCTGTGTGTCCATTAACAGATTCCTGTTGATACTCCTCCACATGAAAATAAATTATGTCTGAACAAATTTATGTTTGTTTTAAAGCGAATATAAAGCGGAATATAAGAAAATTGTTGGGAAAGTAATATTATGCTTTTTAAGACAAGGTAGACGTCTCTACATTTTTTTGATTGGTCGTACTATAAGTACTCAACATATCAGCTATACTTTTGTATTTATGTTTTTATTGTACTTATATGTTATGTTTAGTGTTTCTGGTCCTGATGAGAAGTTTTTCTTTAGTAAACCGTTTATTGTCATGGTGCGTCCATACGTTTGCCGCAAACTCCAAACCTTGAATAAACACAAGCGTGTGGATAAGGCAACAAACGCTCGATTAAATAACACTTGATCGAATCAAGGCAAATGTTTAGCAAACGTTTTCCAAGCGTGAAAACAGCATTGAAATCTAGAATACTATCTCGTGAAATTTAGTCAAGAAAAGTTTTATCCTTATTGTATAGGGCAGTGGTGGCGAATCTATTGCACGCGTGCCACAGCTGACACGTAGGAAAATTTTATTGGCACGCGAACTATTACTCACGCATGCCTTCTAAAATTGTTAAACTATATTTTCTAAAATAATTTTTCTAAAAGTTTCTCAATCTACTTTTGTGCAACATCAATGGTGTAAAATATAAGACGTGTTAAAAATCCGTCGATTGGTTTCCCCGTAATTGCAAAAGGCCCACAAAAATTTTCAAATTTAAAAAATTCACCAAAGCCGTATTTACAAAGCTACAATTTTGAAATTGGGGAATTTATGAGATTTCGCAAGAATATCAAATCATACCAAATTTCATCAAAATCCGTAGAAAGGTTTGTCCGTAATTTCAAAAGGCGCACAAAAATTTCAAAAATTCACAAAAGCCGTATTTACAAAGCTACAATTTTGAAATTTGGCAATTTGTGGGACCTCGTAAGAATATCAAATCATATCACCTTTCATCAAAATCCGATTGGTTTGCCTGTAATTGCAAAAGGTGCACAAAAATTTCCAAATTTCACCGAAGCCGTATTTACAAAGCTACAATTTTCAAATTTAGTAATTTGTGATCTCTTGTAAGAATATCAATTCATACTAAGTTTCATCAAAATCCGTCGATTAGTTTGTCCGTAATTGCAAATGACGCACAAAAAATTACAAATTTATAAAATTCACGAAAGCCGTATTTACAAAGTTACAATTTTGAAATTTGGGAATTTGTGAAATCTCGTAGGTATATTAAATGATACCACGTTTTATCAAAATTCGTCGATTGGTTTGCCCGTAATTTCAAAAGGCGCACAAAACTCGCCAAATATTCACGCTAATACGGTAACTGATTTTCACTATCATATTGTAAAAGTAGATCTGGCACGTCAGCATTTCAAAACGTGAAAATTAAAAAAAAATGGCACGCGGCCGGAAAAAGGTTCGCCACCCCTGGTATAGGGTCTTTCATTAAGCGCTTCATATCTTTAAATCTAAATAAAACAGAGTGTGTGTGAGATATCATCGAAATTTTTTATTTGTTTGAAAGACCTATCGATGACATGGAATATAATATCCTGCAAATGTCCGCCGCGGCTTCGCTGAGTGGGGCGCATACGAAATAACCAATTTTCCATGACTAACGAATCATGCTGAATTTGAGCGATGGTATGAGTTATGCTGGCTTTGTGGGCCGTCGTGGTTTGTGGCTTATTCGTATGCAACTTAAGGAAAGCCCACAAGAAAAAATCTAACGGGGTCAAATCGCATGATCTCGGTGCTCAGTTAACACCATCTCCACGTGAGATGGCCATGCCCTCAAATCGCTCGTGCCGAATGTCTAATGTGACAAGAGCTGTATGGTAGCTCCGTCCTGTTGGAACCATATGTCGTTGGTGTACATATTATCCAATTCGGGCCAAAAAAAAGTTGGAAATCATCGCCCTATAGCGCTCGCCGTTTGCGGTGATGGCCTGGCCAACGTCGTTCTCAAATAAATATGGACCATGACGTCGCCAGCCTAAAATCTACACCAAACAGTGACTTTTTCGGAATGTAATGGACGCTCTTGGATCTCATGTCGATTGTTATCGTCAAAAATTCGACAATTTTGTATGGAAGTGTTTTTTTTTTTCTGAAGATGATTTTTGGATGAAAATTAGGATCAGTTTCCAACTGCTCCAGGGCCTATTCAGCGAACGCAACTCGCTGTCTATGGTCGTTTACCTTCAGCTTCAGGGTCAGTTGAATTTTGTACAGGTGCAGGCCCATGTTACTACGCAAAATTCGCCAAGTTGTGGTCTGCGAAAGTCCGAGTTCTTGTAAGCGACGCGAAATCGACACCTTCGGATTCTTCTTCACACTCTCGCAGACAGCGGCGATGTTTTCGGCAGATCTTTCGTTCCGTCGTCGTACTGGTGTTGGTTCATTGTTTACTGAACCAGTGTACACATTTCTGCATAACACTGCGAATAGTCCTCTTGGTGGGACGATTATAGCGATTAAGGGAACAACCATTTTGATAAAACAATTCTATCATTTTTACGTGTTGTTGAACGCTATATCCTTCCATGGTGATTTGGCAAAACATACTGATTAAATGACAGCCAATTCGACAGGTGTAGTTTCAACATTATGGCCGCTACCAACTGTTACAGTCCTGAAATCCCTATTGCAAGACCCTTTACATTAACTTTTGAAAAATTCGTATTTTCGAAAACATTTAATCATTTTGATACCGATTGTAACTTTTTGAATTTTAAACAGCTCCGTTGACCAATTAGGAGTATATCCCTTAGCAAACATCGTCTTCTGTTTGCTAATACGTACAAAATCACCTACTTTAAATTGTCCTATATCATCAATTTTTATATATGAATAATCTGTCTTGAGTAATTGTTTCTCTTTATTTAAATTCACATCTTTAGGTTTCATACCAACGGAAGAGTGTTGAGAGACGTTGAGTAATGATTAACATGATTCTTTTCCATTAATGCATTAAATTTAAACGCCACCAGAAAAAATCTTTGCAACGAAATGATGGTATGACCTATATCAATGGTTATTTTTGTAATTTCAAAAATTTATAAGAATTTCTTGGTTTTTATAATAATCTTAGAGATTGATTTGAGTTAAAATTCTCAGTAAAGTGGAAATAAATAATACAATTTGCAGCGACTTTTTTTTAAATATTTTTTTTAACGAATAAATAGACCTTTTTAGGGCTGGTTAAGCGTATGCGCCAAGTTTGAAAGACGGGAATATGAAAGTTTCGGGCACATATTTAGTTATACGTCAAAAAATACGTCATTATAAGTCAAAAAGTTTGGGCACTTTTTGATGTATAATATGGCGGAAATTGACACATGCGCACAAAAAAATTTCAATTTTGAAAAGGTCTATTGAGGATTATTATTATTATTTTCCAATTTATTTAGGAAAATATAATTTGGTTGGCAAAAAGACTTTCTTCTACTTTTCTTTCTGGTCTTTCTTCTACGTTTTTCTTCTTATGTTTTCACCACTAATTTAGTGATGAAACTAATTAGCTAAATTATTCGAAAAAAACATAGTGAATTTTTCAGTGTTTTTTTGTATTTATTTTTATACAAACAATAAGAAACTCGCTATTAATTAGCAAAACCAAATTGCATCATCGACTATTTGTCCGATTACACACATACTTTTTGCACGTTTTAGACCTAAAACTAGTTATTTTTGCCGATTTCTTTCATAACGAACGAAATGGAGCGTGAATTTAGAAACACCTAACAAATAACTCGATTATAATTTCACTTTTCGCGCAATTTACGAAACCAATTATTGTAAAAAAAATAATAATAATTACGGTTAGATTATGTTTTTTTTAGAAGAAGCGCTAATGATTTAGAAATGCTCGTGGTAATATTAATGATGGTAATAATTGCTAAGCTGGTGTTTAATTGAGGTTTGCAATTGTGAAACTGAGAGGAGGTTTCATTGAATCCATTTAAAAGGTAATCGAAAACATGAAAGCGAAATTTTGAATGCGAACAACAATATTTAACGAGCAAATTTTTTGTCCATTAAAAAAATTGTGTGTCTAGTCTTGCCTGTCTAGTCTTGACACTCTAGTCTTGTCTGTCTAGTCTAGTCTGTCTAATCTTGTCTGTCTACTCTCGTCTGTCTAATCTTGTCTGTCTAGTCTCGTCTGTTGAATATTGTCTGTCTAGTCTTGTTCGTCTAGTCCAGTCCGTGTCGTCTTCTCCGTCTGGTCTTTTTTTTTTAATTTAATCATTTATTGCTCAAACAGTACACATACCAAAATCAAGAGCAACATTACAATAAAATAGCAAGGAATACAATATAAATACAAATAATCAATTACATACAAATGAAATGAAATCAGTCATAATATGCATAATACATTGATAAAATAAAAATAATAAGAACACAAAACCTTAAAAAGCTACAAAAATCAAAGTAATAAAAACATATATAATGGAGGTTAGTCAGATAAGCATTTAAGCGCCATAGATTTAAAAGTTCTAAACTTAACAAAAATGTCACTCTCCGCGCTGATTGAATTGTAGGAAGCACACATCTCATTAAGAGGTGATACCAACCTAAACGGACCCCTGGTTAATTGGTTATAAAATGTAGCAGTTTGCCGGCTAGCAATTCTTGGGACCTGAAAATTGAGTAGATTAATAATAGGAGGCGAGTCAATAACACTATTTGCGGCCTTAAATAAAAACACTAGACCTTTTTAAACATCGTCTTCTGTTTGCTAATACGTACAAAATCACCTACAGACGACAGACTGACTGGTCTTGTCAGTTTGCTCTTGCCCGTCTGGTCTTGTTTGACTGCTCTTGTCCATCTAGTCTTGTCCGTCTAGTCATGTCCATCTAGTCATGTCCGTCTTGTCGTGTCGTCTTGTCTTGTCCGCCTAGTCTTGTCCCTCTAGCCTTGCCCCTCTAGTCTTGCCTACCTACTGTTCCTCTGTCTTGTCTTAAGATTTCTGTTCTTCCAAGTGTTAAGCCATGACAAAGATAAACGATAGTCACTGTAAAAATAAAACTAATAACTTTAATGGTTAAGCTTATAAAACGTAAAAATATTTGTTTGAAATATTTGATGAAAAAACGCTCGGTTTTACCTAAATATCGCAAATTTATCAAATTGTAAACACACATTCACGTTGAATATTTTTGAGGAATTGGTTGGAAATGAACTGTTATCGTCTACATTCGCCGCATATTCGTCAACAATCATTATAAATAGCCTTTTTTATACACTGAGGTGATTCACAAAGGAAAGTTTTAAAAAAGTCGAGATAAAATTTTTTCACGATTCATTCATTATTTTACAATACTTGGAATATTTGGTTCGTCATAGATTTTAGAGATTGTTGTTTTATCTGGAACAATAACCCATCACAATAGATCATCCAATTTAATATATTTTGTAACTAGGGCAGTAAGTTGTCAATTTCACGCGAGAGCGAAAGAGCAAAAGAGGGGACGTATCTTACAAGTTTGGGGCAAACCAAATCCAGGGGCAAACCAAATAAAAATGGAATCAAAAATGGAGAATTAACTTTTTTGAATGAAATAGCTAATGCTAATCATTAGTGGTGTGGATTCGTCATAAGAACTCTCCTCATCCCCCGGTATCACCATAGAATTTATACTCATTTTAAAACGTTTTTAATTTCATGAATAGGATGGTTGCGACAGTTACTACGTGGTAATCCATACTTACATTGAATTGAAAAACAAAGTGAATTTTTCAATTCAATGTTTTTAATTTCCATTATTATTTTGTAATGAAAAAAATTTGTGACACTTTGACGTCACTTTTTTAATATCGAGGTCTTGTATTTCATTTTATTTATTTGTTTATTTTTTGTATAATGTAACCTAGTGATATTGAAAATTTGTTTGCGGTACCCAGGTTATGTGGGAATACAACGAGAGGTGACATTTCTCGTATTAAATAATGTACGTCAGGAAATACTTTTCGCGCATGAGTAATTAGAAAGTAATTTTAAATTCGCTTTTTTGCGTAATAACAAATCTCATTAGCAAAATCCACATTAAAGTATTTTTTGCATTAAGAAACATATACAGTCGAACTTCCCTAAGTCGAATTGCCATAGTTCATGAAAAAAAATCGAGTTATAGAAAATTGGAGTCATAGAAATGCATAACTATAAAATTAGTAAAATACACTATATACAATTTATTCAAAGTAAATACATATGTACATATGAGGCGTTGCGAATACGAAGGGCGAACTCAACAAATGGTGGTTGGTTTCGAGAAAAACGCATTTTAATTTTTTTTTATTCATTGCCCATAAAGGGCGAACTCAGCAAATACTGATGTCGATTTTCATGAACTTATGACGAATACAACATGACGGGTTCTTGACCATCCGTGAAAAAAAAATGACCCAATGTTGAGTCCTTCGCCCTTCGTATTCGCAACGCCTCATATGTATATACTTAGAAACAAAAAACTAAAAAGAAATATACATTATTAATATGTTATATTATTATAATTAATTAAAATAATTTTAGTTAATATATTATTTTTTGAAAAGGTCAGTAATTTTGAATTGTTTTCCATAATATATTGCACCTTATAGGTGATTTTCCATTATATCGTCTCTTTACCGATTCTCGGTAGAATAATATCCTGATATAATCTTCCTAAAGCACACGCGCTGGTAAATTCTTAGTTTTGCTTTATTCGAGTTTTATCATAAAATATGAAATAAAATTGAAAAAATAATGGATCATAAAATATGAAAAATAAAATGTTTGGTAATCTGCCCGAGGATTACAGTGGGCAATTTAATTTATCACTATAAATTAAATTGCCCACTGTAATCCTCGGGCAGATTATTGCTCACTAGCAATATCCGGCATCATAAATTTTGGAAAATACGCAATGGTTAAAAAATTGGAGTTACAGAGATTATTTTGTATGTTAAATTTTTACAATTGTACAAATGTTTCTTACCAGTTATGGAAAAAAAATGAGTTAAGGAAAATTCGAGTTATGGAAGTAAATTTATATGTAAAATGCTATCTAAACGTATGAGTTTCTAAAAATATTTGAGTTATGGAAAAATTTGAGTTACAGAAGTTCGAGTTATGGAAGTTGACTGTATTAACAAGGAGTTGACCAGAGGGTCTAATTTGTCTCCAATTTGTTACAGACATCTCTAAATTCAAAGTATCTCATTTTTAATGGGTTTTTGCTGTGAATTATTTTGCTGTAAAACACAAAATATTTCTGCAATCGCATAACGGTTTCGGCTTTTGCCTGAAATATTTTAGTTACAAATCTGCAGCGAAATAATCCCTTTTTAATTTCGCTCCCCTATTTTTGCCACAATAACAAAATATCGCCGCACAAAAGGAAGTTATTCCCCTCTCATGTTCAATTATAATACACACACACACAAAAAAAACACGAAAACCCAGTAAAAATGCAATGGGGACAACTGCAAGTTAATAATGGGACTATTTTCATAGTAATAAAGTTCGGGTTGCCGCTTGAAACCAGTAGTTAACAAAGCTAGACCGAAGAGAATATTCAACTTCCACTGTAACTGTTTTCCAAAATCTAATTTTTCTCTTTTTTTGTGTTTGTTGAGCATGAAGATTTTATAACTGAAACACTACTACTACTAACACTACTACTATTATTAACTACTATTACACACTAATAAACACTACTACTATTAACCCTTTCGCTAAGGGAACCGGATAAAGCCGTAAAATATTTTTGTGTCCCGTGTACGGGAAGCGGATTAATACGCAAGCGTTTTTTCTGTACTTACTATGGGAAATCAACTCATCCGCTGTATTATAATTATCTTATACACTAATAAAAATGTTATAGACATATCAAAACTTGATTTCAGTGTAATCCATTTTTTCGGCCCAAACTACGGGAACCGTACGAATCCGCACTACCCTCAGCATGCCGTACCCAGGGCACGACTTTTAGAAAAGCATGTCGTAGCAAAAGGGTTAAACACTACTACTACTACTACTAACTGAAAAGAAATGAAACAATGAGTCTTTTCTTCAAAAGTTATATTTTTATAATAAAAGATCTTCCAATAAGGACTTCCGAACTTTGACAGTTGGTAGCGGCTATAATATTGATGGTACACCTGTCGAATTGGCTGTCATTTATTCAGTGCGTTTTGCCAAATCACCATTGACAGATATAGAGTTCAACAACACGTGCAAATGATAAAATTATTTTATCAAAGTTCTGGCAACGTTCCGCGCGCTGTACCTATTTTTCGGTCGTCATAATCGTCCTACCGAAGTAATATTCGCAGTGTGGTGAATAAATTTGAGTCCACTGGTTCAGTAAACAATAAACCAACTGCAGTACGATGACGAAATATACGATCTGTCGAAAACATCGCCGCTGTCTGTGAGAGTGTGCAAGAGGATCCGAGGCAGTCGATTTCGCATCGCTCACAAGAACTCGGCCTTTTACCGACCACAACTTGGGGAATTTTGCGTCATACCTTGGGCCTGAACCCGTACCAAATTTAACTGACCCAGGAGCTGAAAGTAAACGACCATAGACAACGACTTGTGTTCGCTGAATGGGCCCTGGAGTAGTTGGAAACTGACCCTAATTTTCATCCAAAAATCATGTTCAACGATGAGGCTCATTTCTGGATGAATGTGTACGTCAATAAATAAAATTGTCGAATTTGGGACGATACCAAACCACATGAGATCCAAGAGCGTCCAATGCATCCCGAAAAGTCACTGTTTGGTGTGGATTTTGGGATGGCGGCGTCATCGGTCCATATTTTATTGAGAACGACGTTGGCAAGACCATCACCGTCAACGGCGATCGCTATAGATCGATGATTACCAACTTCTTTTGACCTGAATTGGATAATATGAACACGATATGTCGTTGCAACAGGACAGCGCTACGTGCCACACAGCTCTTGCCACATTGCACGTTCTGCCCGAGCAATTAGGGGACAAGGTCATCTCACGTGATGTGTAATGGCAATCGTGATCGTGCGATTTGACGCCGTTAGATTTTTTCTTGTGGAGTTTTCTTAATTCACATGTCTATGCGAATAAGCCACAAACCACAGCGGCCCTCACAGTCAACATAACTCATGCCATCGGTCAAATTCAGGCTGATTTGGCGCTAGGGTCGTGGAAAATTGGACATTTTGGATGCGTGCTACCCACCGAAGCCGCGGCGGACATTTGCAGGATGTTATAAACAAATTTCGATAATATTTCGCACACACTTTGTTTTATTTAAATTTAAAGATAGGAAGCACTTAATGAAAGACCCTATATATGTATGCAGCTCGTTAACAATGTTAACATCATCAGTGTAACTAGTTATATAGTTATATGATGATGTTAACGTTGTTTGAACAAAATGTTTACAGTATAATCTTGATAATCCGACAGTTGAGTAATCCGACACGTTCAGTAATCCAGGGAAACACGTGTCTTTTCCTTACTCTGCCCCGCGCCGGATATAAACCTCGCGCACAGAAAAATTAAAGACAAAAACAACACCATCCAGTGTTCTTGGAAAAAGGTCTGGCCAACACACGCTGCTTTTAACTCTTAAAAAAACTCTCTCAACTCTCTAAAACTTGATTGAGGATTCTAATCAAGCTAACTCGACTCTACAATTGTCTTACTATATGTTCTAAGTTTGTACATTTTTTTATGTACACTTTTACCTATGTAGATTCACATTTTATTCTTTCTGAAATAGAATTATACATAAAATATGTGAAATTGTTTTTGTTTTGTTTTAATCCTGATAATTCGGAATTTTTAGATAATCTGGCGGTTGTCCGATCCCATATCTGTCGGATTATCAAGATTTACTGTACATATATAATTATATATTTGGGTTAGTTGAACACACGTCTTGTTTGCTTTTATTGTAGACAGGGCGAACTGAACTTCGCCCAACAGAATGTATATTTTATTGATAAATTTTTGTTTATTACTATACATCGGATTATATGCACTATAAACATGCGAAAATATGCATGCAAATATGCACTAAAAATGGTCGAAATATGCACAAATAAATGGGCGAAATATGCACAATCAAAATACTATTTATTATCGGAATTTAGTTGTTGTGACAATATGCAATTAAATATTTTTTTCTATTTTGCGTCACAGCACTCATATGCGTGCGGTTATGGCTCGCCGAGTGCTGTTATGAGTTAATTTTGTCAAGCTTTGCACTAAAATTCCGAGCTGTCAGTGTCAAATTTTCGGCGAGATAGTTTTTAGGCTATGTGATGTGTGGCAATCGCGAATACACAAATTTAATTAATTAATTGTAATAACAGCACTCGGCGAGCCTTAACCGCACGCATATGAGTGCTATTATGAGTCCATTACAGACGCAAAATTGAGATCCATATTTAATTTTCGAAAGATCAGTGCGTATTTCACTTACAAGTTCTTCGTAGATTGTTGGCAGGTAGTTTTTTCGAATCGATGATTCTTCAGGAACTATCTGACTAGTAAAAAACCGCACGAATATGAGCGCTGTTATGAGTCCATTTCAGATGTAAAATTAAGATCCATATTTAATTGTTCGAAAGATCAGTGCGTATTTCACTTAAAAGTTCTTCGTAGATTGTTGGCAGGTAGTTTTTTCGAATCGAGGATTCTTCAGGAACTATCTGACTAGTACAATACTTCATAAGGAATTTTTGGCATATATCCTTATTCAATTGATGAAAAGGAATATTGCAGCCAACAAATAACTCATAAAACTTTGTTGAATTCTATTTTCTTTGTAGTATTCGAATTAGAAGGCGAAATTGAAATCAGCAGTTGTAGACAACTTTTTGATGATTTCTGTCTTTCAAATATATGGGAAGCAGTGATATATTTGAAACATGTTGGTCGATCTGGTATTTTTTGATGAAGGTATTCGCTTGTGGTGTGGTGGTGGCTCAGATAGCTAAGCACTTGGCCTTTGAGTCAGACAGCTCTGGTTCAAATCCCCACAGAACCAAAAGCAGCAAAAATTAAAAACTAATGGCTGCAACCCATCACACTCCATTCCCGAATTCGGCTTAGGCAACCGTGGGGTCTCAACTGTCTAACACCTCTGAAAATTTGTTATTCGGATTCGACGTTAAACTGTAGGTCGCCCATATTTAAATCTTATTGCTGAGGTTGGATATGTGGCAGAGAACAGGCCGGTGCCCAGCAGTGGGACATGGAACGCTGATGATGCTGATTAGCCTGTAACAAACCTTGCAGAAAATCATAGTGCTATCAGTCGTAAATTGGCCTGGGTAATTTTTAATCCAAGATTTCATCATTCAATCCTAAGATTTTCGTAGGTATACAAACACAGCGAACGATTTAATGACAAGCAATCCGAAAATTACCGTATCCCGCAAACGATTTCGCCTAGTGCAAGCCAGTAGTCGGGTTGCTGAGTGTGAGGTGCCCGCGTGGCACGTCACAGGCTGCGACTCGCCACCGTTCCCGCCTAATACAAATCCTTATTTAACTACTGAAATATGCACTATAAATGAAAAAGTAGGTACTAAAATATGCAATAATGCTACAAAAATAGCGTTTTAGGTTTAGTGGTTTTTTATTACATTTGCATGTTTGCATACGCAAATGCATAAAACGCTATTTTTGTAGCATTATTGCATATTTTAGTACCTACTTTTTCATTTATAGTGCATATTTCAGTAGTTAAATAAGGATTTGTATTAGGCGGGAACGGTACATATAATCCGATGTATATTTATTACCAATAAAGGCCTTTCTTATTATTATATTATAGAAATATAACTTAGAAGAATATAACTAGAAGAAAAGACTTTATGTGTTTAATTTCTTATTCATTTTTCTCTTTAAAATGGGGAAAGTTCAAACACGACTGCCGATTTCATTTTTCGTACAGTATTTACTATTCAAGTTAACGTAAATCTCGTTCTGCTGTTTGCTAATCTGTGAAACTTGTTCAAAATAACGTATTTCAACGTAATAAAGAAAAAACTTGTCTCCGTATAATATACATGTTTTTATTATAATTAACACGCCAAATGTCTCTTTGTCCTTCAAATAATATTCGTAAAAGTCCGCTCATTATTTCATCAACGTCGACAAGAATTGCTGCTTGAAATAATGAAACGTATTCGGTGCTTCTAGCTTAAATTAAATTAACAGTTTTTAATTAGTTTGTAATATTAAGCTTTTTAAGTATAAAACTCGCATGCAAAATTGTATATGTCTCAACTTTAGCATAGTCACGGTTTAATAGATCATTCTAATTATTGTTGCTAGAAATTGGTTAATGTACAAGACGCTGTACTAATCAAAAAATTAAATTTACATGCATAAAGTAGTCTGTATCACATACTTTAATGTGCATAGTTAAAATCGAAGCGTAGACAACTGGCAATAAAAGTGTCACATGCCAAGGTTAGCTTTCCACGTCCGTTATATCCTATGTCCAATTATTGTATCGCCATACGGATATTGCAGGTGTATAAACATTAGTTATAATACACATTCCATCCTCGGACGTTTCGTAATGCAACCTCGACATTGCAATAATTACGCGCACCCGATTGGGCATTAACAATTCGAAAACGCCTTCGTGTATTAATTATTCGAATTGTGTTGTAATAGGAAGAATTAATCAAAGGTTGAATTTCAAGTTCAATTATACCTTTTTAAGAAATGATTTTATGGATACTTGTTTTGAATAGAACTACTTTTCTCTTTTGTCCTATATTTTAATATCGAAATTAATAATATCCGATCTGAATTGCTTCAATAATCGTTTCTCTAACAGAAATATTTATTTGATTGTGCGGTTTTATTGTTTCTAATGATATGTTTATTGGAAAACCAAGAGGTTTTGTATATATTAATAAATTTATACATTTTATTAATTGTAAAAAATTATTTGTTATATTATATTTATTATATATTTATTATAATTTATTTATTATAAATTAAAAAATTAAAAATTTGCGGATAACATTATTTATCTACTCGCACACCAAAATGAATATAACATTAATAAGTAAATTATTGTTTGTGAAGGATGTTGAAGGATTGTTATAATCGTGTGTAAAAGTATCCAAATCGTGCGTAAAAGTCCAATGTAAATCAAATGGATTAAATAATTTCATTTATTTATCTACTCGCACACCAAAATGAATATAACATTAGTAAGTAAATTATTGTATGTGAAGGATGCCATTATTATAATCGTGTGTAAAAGTATCCAAATCAGGCGTAAAAGTCCAATGTAAATCAAATGGATTAAACAGTTTCGTTATTAAACGATTTCTATTTGATGTTCCTATGGCAACAACTCGCGTCACTAAAGAAAAAAACATAGACGCTTTAATAAAATAAACAGAAGTTTGAATTAATTTTTCTTAATTTGAATCAAGAATTCTCTGTCTGGATTTATCTGGCTCTAATATAACCTAACCTTAACGTAATCTAGATTAAATCTACGTTAACCCAGATTACATCGACAACGACCAAATAGTGTTGCCGTCATCAATAGTGTGCGTTTGTATTAGATGGCATTTTTTTACACGGAGGCGCTGAACCCTAATGTTCTAACCCTAATGTGTCAGTGATTTGATGTTTTGTCTGTCAAAATTACAACTTTTTCAATGTTGTCGGTAAGAAACTATTTTTGGAAGATTCAATAGTATTTTAACATGCTTCGTAGATTAAGCGCTACACGTGTGTAAAAGGGGTTTGTGCACTTATTGCGATTATACTTAGCAACTCATGCACAAAAGTCCTTCACACACTTTTATCGTAAACTGCTATCGTAAACTAATGAGCTTAATAAAGTCTGAACACAGCCTGAATATTTAAATATATTCAACCTTTTCGGAGCTCTATAACATTATTGAGTCTTTTTAGGACTACCTTAATGTTATAGAGCTCCCGAAAGGTTGAATATATTGATATATTCAGGTTGTTTTCCGACTTTATTAAGTTTATATGATTATCTATAATGTAGTATAGTTTTTCCAATCCTAATCTAATGCTTTCTTTTCAATCCATTCGAATTTATTTTATACAATGTAGCAAGTCACAATTATTGTTAATACAATGTATTTTTATTCATAAAACTAATATTTATTTTACACAAAATATATCTTTGTATTTTTTTTTATCGTTAATATCAACAATTTCGATGATTTTCTTTCTTTCTTGTCGGCCTAAAAGATTTTCGAGTCGTATAATGAAACCGTTTATAATGCAACACTAAACGTAATCTAAAGTCCCATCTGCGGCGTAATGCTTTCCCTTCTTCCCTCATTTGAGCCCAGACAATGTCAGACTACTGATAGAAGATAAGGCGGTCGAAAACATCCGGCATATTATTACGCACACACCCTAACCAGTTGGTGGAGTGGAGGGTGCCAACAAATCTTGTGTTACTAACATTTTGAATATTCACAATTTAATTTTAAATAGAAATGGATTGTAAGTAACATATCTTGGAAACTGGATAACGCTCTTTTTCGTTATTTTCCAATTTTTTTTCCAAATATTGGGATAAAAACATCCAAATTAAAATGGGATAAAAACACCCCAATTAAAATGGGATAAAAAATGGGATTAGAAATGGAATTTTTCTAAAATCCCATTTTTATGTAAAATCTTATTAACGGGAATGTAAAACTGCAGAACGTTAAGACTCTATAAGTCATATTCGCTATTCGGAAAATTTGTTGACTCGAAATAAATTAAACAGTTACAGACCAATCGCCTTGATCTTTGTAGTTGCTAAAATCGTTGAATTCTGTCATTGATTGATAAAATCAATATATTTCCGAAGGAGCAACGCGGTTTTACAAGTAACAAATCGACCGGAAATCGAGCCATGTATCCACAGAATACTCCAAGAAGTAGACGACGGAAAATGCCCAATCGGAATCATCTGTGACATCTCTAAAGCTTTCGACTGCGCGTGCCATAATAGACCGCTTGCTAGCTCTACACATACGGCATTAGAGGCAAATGTCGATAATGTTTCCGATCATATTTCCGAACAGAGAACAATACGTAATAATGAGATTTGGGAGTAGATCTACCTCGTTGAATACAAATATGGGTGTCCCGCTAGGAAGTGTTCTGGCGCATTGTTGCTGTTTTCCACGGACAGAGAGGGAGGTTTGTATTTTAGACAAGATGTATGTGATTAGGTTTGCAGCCTAATCAAATAAATCTGGCCAGACTAGACTAATCAGACAAGATTAGACAGACAATAACAGCTAGACAAAACTAGATAGATAAGACGGAGATTGAACGGACAAAACTAGACAGACGTCTAGACAAGATAGACTAGACTGGTCTTGTTTGATCAGACTAAAAATATTTACTTTTTAAAGGATTTTTTGTTTCTTAATATTTCCACCCTGTTTCTAGTATTTAGCGGAAATGATATTGCTTTGCCGTTTTATGTTCCGTACACACAAACAAATCTCCACTCACATTACAATCGATCACCGAGGAAATTACAGCGTCATTATTTATTTGTTGTAACTCACCCCCGTGAGTGTTTAAAATAAATCCCCTCCCATATATAAATTCAAGTTTAATCCAAAACGCGAGGTAATACACGAAGCCATGTGCGCCACTTTAAGGTTCACCCGTGTTTACAATTAAAAAGAGAGGCCCGGTTGGGCTCAGGCATGGGGTTGTGAAAACGTGCACGGGATCGGTTCACCCCATCTCGCGCATCTGTAATCACACCCCTAGCACATGCACGGGCTAATTTGAAGGGCCGCACTTTTAATTCAGGGGTTAACTGCACAAACACACAATCAACGGGGAATTACATGTTTAATGCGGATGGTAATTGAAGGATCCATTTAAATCTCCACTGCCGGGGTTAGATCTGAACGACCGAGAAATTTACATTCTCTTTAATCATTTTCATTGGTTTTAATAAAAGATTGCTTCTATTTTGGAGAGCAATAGTACTATTTGTAACTTGTATATGAATTTCTTTGACCCATCCCGATATATAAAGTAAGTAATTCTTTCCCTTCGTGTGAAAATTTAGGTTTGAATACAGTATAATCTCGATAATTCGACACATCTGGAACAACCGCCGGATTATAAGAAAGTGTGGTGGGAGGAAAAAGCACGAACGTTCTCCAGACTGCCGGATTTCTGAACGTATCGTCCGATTAACCAACGGCCGAATTACCGAGTATATACTGTACTTACTAATGTAGCAATTTATGATTAACCAACTATTAATGTCGATTTAGTTGATCGAGGAAACTATTCTAATTATTCATTTGCGCCGGAACTCCATTGACGTCAAAATTTGAAGACGACGTCATCCCGCCGTTGTACAGGAAGTCGGGAAGCACCACTTGTAAAAACACACCCGTCGCGTCGTCTCCTCGCGTTCGCATCTGTATTGCCATTGTAACGGATACTTCTATCAGAGAAGATATTTTCGGAACACATGTAGGTCGGAATGGATGACAAACACGTGTTGTATTTGTATCCAGTTTTCAACCCTCCGATTTTCTTTCCCATTTATCGATGATGTATTAGATTTCCGGAAATTGGTGCCGCCGGAAATGATTCACGAAGTCCGAACGGGAACGAGATTCTCCCTAATGTACGTTTCCGTTTCGCGAGTTCTGATAAAAACGGAAACTCTTAACCAAATTGTTATTATTCAGAAAAAATTATTTTACTTTGAATCACTGGAAACGTAGTAAAATGATATGTCTAAAACGCCATTGCGGCTTTTAATTGTAATTCTATGATATAAATTGCATTTGCTTGGATTAGGAGGAATTTTATAAATATAGACTCGTTCCGGGAAGGACGATAACATTCATTCATCTACTTTTTAAATTATAATAGTTTTACTATAATATACGTTGTAGTAGACTTAATCTAGAGAGGAATATATAGATTTGAGTTGTATGCTGTATTCATATTCTAATTACAAATTGAAATTATAATTAGTTTTAAGTCCTATATAGACAAGACTAATAATTAGACAAGGTTACATAAGTCACAACTAGAAAACAATAGAGAGGGCTAGACAAAAATAAACAAGTCTAGACAAGACTACAGAAAATTCGACAGACTGCGCAATATTAAACCAAGGTAGTGTCTAATCTGCCCAACTCTTTTCTGGTGTAGTATTAAAAAGAATTAGGCATGATAGGACTAGATAAAAATATGCATGACTACAGTTAAAACTGGACAATGCTTGAGAATATTGGAATATATTGAAAAAATCATGCAGGATATTATCAAGATAGACACTAGTTGAATATGTTATGTAACATTTAACAAGACTATTCGGGATAAGAGCAGAAAGGATCAGACAAGATCAAATCTGACAAGACTAGACTAGTCAAGAAATGACACAACAGTAGACAAACACTTGAGAGGACTAGACAAATACTTGAGAGGACTCGACAAACACTTGAGAGGACTAGACAAATACTTCAGAGGACTAGACAAACACTTGAGAGGACTAGACAAATTCTTGACAGGATTAGACAAACACTTTAGAGGAATAGACAAACACTTGAGAGGGCTAGACAAACACTTGCGATGACTAGATAAATACTTGAGAGAACTAGACAAACACTTTAGAAGAATAGATAAATACTTCAGAGGACTAGACAAACACTTTAGAGGAATAGACATATACTTCAGAGGACTAGACAAACACTTGAAAGGACTAGACAAATACTTGAGAGGACTAGACAAATACTTGAGAGCACTAGACAAACAGTTGAGAGAACTAGACAAACACTTGCGATGACTAGACAAATACTTGAGAGAACTAGTCAAACACTTTAGAGAAATAGATAAATACTTCAAAGGACTAGACAAACACTTGAGAGGACTAGACAAATACTTGAGAGGACTAGACAAATACTTGAGAGGACTCGACAAACACTTGAGAGGACTAGACAAATACTTCAGAGGACTAGACAAACACTTGAGAGGCCTAGACAAATTCTTGACAGGATTAGACAAACACTTTAGAGGAATAGACAAACACTTGAGAAGGCTAGACAAACACTTGCGATGACTAGACAAATACTTGAGAGAACTAGACAAACACTTTAGAAGAATAGATAAATACTTCAGAGGACTAGACAAACACTTGAGAGGACTAGACAAATACTTGAGAGGACGAGACAAATACTTGAGAGGACTAGACAAACACTTGAGAGGACTAGAGAAACACTTGAGAGGACTAGATAAATACTTGAGAGGGCTAGACAAACACTTGAGAGGACTAGACAAACACTTGAGAGGACTAGACAAACACTTGAGAGGACTTGACGGACTTGAGAGGATTAGACAAACACTTGAGAGGACTAGACAAAACACTTGAGAGGACTAGACAAATGCTTCAGAGGACTAGACAAATACTTGAGAGGACTAGACAAACACTTGAGAGGACTAGACAAACACTTGAGAGGTCTAGACAAATACTTGAGAGGTCTAGACAAATACTTGAGAGGGCTAGACAAACACTTGAGAGGACTAGACAAACACTTGAGAGGACTAGACAAACACTTGAGAGGTCTAGACAAAACTAAACTAGATTAGACTAATCAAAATTAAACAGTATTAAAGAAGATTAGACCAGACAGACCAGACCAGACAAGACAAGACCAGACAAGACAAGACAAGATCAGACAAGACCAGACAAGACCAGACTAGACAAGACTAGACTAGACAAGACTAAACAGCATTAGCCAGGACAAGCCTGCAAGAGCTGATGAGCAGAATATCAGAAGTCAGTCAAAGGTATGGTCTCACGCTCAATGTCAAAAAAAAACGAATTACATGATAGTATCCCAAAACAACAACCATGTTGGACAGCTTCGAGTTAACAACGAACTTCTTGAGAGAGTCCAAAAATACACGTATTTAGGGACAACATTAAATGCAAAGTAGGACCACGCAATTGAAATCAAATGTCGGATAGAAAAAGCGAGATGCGCATTCCTGAAATTGGCAAAGATATTCAAAGCACATCACCGGAATATACAAACGAAGATCAGGCTACTGAGATACTACATCTTTACAGTATCTCTACATGGAGTGAAGTCCTGCAATCTGACAGAGGCTACCGAACGGAGGCTCGAGGCATTTGGCATTTGGTTATACCGTCGCATACTCAAAATTTCCTGGACGGGTCACGTCACCAACCAGCAGGTCCTAGAGAGAATGGGAAAGGAACGATAGGTCTTACTAACTATAAAGACAAAGAAGCTGGAATACCTTGCCCATTTAATGAGGAACAGTCAACGGTACGGTCTATTGCAACTTATACTACAAGGAAGGTAGATGGAAGAAGAGGACCAGGCAGAAGCAGCTAGAAAACCTTCGAACCTGGTTCAATACAACAACAACAAATCTCCCCAGGGCTATAACAAAGAAAGTCCGAATTTCCATGATGATCGCCAACATCCGAAGCGGATAGGCATCAGAAGAAGAATATGCCAGGACAAGACTAGACTAGACCAGACCAAATCATACCAGACCCGGACTGGACTGGACGAGGCGAGACGAGACCAGACGAGTCTAGACAAGTCCGGACTAGACTGGAGTGGACAAGACTATACAAGATTGGAGAAGACAGTACCAGGATAGACAAATCCAAGACAAAGGCTAGGCAACACATGTATGGACAACATCAAGCAGATTACACAATGCTTTGGTTCAATAATGTGCAATCTTGTCCAATTTTCTGTAGTCTTGGCTAGTGTTGTCCAGTCTTATCCATTCATAGATAGTCCTCTCTATTCTTGTCTATTTTTGTGTTGTGCAACCATTCCTTAGGTTTGTATAGAGAGAACCAGACAAGACTAGGCAAGACCAGACAAGGCCAGAAAAAACCAGACAAGACCAGACCAAACAAGGCCAAACAAGACTAGACACGACCAGACAAGACCAAACATAGGCAGACAAGACCAGACGAGACCAGGCGAGACCCGACAATACCAGATAAAACCTGCAATGAAGTACTTACCAAGTATAAGAGAAAGACGGGAAGTAGACTGTTTACTGGTGGCACGAGGTAATAGCAGAGAGCAGACTACAAGGTATACGGGCGCCTTGCCACGAGAGGTAGAAGCACATATGGAGAGAATGCAGACAAGCAGCTATGGGTAAACTATAGAAAGTGCCGGTATTCCCTAAAGAAGGTAATACAAGAAGCCAAACAGCGCAAGTGGAACGAGCTGATAAAAGATCTGGAAGATGACGTCTGGGGACTAGTGTACCAGATCGTCAAGAAGAAAACCAAAATGCTGAGAGGCAATAATACACTAGAGGAAGAAAACCAACTGAAATGGGCGGATAAACTCTTCCCAACCCACCGGCCGTTAAGATGGACCCCACAAGAGAATGGATGAACCCCACAGCAGAGGAATTAAAGACTGCGGCTACCCAAATGAAAAATGGAAAAGCACCTGGGCCGGACGGGATAACTCCGGAAATATTTAGAATAGTGCTAGAGAATCACGAAGAGATCTCTAGAGCATGCCTGAATAGACTACTGAGAGAGGAGAGATTCCCACAAATCTGGAAAACTGCTCGCTTAGTGCTTATAGAAAAACACAGACTCGGAGGACAGCTATCGACCTCTATGCTCACTAAATATACCAGGGAAATTATGGGAGACCATAATAAGAAACAGACTGTAACAAGAGCTTGAAGAAAAAGGCGCCCTGTCAAAACAAAAATATGGCTTCCGCAATGGCAAATCAACTGTCGATGCTGTCAGGAAAATACAAGATCTAGCAAGGGTTGCCTCCGCTCCTTCTTACCGACATAAGAAATTAGCGATAATGGTGGGACTAGACATACGCAATGCAACAGTGCAGCGTGGTCTGAGATTTTGAAAACGCTGAAAGAACAAAAGATATCGGCACACTTAGTACGTCTGATTGGAAATTATTTTAGAGACAGGAAAATAGAAATAGGGAAAAGCAAAAAAAAACGACGTAAGCAGCGGGGTGCCACAAGGCTCTGTCTTGGGTCCCACATTATGGATTGCATATTACGACAGGATACTCAGGCTGGTCCTCCCGGAGGGAACTCACCTCATGGCATACTAGGACGATTTGGCAGTGGTGGTGATAGATGGCAATGCGGAATGCCTGAAACGAAAAGTGAAATGGTCGCTTAATATCATAGACCAGGAGCTGGCAGAAATGGGTCTTGAAATTGCGCCAGGAAAATCCGAAGCGTTTGTTCTGGTGGGGAAAAGGACCCTATCTGAGGTGAGCATAGGTTTTAAAAATACGACAATTAAAACAAAAAAAGTATAAAATAATTGGGTATACGACTGGATAAAGACCTAAAATTGTATACGTACTTGCAGGAAACCGCAAAAAACGTAAGCCAAACGGTAGAACAGCTGAGAAGGCTAATGACAAACGTTAAGGGACCAAGGGCGAGCCGCAGACGCACACTCTGGACAGTAGCACTGTCAAAAATGCGGTACGGTGCTCCTACGTGGTATCAATCGTTGATAAGAACAAAAAAATATAGAAGAATGTATGAAAGAATACAGAGACAGCTGGCAATACGGATATGTAGTTCCTACAGGATGGCCTCGGCGGAAGCGCTGGCGGTAGTTGCCTGATGCCAATAGATATGATGGCAAAAGAAATGCTAAGAAGGTACCGTGAAGGGGAGGAGAGCAGTAGTCGGATTAGAGAAGACACTATGCACGAATGGCAGACAAGATGGAACCAGGAAACCGGATGTGCGGTGTGGACAAAACGAATCATCCCACTCATAGAACCATGGTTCACACGAGGATACGGAGAAGTAAATTACTTTCTCTCGCAGCTGGTGCTCGCACATGGTAGCTTCATGGCATACCTCTATCGCAGATATCTGAGGGAGACCGAAAATTGTGTGCTTCCCGGACCTGGTGGATGATTGCCTCCATACATTTTTCAACTTCCCCAGATGGGCGAAACAACGGCTGGAAATGGAAAAAAAGGTGGGAGGAAAGCGGACCCCAGAAAACCTACAGGAGACAATGCTACAAAGCAGAGAATGCTGGGGCGCAGTGGAGAAGCTAGCGACATCTGTCATAATAGCAAAAGAGAAGGACGAAACGGATCGCAAAAAAGAGGAATAAGATAAACAGAAGGCAAACCCCGAGCGAAGCAAGGGGTCAGAATTTAGGAGTGGGTTTTTTAGTGGGTAGTCAATCCACTAAGGCGAGTAGTCCCACACTCCCCAGAGCAATTTGGACCAGTGGGGGCCGTACGTAAATCTATTTTACCCCTCCTCCCGAAAAAAAAAGACAATACCAGACAAGACCAGACCAAACAACGCCAGGCAGGAGCAGACAAGACCAGACCGAATAAAGCCAAGCAAAACCAGACAATACCAGACATGCGCAGACTGCGCAAGACCAAACATGACGAGACGAGAGACGACACTATCTAAAAAGAAGACCAACCATATTACTCACAAGATAATCCGTATTTGAAACATAGCCGACATGTATTTTTTTTTTCTTTTTAAGTTTGGTTCGATGTGATTACCGGGTTTGCCGACCCTTCGAACACTGCGGCCTATTGGTAGCCTATTGTATTCTATCACATTCACTTAGGCCCAGAAAACCTGCTGTTATAGTAAATTGCGCTAATTGCCATTTTTCACATTTGTCTTTCTGGAACAAATGCGGACGGACGCTGGGAATAGAACTCGGGCCTCTATACTCGTCAGTTAGCGCTCTAACATGAGGCCACGAGCGTCACCACTACGCCACTCGCGCCGGCGACATGTATTAATTTGACCGATATAAAAATACACGCGAACGAAGCCGCGGGTTGTAGCTAGGTTGATACATGAAAATGTTTTAAATCGATTGAAATGTTCCATTATCCCGTATTACACGAATTTGAAATGATTTTGTAAAATTGGATCAGATCTGTGGGAAGACGATTTGCACCAGAAACGCCTTTTCCCACGCCGTGACATTTCGATATAACAATATTGAATTCCATAAAGTTCCGTATTTTCCAGAAATGTAACTGCGTATTGCACCCACCTCCGCAATCTTCATATACGTGACATTTACTTCAAAACATCAGTCACAACGACATAAAAGAAAAACATCTTGTAATTCCGCTTAAAACTTTGAGGAACGGATTATTTTTTTAAAGAAGTATTGTATGTAATTCTTAGCTATTGCAATATTTCGAGGAAATATTATTGCAATATTTCAATATATAGCTATTGCAATATTTCGAGGTGGTTTAAAAAATATCCCATCATTATAATACTTAGCCCATTGCCGAAACGGATTTAAAATTAAACAGCATCACTTTTACGCATCAAAAAGATTAGTTTCTTAACAACGCCGTGCCTTAAAAGTTTAAATAGCTAAGCCCGATTTATGTAAGAATAACCTGCATTTTAACTGTTTCTAGAGAGACTTATTCGATTATTAAATGTAAGTCTTTCAGTCTTTAAATCAGTTATTTCTTAAGTAAATAACTAAATGAAATCTACAGGGCGGGCATGTGCCCTCTAACCCACATCCAGTACGCACCTATACACACATATTTACATCTTATTAATAAGACAATAGTAGAACAGGTTGATATGTGATTTACACATTTAGAGGGGGCGATATCTATTATGTCCACGTGCGTTGCCAGAAAATAAATTATAGTCTCACGCCCCTACCATGATAGATAATAATTCTGTATTTACACCTTCCCGCATACAACACCCTAAATTTAACAACTAGAAAATAATGTTTTTAACAATGACACATTCCCGTTCTTGGGTATATTATCAGGTCTTTGTACGCTATTTGTACTGCCTTGTACATGATTTTAGACAATGTACGCTTTTTGAACTAATATTTTTTTATGCAATTCTAGGTGTCACCAGTGTTATTTTGTAGGCATTTTATCCCCTGGAACATATCATCCTTCATTCTGTAAGATTTTATTCGGAAATGGTTTTCAATCGCTGGAAATTATCATTTCCTGTTCGCAACACGTTCTCTAGATTGAAGAAATTATACCAGGGATTCTGAAACCTGTAAGCATCTTCCCTCGTCCTGTGTACGCTTTTGGGCAAGTTTCAAATATTTTACTGGTGCTGTTAATATTTCATCGTCATCATCAACCAGCCCGTTCCGTCCACTGCTGGACATAGGCCTCCTCCATAGCACTCCATCATCTTCTGTCTTGAGTTTCGTGGATCCAGTTGTTTGCGATCCTTTTATGTCATCAGTCCAACGTGTCGGTGGTCTTCCTCTGCTACACTTATCCGCTCTTGGTCACTCTTCGTCCATCTTTCGTCCTTCATTCGACCCACTTGACTGCCCTTCTCCATTTGAGTTTAGTTGTACGTTCGATCACGTCTGCCACTTTAGTTTTCCTCCGTAGGTCCCCATTGGTGTTATGGTAGTGTAGGGTTATTCATTTCAGGCCAATCAGGTTTACTTCCGGTTGCTGGAAAGGTGTTAGATTCCCTGCTTATCTCAAGAGTCGGGCACTATTTCTATAAAAACAATCTCATTCACAAAAACCAATTCGGCTTCAGAAAGGGAACTGGAACTGTCCAAGCTATTTCAACAGCCGTTGGGTACATACGGGAAGCAATAAAAAACAAGAAATATTGCTCTGCCATCGCACTAGATATTAGTGGTGCATTTGATAATGCATGGTGGCCGCTTGTTATTAGCAGGTTAATTGAGAAGGGTTGTCCTGATAACCTCATCAAATTAGCTAGAAGCTATTTTGCAGATCGCAAAGCTATTATTGTAGAACCAGGAATACAAATTGAAAAAAGCGTCACTAAAGGCTGTCCGCAGGGGTCGAAATCTGGACCAGGTTTTTGGAACATTCTCTATGGCACCATTTTTTTAAAGAAATTTACCCGAAGAATGCGAAATCATAGCCTATTCCGATGACACTCTTCTGCTTTACAGAAGTAACAGCATTGTGGGACTAAAGGAGATCACCGATCGTGCTTTGGCAAGTATTCGACAATGGTCAGCCGACTGTCGACTAAATTTCAATACAAAAAAGACTGAAGCTCTATTCTTCGGCAGATCATTAAGAGAGAGTCCCTTTTTCACTCTTGGGAACACAAAGATAAAATGCCAACATCATCTCAAGTATTTGGGTGTCATAATTGATAGATCCCTTAACTTTAAGGAACATATAAAAATTGCATGTGGTAAGGTGAAACAGTTTAGTCAACGATTGGGTTTTGCCGTGAAGAAGGAATGGGGTCTAGGGAGAGCAGAAATAGTAGACATATATCATGGTACGGTTGAACCAGCGTTACTGTATGGAGCTCCTATTTGGCACCGGTCTTGCGGTGTTAAAGGAAAGCTTAAGCTATTGGGAGTACAGCGCCTCACTACTATCCGTGCAGCCAAGGCATATCGCAAAGTCTCCAATGAGGCGGCCTGCGTGATTTCCGGTATTCTTCCGGTTGATATCCGCCTAAAACAGTTGGCACTTTATAGCACTTTATATTCCCAGTGCAGATGATTTATTAATAAGAGACGTCTTGGGATTAGGTCTAACTTCAGCTGATTTGGAATCTACCATCAACACTCAGCCATTTCTCCACCATTCGAAGCTGTCATTGGTGAATTACCATTTAACACTTACGAATGTCCTCCAACTTCAGGTGTATACGGACGGTTCAAAATCCAACAGTGGTACAGGGGCTGCCTTTGTTGTCTACTTTGACGGAGAGGAGGTACATTATAAGCAGTTTAGGCTAGAGTATTACTGCTCTATCTTCCAGGCGGAGCTTATAGCCATACAACACGCTTTGCGTTATGTAGAGGAGCAATCCAACTGCTCTTGCTCTATTTTATGTGAAAGCCGCTCCGTTCTTGACGCATTGAATCACATGAATTTGTCCAGTGAATTGTTAATGGAAACCTGGAAAATAGCTGCTCGTGTATCGAAGAGGATCAAGCTCCAATGGCACTGGGTTAAAGCTCACGCTGGAATCGAGGGTAATGAGAGAGCAGACAGGCTTGCCAAACTTGCAGCAGACATGGAAGATCTCCCCATCGCTTATAGCAGATTGCCAAGGCAAGCACTAAAATCTAATTCCAGGAAACACTTTGAGAATCTCTGGCAGGATAGATGGTGGATTGCTAAAACAGGATTGTGGACTAAGACGTTTATACCATCCATCACAGCCTGGAAAAGCTTTAACGTCAGTCTGTCACACCACTCGGTTCAACTAATAACTGGCCATGGTAACTTCGGGGCGTGTCTTCACAGATTTGGGAGGAGGGATTCTCCGTTATGCAAGTGTGGTGAAACGACACTGCGGAACATGTCATATTTTCGTGCCCAGATACCGCACAGTGGAGACAAACTCTGGAGCTAGACTTCAAACAAAATGACCTTACCTGGCCTAATAACCAAGAGCAGCTTAAGTCAATTAAAAAGACTAAAGAGTGGTGGCTTACTTTCGATGATATAAACTGAAAATAGGTGTTGGCATCAGTAGATTAAGAAACGCAGCTAGCATAGTGTCGAGCTCGACGGAATGCTGACTTTCATATGCACACATATGAAAAAATCAAACAAATATGCTGCTGTAGGGTTATTCGGATCATTGATCTTTCCATTTTTAATTGGGTTATTTTAAGTTTTCTTGCGCTATTGGCGGTTCAGGTTTCCCCGCCCCATATGTAAGGACAGGCAGTTAATATGACTGGCTACTGGTTGGTGGTTAATAATATATAATAATAATAAATTAATACTGGTTGGTGGCGACTGGTTAATGCCAATATTTGCATTGATTTAATTAATATTTAGTTGGTTTTTGTGCAAAATATCTGGAGTATCTGGCAATACCTCCCACCCCAATTCATTCATTTTATCCACGGTTCGTCTTGCGCAATGCGGTCTTGCATTATCGTGTTGCAGAATAATGCCTTTTCTGTTGACAATCGCTGGCGACTTTTCAATTAAAGATTGATTTACTCAATCTAATTGTCCATAGTAAAGGTCTGCAGTTATAGTTTGTCCAGGTTTCAGCACTTTAAAATGGAAAAATGACGCAGGACTTAAACACCTGCTCTGCTTAATTTCCCAATCTGGTTCAAATGTTTTTGGATGGCCGACCAAGGTTGGTTAAGAGTGTTTGACATCCCCTCTATTATCTGACACTGATTTGCTTCCACTGCCTGCCGCCCTTAGCTTGTCGTTGTCTAAAGCTGTTGGTCTTCCTGATTGATACTAGTAGGAAAAATCAAAATTATGGGATTTGAATTTAGAAACCACCTTTGGCATTTACGAACGTCTAATGCATTTGAATATACATCGCCAATGATTTTGATGGCAACTGTTGCGTTACTACCCTTGCGAAACCCAAAAAGAATACATTGCCGAATTCCTGCCATTTCACCATAAATTAAAAAAAAATCAAAAAAAGTTAAACAAATCACTTTCTTAAAATATCTTTGGCAGAATTTCTAGTACGCAGTGGGGGACGATAAATGACAAACCAATATCGACATGCGAAGAAACAACTACTTTCTGTCCCCCTATTACATCGAAAGATTCAATAAATATTTAAACTTAATAAAGTCGGAACACAGCCTGAATATATAAATATATTCAACCTTTCCGGAGCTCTATAAAACCAATGAGTCTTTTTAGGACTACCAAAAATAACTACAAATTGTTGTTCATAAAAGCAAAGCTGTATTGATGAGAGATAAATCTCGAAAAGTGTCGATAACGAGAGATAAATCTCGAAACGTGTCTACAGATTGATCTCCACTTAAGATATCGGAAATACATGATTTTAAAAAACAATTTTATTTTTCTGGTTTTTGTTGAGTGCAACGAAGGTGGACTGAAAGCTATAAAATAAATAACAAATTTCACATGAGTTTTATTTTTGGTAGTCCTAAAAGGACTCATTAGTTTTATAGAGCTCCGGAAAGCTTGAATAATATATTCAGGCTGTGTTCCGACTGTATTAAGTTTATATGAATTTTATTTGATTCAAACCTAACACAGGCGGGCATATATTGTTTTCAATCGCTAAATGCTTAAACGGTCGCGAAAGTTTGTGAATTCCTAAAATATATATATAAATATAAGTAATCTAATTCTTATCCATTTAACAATTCGGTTTTAATTATATAAATTTGAATCATTAAGAATGTTATTATATTGTTGTATTATGTTATTATGAATGTATGTAGGCCTGTATCTGCTTTCCGAATGAAATTTTTGAGTGTCGTGAGGAGGCTATTAGAACGGTCGGAGCTTTATTGTGATGGCACGGATGTTGTGTGAAGATAAGTGCCGTAAGCCATCAACGTTACAGTTATCCTTGTTATTGCAGTGACTGCTGCAGACGCGGAAATATTATTATCCTGAAAGGAGGCATTTCAGACGAGCTCGCGTTTGTACGAATTCGGATGTATTATGAGCTGGAAACGTAAAAAATGAGCGAGAGAAGGAAATTATTTCGAATGAGCAAATGCGTTTTGTACCGGTAAACATATTTAACGATCATGCTTTTTGAAAAAAAAGAAATATTCATCAATCTTGCAACATTTGATTCTGGCATAATACGATCCTTGTCATTCATAATTGTAGTTAAAAGAAGTCCATTTCTATTTGTCTATTTCTATATTATGTTAGGAATCAAATAAGGTCATAATTAAATTAACTTTGCTGCGGGTGCAACATAAATAATGAAGTCGACTTTCTCATCAAAGAAAATTCGCGCTGTATCGATTCTACTATGTAGTTTGCCTGTTTATTTATAAGATCCGTGCAATCAAAGCACATGGCTGGAAGCAAGGGCGAAAGCGTAAATATACACGCACGTTTTTAAGAATTTATATATTTATACGCCGCTGCAGACCACCGCTGAGACTTGTTCTGATTTACTCCCGAAGATTTACGAGACTTGCAAAAACTAAATATTCCAATGGTGAAAATCTATTCCGTTTCCATCTCCCAGAAGTTGGCTAATCACGTAATTTATGGCAAAAGGGCAATTATGTTTTGGTTTAAACTATCATATTTTAAATTATAGGGTCGTTATGGCTTCAGACAGATGGAGTGTGTAAGTTGTTGGCACCCTAAATATGTTAAGGGCCGGCTGTAGTTCAGTTTTACTCGGCCTAGCTATAGGTGTTTAATTATGTCTTGAAATACTCGTTCTTGAATAAAATCTATATAATCTATCCAAATATTATAATGAAAGTTTTACTATTTCATTTAGAACGAATATAAGTCTGCTTAAGTAAATTCGGAAATTCTATTATAGATGTCGCTACAATATAATTATTACTACATTTTAAATTATTTTTTACATTAGATTACACAATTTATTAACCAGTATATTGATATTATCTAATATCTTGCTATTATCTAGTATCTTGCAATATCTTGATGTTTTCCATTTTCTTGCTATTATCTAGTTTCTGCTTGTTATCTAGTTATTGTATAGTATCTAGTTTCTATTTGTTATCTACTGCCTAGTTTATTATATAGTATCTAGTTATTATCTAATATCTATTTGTTAATACAATAGAATTTTTAAATGAATCTTGTAAAGTTTTGTTTTATCTGATCTAGTCTTGTCCAGTCTTATTCAGTCTTGTCCAGTCTCATCAAGTCTTCCCTAATCTTGTCGAGTCTTGTCCAATCTTGACTAGTCTTCTCTAGTCCGGACTAATACCATCACGTCCTGTCTACTCTTATTTTGTTTTAGTATTATCCTGCTTTTATTATTATCTACTATCCAGTTATTAACTAGCATCCAGCTAATATCTAGATCCAGTTATTATTATCTACTATCCAGTTATTATTATTTTTATTCCAGTTATTATTATTCAGTTATAATATCTTTTAGTATATGCCACCCCGGTATCGCATATTTCGCATTCATACAGGGTTGGCTAGGACGTTTTTCACTAACCGTCCAGACTGGTTAGTGAAAGACCGTCCTGGTTGTTGCTTCCCCGACCGGGAATCGAATCCGGGTCTCTCACTTGCCACACAGGTACACTACACACTACACTACCGAGGAGGAGAGTCTAGTATTATTTAGTATCCAGTTCTCAACTTGTGTTATTATGTATGTAGTACTGTTGTGATCTCGCGATTTTGGTTTCAAAGAATTTCAGTTTCTCACGAGTCGGCAAAGAAAACTAAGTGGACACCCGATTAGTTTTTGTTTATTTAGGACCATTAGTCTGCTTTATCTAAATCATGCGGGCAGACACTCGAACTTAGGGATCGTGCCGAGACGCCGAGAGGATTTTGTTTTATGAGTTTTGGAAATTTTCCATAAAGATTAGGGGAGGACTCACACCAAGACCGTGGTGATGAGGTAGAGGGGAAGTTAAAAAGGGGCGGTCAGAATTGAGTTAGCAAGAGAGTAATTTGAGTTTTGAAGACGAACCTCCGTATTTTTGTTGAAGTAAATTCCGGGTTTCGACCATAAGTTTCGTAGAATTAAGTGTATTGTTTATTATTTATTATTTTTAAGTTAGTTAGTAATTATTGTAATGAGTTAGCGATTAGTTGTACATATTGTAAGATATTAGCAGATAAGTAGTATTTAATTACATATAAAGGACATATTTGCGTGTAATTAATTCATCCATTGTCCTGATCCTGGAGCAGCACCATACCAAATTACCAGTTCGCAACAGTACCCTTGTATCTAGAAACTAGTTATTAGTATTTGCTAATAGCTTATATTTTCGTTATATTTTACACTTTGGTAGCGATCAATTTATGGTTCTTTTTCTAGTAGCATCGAATCTCTTAGACCTCTAGTTATTACCTAGTTCAGTGGTTCTCAAACTTTGTTTTGCCGCGGCACCCTTATCGAGCTAAAACAATCTCGTGGCACCCTTGTCGGGCTACAAAAATTTTGACTTTTTGGACAAATTTCGTTTGAAGATTTCTTCACGTTTATATACTAAATCAGACTGATTGCATTCCAGATGTCTTTTTAAATTGTATGGAACCAAGCCGCTGTTAGCAACTATTTTATGACAGATAACGCATTGCCGTTCCGGTGCTTGTTCGTTCATAACAGAAATCAAGTCAAACGATATGAGGTAGCTAGGATCATATTTCCTTATTTTTCCTCGGATTATCTTTTGTTCGTGAGTTGCACTTTCGCGAAGTGAGGCAGAGACGAACTTGATTGATTTCCATGGGTCGGCAAAGCGTGGCTCGCGAGCCTTATGTGGCTCTTTTGATGTAAGCTTATGGCTCTTCAGTAATTTATTGTGATATATAAAAAAATACAAAAAAAAAACAGAACTGCACCTTTTCGCCAGTCTTACAACCTCCGGCGCCAAGTTCATAACTCACAGTCACAACACGGCTCGTACATATTATCTCAGATCTCGGTTATTTTAGTTATTGTGTCTCGTAGTCAAGCCAGTGCATAGTTCAAAACTGTACGTTTTTGGACATAATTCAGAAACTCTAAATTCCTCTCAAAATAGCTTTGAAGAAAAAGAAATTTAAAATAGCCGATCGACATCGTGAATTCGAAACTAAACGGACTCAATCGTTTGCGTTTGTACTTAATGTAGCTGGTCTTCCAATTTGTCTTATTTGCCATGAAAAACTAGCAAACAACAAAAAGTCTAATGCCAAGAGACATTTCGAAAATAAACTTTCCGCAGTTGCAAAGAATTGCCCCTTCGGTGATGTAAGAAAGGATGATGAAAAACAATTCAAGAATTTCATAAGAATTTTAGAAAGACTTTAAGAAAGAAAGAAGTTCCTCTTTTAACTTCATATAATGCTAACTTTGGCCGCGGTCCGAATTGCGCTCAGAGCGTTTATAGCATACCAATGTTCGATTCGTGCTTAAAACGCTCAAAGTTTGTGCAGAAAACTTTATGGCGTCAGAAGTGACGTCATGCTCAGACATTCACTGTGCTCACGGATCGGACGGTCAGCACTGTGTTCGGTGATATAACCTATCGTGGTCCGAATTACTGGTACTACGAACAACCGTTAGCGCGCTCATTAAATCGGACCGTACCTTAGCACTTTGTACGTCGTAAGCATTGTGGGCGCAATTCGGACCGCGGTCTGTGTAAACATTGTCGTGTGTCACGAAATCGTCAAAAACGGAAAACCATCACTGATGGTTAGTACATTCAAAGTTGTTTTATAAATGTGGCTAACACACTTTTACACAATTTTAATAATAAAACTGATATTATGAATTAAATAAAAATCTTACTATTGTCTGCCAAAACTGTAACAGAAGAAAAAAATCATTAAATGTGTGCCAACAAGTTGAGGACGTTAAATTAGAAATAGCCATATCAATAGCGGTCGATGAGTCTTGTGACTAAAAGATATTGCACAAGTTGTCCTCCTTGCTCGCTATATTTAATGAGATGGTCACAAATTAGAACTCCAGGAATTATTGCCACTTAAGGGCCAAACACAAGGAGAAGATGTTGCAAATGCAATGACCGAAAGTCTGAATTAAAATTGCATCCCACTTACTAAAATTGTTTAAATTGCAAAATATGGGGCTAAAAGTATGGTGGATAATAAAAAGGACGTCACAATTTTAAAAGAAAAAATTGATGTGATCACGAGAATGGACTGGGGGCTAGTGAATAGCATAAAAATACTGTTGCGTTTCAACATGAGATTTATTTTGTAGACTTGTAGATTGAAGAAAAAGTCTTAATGATATTGTAGAGCTACGGAAAGGTTGCATATATTCAAGCTATATTCCGCTTTAATAAATTGGTATGCTGCTTTTAAGTTTAAAAAAATATTTAAAATAGAGAATAATTTTGAGCTTGAGCTGTTTAAACGCCGCTATTTTCGCGCGCTTTGTTGATGACGTCAAATACTAAGTCTAGGGACAATCTAGTCCATTGTTTACTGCAGGTGTTCTCGTTCTTAACTTATCTGGAAGCTCGTTCCATAACATTTCAATTGAAGTAGCTCGCCACACTTATAAAAATGAGTAATATCTATTGCATGGAATGGAGGCTTGGACACTTGAACTAGAAAACATCAAGAACATAGAAGAATTTGAAATGTGGTGTTATAGGTCGATACCATGGGTCGATAAGGTTTCAAACGAGGAAGTGCTACGCCAAATGAATAAAACAAATGCAAAAAAACAAAGAAATTAGTAACACCATAAAAAGGCGATTTAGGCCTCTTTATGCTGTTTAGCCTTATTTTATTAAAGGGTAATTAGAATATCTAGAACATGTTCTGAGAGGAGATGGGTACAACATTAGCTGATTATTCAATTTCGAGGATAAATCAAGGGGAAGAGAACGATCGACAGAAGACGAATCTCTTGGCTGCGTAACTTAAGGTTACTTAACGTAAACTTAAGGTTTGTTTTAAAACTCTTTAGACGGGCCATTGACAAGGCCCGGATTATGGTGATGGTTTGCAATCTGCGATAAGGGCGGAATTCTAAGAAGAAGAAGCTACCGCAAAATATGGCAGATCCCTTGAAGTGACAGGGTGACTAGCATAGAAAAACTGGAGAAATTGGAAAAGTCGAAATTCGAGTAATAAGTGTCCAAATTTGTGAATAAATAGTTTTTACATATTAAGTGTGTTTAAAACATTCAGCAATTTATACATCCAGTATAAGTATGTATTACCACGTAGTAACGGTCGCAACCATCCTATTCATTACAATATTTAGGTCACATAATGAGAGGACCCAAATATCCACTGCTACAACTGATAATACAAGGGAATATTACGGGAAGAAAGAACATTGGTAGACATCGGATGTCGTGGCCTAAAAACCTACGGGAGCTTGGAATTGATGTGCCAATAATTATTGCGCGAACAATGACTATGCATGCGCGAACAAATGTTATTTTTCCATTGCATAATTCTCCAGGAAGAACTTTGCACACAAACATTTCCTGAACATATTGGTAAAATTGGATGGATTTGGTAGTTAAGGCCACCAATAATATTATCGCAAAGGCGCTTAATCATCGTCAATTATGAAGAAAATACAAAAATATGACTATGAAAAAAATTATCTGTGGCTTGATCCAGTTTAAAATCATTTTATATAAAAATTTGGCTCTTAAGTTTATAGAGTTTGCCGACCCCTAATTTAGACCAATCCAGATTTTAGCGAATTGTCTACAATTTTGCATTAAAAGTAGGAACTCAAATCGTTTAACTCTTCATGTAATTTTCTTTTTACATTTCTTGATTATTGCTGCGGCACCCCAGGCATAATCTGGCGGCACGCCAGGGTGCCGCGGCACCCAGTTTGAGAACCTCTGTAAGTTGTAAAATTTACAACATCGATTAAATTACTTCGATTTGTAACAAAAATAAATATTCGCTGTTTCTACAATGTTGTCTACAATGTTTCCTGCCAACATTATAGACCGTTCAATCGGTATGCAATGTTTCCTGCCGACATTGTAAACCGTTCAATCAGTCTACAATGTTTCCTGTTATTCGCATTAGAAAATTGAAAGTTTGGCACAAAATATTCTTCTATTACAGCATTTAAAGTTTAGGGATAGAGAGCGATCCAGCATGGATCAATAAATGCGGGGATTTTCAACTACTGATAAACTTTAATAAACGTCGCAAATATTTTCAATTTATAGATAAACACAAGTTTTTTTTTTTAATTTATCTCGATAATGATGTTATGATAAGCACACACACACACACACACACACACACACACACACACACACACACACACTCACACACACACATATATATATATATATATATATATATATATATATATATATATATATATATATATATCTGATTGATAACACATTTTAATCTCTCTCGTTTCTTTTCTGTTGCAGTTTTGGAAAGAGAACTGGAGGAAGTGCTCGGAGACAAAACGAATGTTTTGTTCTCGAAGCATCTGAGATGATCGTCGTAAGTACATGAATAAAATGTCTTTATAATAAGTTAATTGGGAATGTAGTTAGATGATACCGCGTCTGTTTCGTTGGCCTTCGTAATTCATTCTCATTTTCATGTGAACGTTTCACAATGTTATATATGCAAGGATTAGTCAAATATGAACACAAATTTCTTTAAATGTTGCAACTTTCAAGTTTAAAACTGAACGATCTAAAATGCATATGCATGAAATATTGTGGACCGTTCGATTGGTCTACAATGTTTCCTGCCAACATTGTAGACTGTTCAATCGGTATACAATGTTTCCTGCCGACTGCCGACATTGTAAACCGTTCAATCAGTCCACAATGTTTCCTGCCATCCGCTTTAGAAAATTGAAAGTTTCGGTGTATATGTAAACCCTACATAGACATTACAGATCTATACACGAATAATAATAATAAGGCCTTTATTTATAATAAAAAGTCATAAAGAATATGAAATATCCGTTGGGAAAGCTATCAAAGCGAACAAACTTATTAAAGCGAAATGTATGATTGTATCTATAATTAGTATGGTTTCATCCCAATATTCAATTATCAATTAAATCAATAACATAAACTAAGTTCATGTCTTACTACACACATGTCAAATCAAAACCAAACCTCGCCTGTCAGGCACAAGATGTTCAAGCAAATGTAAGTGTATTCCATTTTATAATTGAAAGGAGCAAAGCTGCATTGATGAGAGATGGATCTCGAAACGCGTCTGCTGATGGCTATTCACTTAATTTAAATAGAAAGAGATGATCTTAAAAACAATGTTATTTATCTAGTACTCATTTAGTGACATGACGAACCGCATCCACAAATGTAAATGTTCTTTCCGCTGCATCGGATGAACCGGCGCTCATATACTTGTCCGCCAAATGTCGAAAGACGTGCCAGGGACGCGACCAGAGGATGCAAGAAAAATATCGAGCCGCGGACCAAAGTTGCTCCTCAAATCGCCCAAAAAGCGCATTTTACTTTTTGTGCCTGGAGGGCGCTTTGTGGGACTTGTTCGCGGCAGACTGACACTGATGAAAATCCCATTCTGTCCTACGCCGGAAAATAATATTTTCACTTTTCGCTGTGCAAGAGGAAAATAGTTTTATCGGAAAATGGGAGGAAATTTTAAAATGCACCTATAGCCGCATCCTGCTTAATAAATAACCTAATTTTTTGCTCGATCTGATGGAAAAAAAATCTCAAGAAAAACTACATTTTTAACCTTCAATTTTTTCATAATTTTCAATAGAATATTAATATTTTGGTTGTCAAATTAATTAATATTTTAGGGTTTTTTGTTTCAGTGACGGCTCATTACTCGTTTAAATCGTAAAAATGTACTGGGGCTAGTAATAACATGCAAATGTCTATTGTATAATTTAATATCCTGTGTGATATTAGCCAGGAAGTTGTTGTTTCAACATGAGATTTGTTCATAGTCTCAATAAGATTTAATATTATTGCGCTACGAACAGGTTGAATATATTTATATTTTCAAGCTGTATTTCGCTTTAATAAGTTTGTATGATTGTATCTATAATTAATATGGTTTCACCAATATTCATCTAATCTAATCTTGATCGTTTGGTCATATCTGTTTTATCTCTCTAGTCTAGTGTATCTAGTCTTTTAAGTGACTTTCCTATAAAGATAAAAATGTAAATTTCCTACATTTCTCTCTTTTATATATGACCTTTCAACAATATGAGAGCGTCTGGCACAGACGTAAATGGAGGCGCCACGGAGCCGTGGATATCCATCCACATTTTTATCATTAAAACTTCGAGAACACGCCTCGGCATTTTAATCTAATTATTATTTTAATAAAGCACGTTTTTGCGCCGTTCTTTCCTAACTGGATGAAAATATTAATTCTATTTTTATAGGCCGTAGTTTTCGCGTATAAAATTACGGCGTGGAATCTAATCTGTTGGATGTATTCTGAAATTGGATATTGTTGGCGAAATTGTACGCGCGTTTGTTTCCCGAACGTTTCCTGCGAACGGCTTTTTACGAGCCAATATTTAGCGAGATTTCTGGACATAAAATTTGCAGAAGCGTGTAATTTCCGTGCAGTTTGTTGTAATTTATGAATAGTGGTGAACGCGGTCGGGTATTGATTTTGAGAAATTTAATTTTGGATGGAGAACATGCATACGTGTTTGCATGTTTCAACCGTTTTGTTACGATTTGCTGAGATTTTCTGCGAAGTTTATAAAATAGTTATAGATTTATGTTTTAAGCCTTGAATGTCAATTTGACTCAAATTTTTAAGAACGAATACTAAAAACTTGTTGCCAATTTTGCGTTTATGAACAACAAATAATATATTATGTAGTCATTTGACAACGAGCAATTTTTGGTATTTAAAATAAAATATTGATAGCATCAATATTATTTTAAAATTGCTTGTTGTCAAATGATTACATAATATATTTTTTATCACTCATGCACAATATTACTATCCTTGTGCACGTCTTTTAGAGCGATAAATGTAAAATATTAGTTGTATTTTACATAATTTGAATAACGCACGCAAATATTCAATATCGCTAGGTTACATTAAAATAAATAAAAATAAAATGAATACAATGAAGTCCTCGGTATTAAAAAAGTGACGTGAAGTGATTTTTTTTTCATAACAAAGTAAAAATAAAAATTAAAGAAAACTATTTAAAGTGAGTGTAAATTCTATGGCGATACCGAGGACGGTAAAACCGGAGATCCGCGCACGTAAGGATGGCGTGCAAGTCGCAAGGTAAATTATTTGAATTATTTAAATATTTTTTATATAAATATATAAATTAAAATATATAAAATATAAATAAAATAAAAATATAATTAAATATATATAAATTATTTATAGCAAATATGAAGCTTCTACATTGCTTGATTCAATAAATATTAGTGGTTTTGTTTTTAAAATTGACACGTTTTACGCAACGGCTCAGAAATTTCTGGTCACGTGATAAAAAGTGTGCATAAACAATCATCTCGCCGTTGACACTTTTACCTTTCTATAAGCAAAATTGAAAAATTGTGATCGACGCTGGCGCGCGTATGTGGTCAATCACAATTTCTTAATTTTGCTGTAAGAAAAGGACAATTTGGCACAATATGTTTATTTTGCTGTAAGAAAAAACTCTAGTTACTCTAGATACAAGCTTCTTGTTTTGAAAAAATCTATTAGTTTTACAAACTTCGATCCGCATTAACCCACCTAGTCTTGTTCTCAAGATATAGACAACTTAACAAAGTCAGATTTTTCCTTGCCATTTGACGCGAGTAATTTTAAAATCCTTATATAACTCTAATTAGTCTAAATGGATTCTTCTAGTTTTCGCGACGACTTGGATAAATCTTTCTAGATTCGTAAATTTCAAACCGTAATAAACTAGGTAGTTTAGTTCTCAAGATCAAGTGCGTTTCCGGCCAACTGGTCTAGGAGAGTAATAGCGAACTGGTCAAAATTTAGAAGCTTGATGCTGACACCTACTTTTTAAACTATTATCCAGTCGATAAACATCTTTGGAAAAATGGTACAATAAAGGAGTAAAATGTTTGAATATCGGTGTTTTTTTTTTATTATTATTATTTACCTTTATTGGCATATTTACAACAATTACTATAACAATACAACAAAACAAAACAAACAAAAAAACAAAAAAAAAGAAAACAACCGAAAAAAAATAAAGGAACAAAAAAACAGAACATAACTAATAATCCGACCCAAAAATACCCCAAATACTCAAACTTAAAAAGTACACTTTAAAGAAACAAATAAAATAATTCTTCGCCCGCACTAACTTTTCTCCCTCCCTAAATTCTTTTCACAATCACTCCCTCGAACACTTCCTCGATTCGAGAGTTCGAGTAAGTAAGACGTGCGAGTGTTTGACAGAAAGTTTAGTTGAGATTATAATCGTATATAAATGTAGTTCGCTAGCGTCGAATTTACAGCGCAGCCCTACGATAGAAGGGGCAATTACCCGATTATCCCCCTTGAAACCGCCACAGCTCAAGATATAGATAACTAAACAAAATTAGATTTTTCCTTGCCAGTTTTAAGCAACTAATTTTGAAGCCCTTATATGGGCTAGCTCCCCCTAGAGATTCCCCCCTAGATGCTCTAGATACAAGCGTTAACCCACCGATTTTTTACTTGCCACTTTCAAGCAAACTACATACGCTCGGCAGAGCGAACTCTCGATCCAATATAGGACATTGTTGCAAGGACCGTTGGTTTAACCCAAGTTAGATTAGGTTGCCTACCGCGAAGCGGGCAGATAAACAAAGACAACATACGCGCGGCAGCGCGAAGTCTCGATCCAATATAGGACAATGTGGCAAGGACCGTAGGTTAAAACCAGGTTAGATTAGGTTACCCACCGCGAAGCGGCATATAAATCAAGACCACATTCGCGTGGCAGCGAGAACTGTCGATCCAATAAAGGACAATGTTGCAAGGACGGTTGGTTTAACCCAGGTTAAATTACGTTGCCCACCGCGAAGCGGAATATAAATGAAGACCAAATACGCGCGGTAGCGCGAACTCTCGATCCAATATAGGACATTGTTGCAAGTACCGTTAGTTTAACCCAAGTTAGATTAGGTTGCCCACCGCGTCGCAACATATAAATCAAGACCACATACGCGCGGCATCGCGTACTATCGATCCAATATAGGACAATGTGGCAAGTACCGTTGGTTTAACTCATGTTGGATCAGGTTGCCCACCGCCAAGCGGGCCGATAAATTAAGACCATATACGCGTGACAGCGCGAACTCTCGTTCCAATATAAGACATTGTTGCAAGGACCGTTGGTTTAACACAGGTTAGATTAGGTTGCCTACCTGGAAACGGCATATAAATCAATACCACATACGCGTTGCAGCGCGAACTCTCGATCCAATATAGGACAATGTAGCAAGGACCGTAGGTTTAACCCAAGTTAGATTAGGTTGTCCACCACGAAGCGGGCAGATAAGTCAAGACCACATACGCGGGGCAGCGCGAATTTTTTATCCAATATAGGACAATGTGGCAAGGACCGTTGGTTTAACCCAAGTTAGATTAGGTTGGCCACCGCGAAGCGGGCAGATAAACCCAGACCACTTACGCGCGGCATCGCGAACTCTCGATCCAATATAGGACAGTGTGGCAAGGACCGTAGGTTAAACCCAGGTTAGATTAGGTTACCCACCGCGAAGAGGCATATAAATTAAGATCACATACGCGCGGCAGCAAGAACTCTCAATCCAATATAGGACAATGTTGCAAGGACGGTTGGTTTAACCCAGATTAAATTAGGTTGCCCACCGCGAAGTGGTGTTAATATTTGTTTCATAAAAATATGGCAACTTCGAGTCAGTTGCGTTCGCCTCTACTATCTGTCAAGAATATTTATTGAAACAAGCTATGTAGAAGCTTCATTTTTGCTTTGTGACCTTAGCTAATCCGTGCCAAAAACGATTAACAACAGTTACACCAGGTAAAAAATTTGGAACCCTAAGTTTCATTCAACAGACCCCGCATATTTTCCATTTTTTGTTATTTTGGATTGAGAGACCGCGCGATATATGGTCTGGATTTATCTGATTTAATATCACCCAATCTAACCCAGTTTAAAATCGGTAAAACGTTGTCGTTTTATGTCAGTTTTAATTTCTGTCACGGCTTACATGCGCGTATCTCTGGTTTGGCCAAAAATATTGTTTGTAGCACGGTCGAAATTGTCAATTCTCGTCTCGAGCGATTGCGCGCCCTGCCCTCACTTCGTTCGTGCGCACAACTTCGCTCTCAACTCATACTGACAACTTTTCGCTCTAGCTGCAAAATCTGCTAATTTGTTGTTCATAATTGCAATATCGGCAACAAGTTTTTAGTGTGTTGCCAATTGACTACACTATGCAAAAGGTTCAAACATTTTTTTAAAAGGAGCCTGTAATGTTTTTGGCTATCGCTCCATTATTCTAAAATTTCTATTCGCTTTTGAAAAAATTTATAGTTTTCATCTGAAGAATTTTGATTTAATTTTGACGATTTTTTCAATATTTCAAAAAAAATGTCATTACGAATTAAAAAAAAATGTTTTTAAAAAAAAAATTATGCAAAGACCAAACTTTATGCAAAGTAAATTTTCAGTTGGAAATGCTTGATTTAAATTTGAACACAATTGCCAATAAAAATTGCTTCATGCTGAAATGATGATGCCGAATGAGTATTTAAAATTCGGCCAAATTTGAGAAACAACCAGACGAGACCAAAAAGAGCTTGGCAATACAAGACCAGACCAGAAAAGGCAACATTAGACAAGACCAGACAAGACCGGGTAAGACCAAAACAGACAAGATCAGAAAAAGCCAGATAAAGCTAGACATTACTAGACAAGACTGACCAAGACTGAAAAAAACTAGACTACATTATAGCAAAGAAGGAGATATGTGCACGATAGTAGCATGCACAACTATTCGGGATTCAATTAATGACATTCACATGTTTTATTGTTTATTGCCTATTATTTCGCTAGATTTATTCTCAAACGATTTGTCGTCAATGCAACAACTTTTATCTTTCTTTCTTGAATTGTTTGTCATTACAATTCTTGAACTTGTATATATTCATTTGAATTTCACCATCACAGTAAATGAATCTATTACAAATAAAGGCTGTTTCCCTTAAATTTGATTCAGAAAACACATTGACTGTCACACATTGTCAAACAAGACCGGTCAGGTGCAGACAAGACCCGACAAGGCCAGACAAGACCAAACAATACCAAACAGATCCAAACAAGACCGGACAAGACTAGACAGGACCAGACAAGACGAGAAACAACCAGATAAGGCTAGACATAACTGGACAAAACTGAACAAAACTAGACTAGATTAGAGAAAAAGAGAAGAGTAAGTAAAAGGGATGTGCGGTTTTCTTTGGTCTAGTCTGTCCAGTCTAGGCCAGATTTGGCTAGTCTAGTCCAGATTTGGCTAGTCTAGTCTTGTCTAATCTTGTCTAGTCTTGTATAATCTTGTCTAGTCCAGTCTAACAACAAACTTTATTGGTTTTGGATTTCGATTTTAGAAATTTTTAAACTATTTCAGCTGAAGATTCTTTATTTAATTTTGAACAAGTTTCTGAATAGTTTACCAAGAAAATTTGGTAGTTGAAAATGCTTGATTTAATTTTGAACGCAATTGCCAATATTTTGCAAACAATAATTGCTTCAAGCCGAAATTATGAGGTTATGAGAATTTATAATTTGCCCAAATACATAAAAAAAATTTTTGGTTCTGGATTTCACTTTTGGAGATGTTTCGCCTGAAGATTCTTGATTTAATTTTGAACAAACTTCTCAATATTTTACAAGAAAAGGCGATTAACCATGTTTAGTCTAGTCTTTTCCAGTCTTGGCTAATCTAGTGTTGTCTAATCTTCTGTAATTTTGTCTAGTCCTCTCTACTCTACTTCCTGGTCTTGTCTAGTCCCGTCTTACAACAAACTATTGGTTTTAGATTTCGCTTTTGGAAACTCTTACACAATTTCAACTGACGATTCTTGATTTAATTTTGAACAAATTTCTAAATATTTACCAAAAAATGTCAATGCAATTTTTTTTCAGTTGAAAACGCTTGATTTCGTAACACAAATGCCATTTTTGGTTTTTTGGTAAATTCGTTGGTGATTTTTCAAGCAGAAATTGCTTCGTGCTGAAATGACGCTTCATGCTGAATCAGTATTTAAAATTTGGTCAATTGTGAAAAGGCAAGACCAAACAACTAAACAATACACAATAGACAAACAACTAGACAAGACAATAGACAAGATTAGCCAATACTGAACAAGACTGGCCAGACAAGACCGGACATTACCAAACAAGACCAGACAAGACCAGATAGGACAAGACAGGACATGGGAAGACCAGACAAGACCGGACAAGACACGACAGGACCAGACAAGACCATAAGAGACCATTCTTGATTTAATTTTGAACAAACTTCTCAATATTTTACGAGAATCTTTGTTTTGAGAAAACTTTAAGCAAAAATTGTTTTAGTTGAAAATGTTTTATTTAATTTTGAACGCATTTGCCAAAATTTTGCAAGCAAAAATGTTACAATAAAAAAGTTATGAATATTTAAAATTTGAGAAATTAAACAAATTAAAATTTATTAAAATATTTTGAGAATGTTTGAATCAAATTCTTCTAAAAAAAAAAACTTAAGGTCGCAAATTTTAACATACCTCAAAAACTGATAAGGCTCCATCAACTGATGATCTCCAATATTCAGCCAGTTTTGGATTCCCAGCAAAATTTTGCACCAAACACCTTAAATGTTACGAATTTACAGAGCAAAACATATTTTTTAATAGCCAATAATAACGTCTAGACTAGGGATGAGAAACCTTTTTTAACAAAGGGCCAGCTAAAAATTTAATAATGTTTTGTAGGCCGCAAGTAAGAAGAAATTTATTGTAATATCTCTTTATTAACAAAATAAACCTTCTTCTTCTCTCGGTGCCTGTTCGGTTCAGATATTGGCGAACATGATGGCTATTGTCTTGTTGGTGGCGACACGGAACAGTTCACCTGAAGACATATTGAACCTGCAACTAAAGTTGCCAAACCAAGATAAACCTAGCAATTAAAATTACAGTAATGAAAAACTCATTAATAGATATACTCATTAATAGAAAACGACGAAAGATATTCTTGGAAAAAGATAATTTAATGATAAAATTTTAAATGCAAATTCTGATTTGCAGGTTGCTCATTCGTGGTCATTTATTTAAGTTAAAAGTCGCATTTAACATATTATTAATAACTTTCACATTAATTTTCCAAACAGCATTTGCTCATAAACAAAATTTACAAACTTAAATCAATTTCAATTGTATATATACTCGACATTTAACATTTTCGACGATTGCCCAACATTAAATAGCTCTAAATCTATTAAAACCTAAAGCCTAATGAATATTATTTGATGTATACAGTAATAGTCCATTAGAAATCTTCCCAAACGACTGCATTACTCCCAACAAAGAAAAGAAAAACGTGTTGGAATTATTACCATCGATGCAATTGTATTTGTCGAACAGCATGAAACGCTAATCCCGATTATTAGTCGCTTGAAACGTACCAAAACTTTTTTCCGGTTAATCCGCACCAAACGGAACGTGTTCTATTTTTATGTCCGAATTCCGTGTCTCAGTATGGCACTGAGTAAACACAAATCCTTTTCGACTCTTCCGACTAAAACGCTTTTATTTACGTTCAACAAATACAAGGAAAAATTGTTTATTTTTGGAACGAGAGTGGAAGATAAAAGCGTTTCTTTTTTAGGCGAGTCTAGGCATTGTTATCTATTCAACGCCTCGATAACTAAGTAAATATTTTCGTTAACTAATTGTTAAATAAATAACTTTGAATGCAGTCTAGACAGAAAAGATAATGTAAATAGAAATGGTTAGAATAAATAAGAAAAAAGTAAATAAGTAAAAATAAGTAGATAGACAAGACTAGGCAAGACACGACTAGACAGATAAGGCTATTTTATTTGTTGTTTTGGTATTATTTCCGCGGTTCCCGCCTTAAATTTGATTGGCAGAGGTTTTCTTTGTCCTTTCAACAGGGTTGCCATACAGATTACATGGTTTGCAGTACGAATTATTCCTTGTTCATTTTTTTGCGGTTAAGACCAAGGCTAAGTCGTCCGCGAAACCAATTAGCGTGGGGCCTGCAGGCAGCTTCATTCTTAAAATGTCGTCGTATAAGATGTTCCACAGTGTCGGGCCTAATATAGAGCTCTGTGGGACACCACAGCTTACCTACTTTTACCGTCTCATTTAGGGCTTGCAGTACTAGTTTTCTGTTGGCGAGGTAACATTTTAGCATCCGTCGTTGGTAAGATGCTCTACGTCTCCTTGTAAATTCGCCCATTAGTAGTTCGCATTTGGCTGTATTGAATGCATTTTGCACGTTATTAGTGCAAACATTTTTTTAGTTCTTTGTGTGCCGCCTCTAGCCTTCTCTGCTATTTTTTTAACTTCCTCTATTGCATCCGTGATAGGTCTGCCTTTACAGAGCCCAAATTGTTTATCGGATGAACATAGTCCGGAGTGAAGCTCCTGTAATCTCCTCAGTAGTAAGGCTTTCTAACAGTTTCCCCGACACATCTAGAAGGCATAGGGGCGTATATCCCTTCCTAATAAAAACCAGTCTTAAACGCTTCCACACGTCTGGAAACTTTACTGCAGTTAGGAGAGCATTCATTACTTCCATAGTGAACTTAGGTACTTGCTGGGCGATGATCTTGACCACTTCTGGTGGCACGCCGTCTAGTCCGGGCGATTTTCCATATTGGATGCGATTTGCCGCATTAGCTAGTTCCTCCTCGTTAAACAATGGAATTTCAGCAACTCTGGGTTGTTGCCAAAGAAAGGGTCTTTGACGTAGGAAAAGAACTTCGAGCACCTGTAGCATACCCTCCATCGTCATTTGCACAGTTCGGTGTTGGATTTTGAGCCGCAGAACGCAGATATCATCGCGTCGTCGAGATTTCAGAGTTTTTTCCAATAATCCCGCTTAGCTTTGTTAATTATGTAGCGTAAATCGTTTTTAGCTTTTTTGTAAAGCGAATTGAATTAAAGTGATATTTTCTTCTTGCTGCAACACATTTTCACCAATATTACATATAAAACTAGGCAGACAATACCGGCGAGACTAGACACCCAAAATAGACAGACAAGGCTAGACAAATCTTGTCTTGTCTGTCTAGTTTTGTCTATCTAGTCTTTTCTGTCTAGTCTTCTCTGTTTAGTCTTGTCCGTCTTATTTGGTCTGTTTAGTCTTGTCTGTCTAGTCTTGTCTGTCTTTCAATGCGGGAGACCCGAGTTCGAATCCTGGTCGGGGTAGGCGACAACTAAGGCGCAAAATATGCGATACCGGGGTGGCGCATACTAAAAGCCAAATTGGATTAAGGGGTTTAGTGAGATCTTACCCCGAACCAATAGTCTTGTCTGTCTAGTCTTGTCTGTCCAGTCCTGTCTGTCCAGTCTTGTCTGAGCAGTCTTGTCTGTGCAGTCTTGTCTGTCCAGTCTTGTCTGTCCAGTCTTGTCTGTCCAGTCTTGTCTGTCCAGTCTTCTCTGTCCAGTCTGGTCTGTCCAGTCTGGTCTGTCCAGTCTTGTCTGTCCAGTCTTGTCTGTCCAGTCTTGTCTGTCCAGTCTTGTCTGTCCAGTCTTGTCTGTCCAGTCTTGTCTGTCCAGTCTTATCTGTCCAGTCTTGTCTGTCCAGTCTTGTCAGTCCAGTCTTGTCTGTCCAGTCTTGTCTGTCCAGTCTTGTCTGTCCAGTCTTGTCTGTCTAGTCTTGTCTGCCTAATCTTGTCTGTCTAGTCTTTTCTGTCTAGTTTTGTCTATTTGATCTTGTTGGTCTAGTCTTGTCTATTTAATTTTGTTTGTCTGCTCTTAGAACATTCGGAGATTCTTTTAAGATATTCAAAATCTGTGTATAGAATTTTAGATTGTTAAGAATGAATGAACTAAAAAAAAGTTGCAAATATTTCGGCTCTTATCATTTGGCAAACGTACAGGAAACCCTTTTTGAATGTTATCTGACAAATTGCTTGAGTTAATTATAAAAATAAAAATTAATTTAACGAATTATAAAACACATTTAACCTTCCAGAGATAACAAAATTTGAAGACCAAAACGTAAATAAATTCAATGAATGTTGCGTAATACCATGAAATGTTAACAAACTTTGATATACACAGACGGACAATATTGAAATAATAACGCCCACTGGACAAATCGGTGTAATCTAAAAACTCATTGAATTTATTAATCATTTTATCAAACTTATTCACAGAGGCGTAAAATTTAATTGCTTTGAATAAAACGCTACTTGTAACCATCAGCGTTTGTACCAGCAGATTTTGAAATAAATTGCACAACGAGACGGGAAGAAAAAGTTTGTTATTCGAATATTTAGGCTATCGCACGCATAAGTAATGTGTTGGTGCAACCGCAAGTGAAACTAAAAAAACAATTCAATATATTTTCTCCTTTCTCTAGGATATGCTAATTAATATATGCAGGATAATTATCTAGCACTTATTTCTTTTTTCGATCGCGTGGTAATTTAATAAATTTCAACTCACCTGCCCGACAAAATATAAATAAAACGTGTGGAATTTGCGTTTTAATTTTATGGTAATTCTTTATATTACAGCCAATTTACTTTTATTATCTATTAAGAATTAATGCGACGATAATAAAATAATAAAGAAAACGTATTATTAGTCCGGTTAACGATATTTGTAAAATAATTTTGTCGGAAATAACGGCTTTATTGTGCAAACTAGCTCGTTGGCGTCTCGGAAAATTCATTCTTTGAATTATAAAGCGTTTAGTAAGATTTGCAGAAGTGTTTATTGCTGATTAGATAAATTTGCACAAAGGATGCTGATACTTTTAATCGGGCAAATCGCAGACAAGAAATTATTCAAAGTAAGCAATCTGTTATTCTACAAAAGCTTATTATTTACCTCTATATTAACCTCTTATTTTATATAATAATTTTATTCTGTACAGTAACTAGCTATTCCGTACAATAACTTGGCATTCTTTACAATAACTATTCAACCAAATATCGTAGACAGGATTTTATTCAATGTAAGCAATACGTTATTCTATAAAATAAACTTCTTATTTTATATAATAATTAGTTATTTTGTTAAATAACTAGTTATTCTATACAATAACTAGTTATTCTGTACAATAACTAGTTATTCTGTACAATAACTAGTTATTCTGTAGAATAACTAGTTATTCTGTACGTTAACTGTTATGTAAAGTGACTAGTTATATGTATAATAACTTGTTGTACATTACAACTTTTGCTTATTCTATGTAATAACAAATGTTTGTATATAATTAAGTCGTTTTGTATACAATTATGTAGTTATTGTATTTATTTCAGGGGAAAAAACACGAATCTTTTAGTCCACCCTATTAAGACTATTCCAACTATAATCTCGATGGTAGTCAAAGTAATTCGAATTTAATCATTTAGTTTATGTAGACTAATTCTTAAATCTTTAGTGCACTAAATCCAATTTGAATTTTCTTTGAATTCTGAATTTTCTTCTTTGAAACCATTTAGAGTATAGATCATACTCACGCTAGATCACGCTATTCTGACTGTACTAACTATAATCTCGATGGTAGTCAAACGAATTTGAGCGTTTAGTTTATGTAAACGCATAAATCTCCAGTGCATTAAATCCAATTTGAATTTTGTTTTAAACCAGCCCTAGTTTTGAGGTATAGATCGGCAAACTTAGACTGACTTATAGCTCACCCTATTCTCACTAGAGCAACTTTAATCTCGATACTAGTCAAACTAATTGCAGTTTGAGCGTTTATATAATGTAGACTAATTCTTAAATATTCAGTGTACTAAATCCAATTTAAATTTTCTTTCAATATAGTCTTAGTTTTAAGATACAGATCGATAAACTTAGACTGACTTATAGCTCACTCTATTCTTAAGCTACGTAAACACGGTATAGAAAACTAGCGTATAGTCCTGCTATAGTTTGACTATAGCTGTGTGACTGCTTCGTATAGTTCAATTATACGAATAGTTTTGAACTATGCGAAGCGGTTACACAGCTATCGACAAATTATAGCAAGATTATACGCTAGTTTTCTATATCGTGTGTCCGTAGCTTCACTGGAGCAACTATAATCTCGATGGTATTGAAGATAATTTTAGCTAAATATATTCTGGTTAATTGTCGTATTTATTTAAAACACTTTAAAACTTGGACAATAATTATTAAACAGCATTAATAAATAATTACTGAGCATTTAAAATGAATAGGTAATTCTTCCGGCGTTGAATAAAATATTGTTTTAAATAAATGCATGAATGTGCCGGCGAAAGGTCAAGGGTCAAAATAAGTTCAAACTGGTTGCTAGGTGAGCTGAGAGACAACCCCCGCCCTTACTATACATACAACACCCACACGATTGGCGAACAAACTAATTCAATACCTTCCAGCCAATTTGCATCGACGCCCCAATAAACATTTAGAATGATGAGCAATCGGCTTTAGGCATGAACACAAAATCTTCTTTAAATCCTTCCAAATTCACTTTATTCCAGATCTGTAGCTATTTATCAAAAATTGCAAATTTGCGCGTTATATAAACGGGCGATAACGGATTATAGTCATAGAGTGGCAGACGTTGAATGTTTATTTGATTAGGACAAGGCGCCAACGTGATTTGTGAATCACGAGGTTTGTTGTAATCATTGATAAGGGTATTACGAGGAAATTGCTGTTAGTTCGAATGTGGGGATTAATAAATATAGTAAATGCGGTTTGGTGGAAACCTTGGAGGATTAAACGGGGCTTAGAAGAATTTTTCTCTTCCTCGAAATAGATTTTGTAATGAAATAAAATTGAGGAAAAACTTTTTGAGAAAAAGATTTATCCAATTCGAATGCTTGAAAACAGGACGAGATTAAATTCTGAAGTATCAAGTAAACAAACTATCAAATTAGTAAACTTGACATATATAAATGGTATGTAAACAATTCTAAGCAGGATCCGAACCGTCTCCTTCTGTCTATACTTGTGTTTTGGTGTCTTGATCCTACAGTTTTTAACGTGGATGGCGAGCCACTATTAGAGGAAGTTTTCTCAGATTTTTACTGTGATGACTTTGCCGTGCACTGATGCACAGGAGAACGGTGGCTTATTTTTCCATATGTGTCTTCCCGAATTCGACCCGCGGTCCTATGGCTTGGTAGTAGGCACCTTAACTAGTAGGCCACCACGGCTTCGACATATATAGCTAAACATTCGTATTTTTCTCTTTATTACGAACCTTACAAGGGGGCCCTATCAACTCGTCGTCACCGATTTGGCCCAAATTTACAGTATATGTAGGGCTTGACTATAATTGAAAGTGACGCAAGCGGGAGGGCCAGATAGCCAAGCGTTAAAAATCTCATAGGCAACGACAACTTATAAGCCCGCTATGTTAGCATAAATTTCAATGGCCGGTCAGCGCAGCGGTAAGAGAACGGGTTCATAGTACGAGGATCGCTGGTTCGATTCCCCGTGGGGACGCTTTTTTTTATTTACAATTTTTAAAATGACCTTCTTTCTAATATAGTAATAAATTGTCAATTTAATTATTTTATTAGTAGTAATATTTATTAGCCGTTTTTAACATTTGTTTCGACGATTCGCTGTGGAGATTATCAGCTCACATCACATCTTCTTCTTGTTCTACCGAAAATAATAAAAGAAACTTAGTTAACAAATTATAAAAAAAAAAACGTTCCCACGGGGAATCGAACCAGCGATCCCGTACTATGAACCCAAGCTCTTACCGCTGCGCTGACGGGCCATTGAAATTTATACTAACATAGCGGGTTATGAGTTGTCGTTGCTTATGAGTTTTTTAACGCTTGGCCATCTGGCCCTCGCGCTTGCGTCACTTTCATTTATTGTCAAGCGCTACATATACTGTAAATTTGGGCCAAATCGGTGATGACGGGTTGACAGGGCCCCCTTGTTAGCCAAACTACTTTTTCAATTTATCTTTTTTTTTTCATCAATGTAGAGAGTTTAATTCTATTTAGTCAGTTTATGGCATATTATATAAATATGCATAATAATATGATTGATAAGTAAAGTCGGCCTACGCGTATCGTTTGTTGTATTACAGGAAACAACTTCTTTGCTCAGTGCCATAGTGCCACTTAATTGCATACTTAATCCCAAATAAAAACTACCAAAATTGCGTCCTATCGAAGTAGTTTACCTTTCCATGGAACCACCAATATCTTAATCGTTAAGTTTTAGATTTTTGGAAAATTTAAATTTTGTAAATTCTGCAATTTTTCGTCTACAAAGTTAAAAATTTGTAAAACTATTAAGAATAATTAAATAAAAATTGCAAATTTCGTTAAAACTTTTGGTTAGTTTGTTTGTTATTGCCTTATTTTGATTTATTTGGAAATTTAAAATTTTGTAAATTCTGCAATTTTCTGTCTACAAAGTTAAAAATTGGCAAAACTATTAAGAATAATGTAATAAATAAATGTAGCAAATTTTACGAAATTCTATTCGTTTCCTTTGTAAGTTATGGACCTGTTGATTTTGACGAATTTGATTTTCGAAAATTTAAATTTTTTAAATGTTTTGTATAGTGTTGAAAATTTTCAAAAGTTTTGGAAATAATGAAGTAAATAAATGGTGCAAATTTCATTAAATTTTGTTGATTCGTTTGTTTGTTATTGACTTGCCTATTTTGAGTTTTTTTTTGGAAATTTGACATTTTGTGAATTCTACAATTTTTTGTGTACAATGTTGAAAATTTGCAAAACTATTAAGAATATTGAAATAAATAAATGTTGCAAATTTTACGAAATTCTATTAGTTTCCTTTGTTAGTTATAGACTTGTTGATTTTGAGGAAATTAATTTTCGGAAATTTAAATTTTGGGAATTCTACAATTTTTTGTCTACAAAGTTGAAAATTTGCAAAACTATTAAATATATTGAAATAAATCCCTCCCCCGATCAACAACCTTACCTACATCCCTAAAGTCTGCTCCAAAATCCTATCTTATATAAATACCACAGACCGCTACAACCTTTTCCTACAAGACGTAGACGAATTCCAGTCCCACCTGACAAATTCAATTTCAAAATACTCCCCTAAATCCAAAACAAACTTCTACAGACCAACTCTGCCCCCATTCATCTTGTCGTTAATCAAACAAAAACGTTGTCTATACAGAACATACTGCAGAACAGAAGACAGTTCTATAAAATCTAACATGAACAGACTTAACAAAGACATACACAGACTCATATGCCAGTTTCGTACCAACAAATGGCTGTCAGTCTGCCAAGAAATAGAGAACGACGCCGGACGAACATACTGGGATAAAATTAAAAAGACCTCCAAATACCATCATTCCACATCCCAGACATTTCCTTCAATAATCAACAGTACTCCTCTGACCTTGACAAAGCTTTCCTCTTTAAAAACACTTACCTCTTTTACCCCCTTAGACTCTTTTACCCCCTCTAACTCCCTCTCTTTTGACAAAAGAGTAAACTCTTGACTTAACGACTATTTTCAAAATGACAATACAGACGTGGACGAAATAACGTACGAAGAATACCTCCCTGCCCTTTTCCATGGCAAAAATAGTTCCCCCAGCTCCGACCTTGTCAAAAAATTCTTACTCAGAAACCTTCCTGACGATATCCACCACCACATAATTAAACTGTTCAACGTCTGTCTACATAAAAGATCCTTTCCCAAATGCTGGAAAAAGGGTTTAATTATCACCATCCCAAAACCTAGTCAAAATCATTCATTATTATATAGCTACTGTCCTATTACGCTCCTTCCAGTCCTAGGCAAAATTTTTGAACAGATCCTCAAAAACAGATTATGGAATCTGCTCAAAAATTCAATTCCACCATACCAATTTGGGTTCAAACCTTCCCACTCCACCACTCACCCCCTATTTATCCTCACCAATAACGTGTGGCATGCCGGCCTCCTCTTCAAAATGCGACAACTCAATATTCCTCCATATCTCATCTATATCCTTAAACATTTCCTCCATGACAGATCCCTCCAAATTAAAATAAACAGCGCCCTCTCCTCTGAATTTACCCCTCTTCAAGGCCTCCCCCAAGGCTCTCCCCTCTCTCCCTTACTATACAATTTATACTGCCACGACATCTACAACTATAACCTTGCCGACAAATCCCAAATCAACCTCTCCTCCTATATCCTACAATACGCTGATGACACCGCTCTCCATATCTCACCATAAAACTTCAACTTCAAGCACTCACGGACAGCACCCTAATCTGGTTTAACCTCTGGCGACTTACTGCAAACCCTTCCAAATGCCAACTCATCATTCCTAATCACAGAATTTCTCCCAATTCCCCACACATCCACCTAGATACCATTGACGTGATACCGACAACTCATATAAAATACCTAGGCATGACATTCGACAACAAACTAAAATTCAACACTGACGCTAAAATACGGAAGACCAAAACTGTACAAAGAAGTAAACATTTCCGCTGCTTGACACAAGGAGACCAAGGTATCTCTATTTCAACGGCCGCCAAGATTTACAAATCCATCTGCAGACCTATCCTCGACTACGGACACATACCACTGACTACCACTAACAGAAAAACATACAAAATACTAGAAACGGCAAAACGAACATCCCTACGCATCATTTCCAAACTAAGACACCCCAAAAACATCCTCCATAACCCTTCCAATGAACTCCTATACAGACTCACCCAAATCCCGAGACTCTTCGACAGACACAAACGACTGCTGACCAAATACAAAGCGACTAACTTTCACTGGACCATCACAAACCCCCTATGTATCAGACGTGACTCTACCAAACCCTCCCGTAGACACCCACTCAAAACACTCCAAGAAACAATATACGACTTAAGACTAAACCCTCCATAATATGTAAATTCAGCATTTTTTTGTGTTTTTTTTGTATAAATTTATTTTAAACATTAAAATGTAAACTCCTGGGCGAAAAGACCTAGTGCTCGATAGCCTTTTGTAAACGTTTGTTTTCAATAAACATTTCTTCTTCTTCTATTGAAATAAATAAATGTTACAAATTTCGTTAAATTCTGTTGATTCGTTTGTTGGTTATGGACCTGCCTATTTTGAGTTTTTTTTGAAAATATAATATTTTGTAAATGCTTGAATTTTTTGCCTACAAAGTTAAAAATTTGCAAAACTATTAAGAATAATGAAATAGATAAGCATTGTAAATTTTACGAAACTCTGTCGGTTCCTTTGTTAGTTGCAGACTTGTGGATTTTGAGGATATTGATTTTCAGAAATTTGAATTTTGTAAATTCTACAATTTTTTGTCTACAAGGTTGAAAATTTGCAAACATTAAGTGGATAATGAAATAAATAAAAGGTGCAAATTTCGTTAAATTCTGTTGATTCGTTTATTATGAACGTGTCTATTTTTAATTTTTTGGAACTTTAAAATTTTGTAAATTCTGCAATTTTCTGTCTACAAAGTTGAAAATTTGCAAAACTAATAGGAATAATGAAATAAATACATGTTGCAAATTTCATTAAATTATGTGGGTTCATTTGTTAGTTATGGACTTATTGATTTTGAGTAAATTGCTTTTCGGAAATAAAAATTTTGTAAATTCTACAATTTGTTGTATACAAATTTGAAAATTTTCAAAAATTTTGGGAATAATAAAGTAAATAAATGGTGCAAACTTCGTTAAATTCTGTTGATTCGTTTGTTTGTTATGGACTTGCCTATTTTGAAATTATATCGATTTCTTTGTTTGTTATAGACTTCACATCAAATTTGCCTTGAAAAATATTAAAGCTACAAAAACCAAATTTTTCGGTCCTGTTTATAAAATAAATTATCTATAAAAATCTGTAAACGACAATATTATATCTCTTCTAGATATTTATATATTTAGATATTTAGTGACAAATCTAAAGGATGCAGGAGGTGAAATTTAACCTTGATGTAAAATTTCTATTTACTTCATAGATTAATATTATGTAAGTTGCTAATAAATCCGTGACAGTAATTTTTGGATTGAAGCAGTATTTACTAAACTGAGCATTTCAACATTTTGAGTTACCACACATGGGCAACAATGAGTTCAAACTCTTACTGTTTTCACAATTTACGAAACATTGTTATTATTGACCTTGTTATTGCGTATAATGAGACATAATATGGGACGGGTTAGAGCTGATGACACATATTGTTATTCTCCCGCTTTATGATTAATTTCCTTGCCAGAATTCAAGGGCGTATATCCCGCAGGATTGAAACTAATAATTGAATTTCCCGGAACATATCGCCGTCGGAATTATAATGAAAATTGATGGACGGTAGGCGAATGAGGGCCGCATAGAGGGAGCAAGGACTATTACATGAACTGCCGATTGCAAGGACAAATACCATGGGGATATTATTTACCGAACGTTTATACAAGGATATTTACCGAAAAGCCAGTGTATATCCAAATTCAGAGAAAGTTTTCAAAGAGTTATTGAATCGATATATTTTGAAACGACACATTGTGTTAACTGTTTATAGTTCAATATTTTATGTAGGTGACAGAAGCGTTTTGGTGTAGAAATGATCCTTGTTTCACTCTCATTCGCGTATTCTTCACTTAAATATTAATTTTAGTGTGAAAGTCCAAGTGGCAGTGGTATGGGAAGTCTACGGTTCAGCTTTTCAGGGCCGCTGTCAACAAAACAATCATCGTCAACATGGTAGCCAACATGATAATCAACGATCGTTGAACGGTCATGGTATCAGAAGAAGAGAAGAAGTGAAAGTCCAAAGTGATATTATTATCGATACTGTGTAAATTTTTTGCCCAGTTTTACAAACTTTAATCATTGAAATGATTATACTCTCAACTAGTTCCACTACCTTGCTTTATATCCAGTATTTAAATGTGAAGGCGTTGTTTCTTATGTTCAAAGATCCATAAACTTCGGTCATGGACAAACACGTTTCTCCTCACGGCGTTCTTTAGTGTTTTCGTAAATTGTTTATGCAAAGGAATAAAATGTTTCACTTTGAAGTTACAAATTGTTATTATTTTTTTGATTATAGTAGGAATGAACTTGGATTGAATCAAACAACGTTTATACTTTTTTGACTCTTAATTAGTCTTCAATTAAAAACAAATGGATTTTAGAGAAATGGCGCGTCTATGAAAAAAAGCCTCGAAAACGCTCAAAAATTTCGAGAGAAAAACAGTCACTGAATCGCGAAAAAAATTTTTATCAAAATTTCCATTCATCAATGGGAAACTGTTCATACTGTGAACAAAACTAGCCAAGGTTTTTTCAAATCGGCCAAGAACTCTATCCGTAATCATGCGCACCATATTGAAAAAAAAACCATTCCGTGAAAAAAGCGATTGAAAGTTCACTTGCAGCTCTCTCGTAGTGAAATCCGAGCATTTTCGAAAGTATGAGGGGGATTCGTACCTTGAGGTATTGAGAATAAGAGGAAAAAAGAATTTTGAAGATATATTAAATACTTCTGAAATTAAGACAACGGTCCAGCAACGGAAAACGGGAATCGGTGAAAATCGGGTGGAAGCAACGGAGAGGCATTTTCGACTGAAATTTCAACATTATTTTGATTCTTTCTCGCCCACCCCTATGAATCGATTCCTGGACCATATAGCAATCCTTTCACGACTTCGTAGCTCGTCTCGAGCTCAGATTGCTCTTCTCTCTGGGTTAATCGACGCCTTTTCGCTTCGTCCGTAACGCGGCGATCAGCATTTAATCTACACTCCGCATCTCGCCTCGTTGCATAATCCACGACATGTTGACCGACGTCAATTCCGAGCCCTTTCATGACTTGTAGCACTGTCGTGAAGCCCTCGTTGAAAATGGAAGCTGCTAACCTGGCAGAAATATCGACAATTTGTTTCCCGTTGAATAGATGTTTCCGGACAAACTGCCAAATGGTGGCATTGAAGGTCTAATTGTTGTTTTGAGTGTTCTTGCCGAGACATCTTCTCGAAAGCTGTTCTTCTGTTAAATCCTCATAAATTTTCTTTAGGTACTTTTGAACAGTTGTATCGAACGCAGGATTGTGAATATGAGTAGTCCCGTTTTGCTGGGCCTCATCCAGGACCAGGTCTTATTACACAGATGATGTTGAGGATTCGAATCCGTTGAGATCTTGTGATAGCCACTCCAAATTTGAAGCGGCCGGCCTATCTCTTCTTCCGCAGGCTCGATGCAGCTGGCGGCTCGCTCTTGAAAGCGCTGTACCCAGCGTTATATCGGCATTTTCAAGCAAATATTTCACAGGGGCATTCTCAATACATGAAAGAACCCAAATATCAAAAAATAAAAAAAAAATTGAGCGAGTACCACCTTAATATCAATAATCGACAGACAAAGTTACTAGATAACAAGATTTATTATAAGAAATTAAAGAGTTATTTTCGCATTTTTAAAACAGGAAAAATATAAAATGAAAATTAAGTTGACGTTGTTCAAGGTTGATTATTACGAAATTGAGAAACTAGAAATCACTAGAGAATAATGTTTCTTATAGGAAATTTAATGCTCTACAAGTTTCATTTGAAACATTTTTCCAAATTTCGCTTAGTTTTCTTGTTGTATGCGATTTTTTGGGACAAGAAAAGTGAAACAAAAATAATGTTTTTGACATTATTCAAGGTTGATTATTACTAACTTGACAGATAAAAAATCACTAGATAAGAAGGTTTCTAATAGGAAATTTAATTCTCTACAAATTTTATTTGGAACATTTTTCACAATCTTGCTTAGTTTCCGAGTTATTTTCGCAAATAAATTTTATCAAATTTTGAGAGCATGATTAATACAGAAATTATGCAGAAAGTGTGTCCTGTAATTGCAATTAGGAACATAGTATCGTAACAACTCCTATCCAACCAGGCTTGTCATTTGCAAATGTGCGTAGTTGTTTTCTCTCCCCGCTTCCTTTATCCTTTATAGTACTACTAATCTTAGGATATCTATATTATAGTCCTGTCTAATTGCTTGTTTGCATCAGGCTACTAGCCTCGTTCATTGTTTATTTTTCTCTGTTTCATTCTGTGATACTTACTCGTGTCCGTTGTTTCATTGCAAATATCGTTATCGATTTTCCCGTCCGGTTATTAATTGTTGTTTGGACTTCATCTATATCGTTTTGATCTCGTCTATACAGATGATTAGTCCATGTAAACATAAATTGTTAGTACGCCTGCTACCTTGAGGCCTACAACAATGCGTGTGAATTACATTTCCTTAATTCTGTGCTGATGGAATGGTTATACCGCCCTGATTCGGTCGTCAGAGCTTGGTTAGTTTGCTAGCAGAGTTTACCTAGTGCAGGTGAGATTGACAATTGGGCCGATATGTTGTCGTTTTTTGGCCTTTTACACTCCAAGGTTGTAATATAAAAGGTTGTAATTAAACTGAGCATGAATCAAACTGTGTCAAATAGTTTTTGCCAATGTGCTCCTAATAATTTGGATATATTAGGAGCATTTCAATGAGAATACCCATTTGTAGGGGTAAAATGTTGCACCATTGTTGATGATAATAGTGCAACATTTCCAATCCACTAGACATATCCATTTAGAAAATTAATTAATCACTAGAATCATTAATTTAATATTGGTCCTTGATAATTCAAGAATTAATTGAGATAAACTGGAATGGGCGTTTTCACACTACACGACACGACGCCGACACGGCCCCGACACGGCAGAGTCAAAGATGCCGGTGGGATAGAATTTACATTGAAATAAGTGGGATGGTTTCACACTAGACGACATCGGTGCCGTGCCGGTGCCGTCGCCGGCTGTCGTCAAGGAGCAATCTTCCCACTCGTGTCGTCCCGATAAAACTAATCAGTTGGTGTTTTCAAGATGGCTTTTAAGATTGATACTTTAAGATTGATACCGCCATAATACTACGGGAGTAAAAAAAAGTCTAAAACTAAAAAAAATACTTATTTATAATTTTAAATTATAAACTATTTACTAAAAAATTGCTTTTATCGGTATCATGTCGTCCACAAGTGCCGTGAGGTTTGAACTCGTGTCGTTGTCGTGTCGGAGTCGTTTCGTGTAGTGTGAAAACGCCCAATATGTACAGTGGAACCTCGACTTACGACTGTCTCTACTTACGATTTTTGGCGTAGAGGTAACACGTTGAAATTTGTATCAATTACTCGGGTCTGCGGTCTCTTTCAGCTGTGAAAAAATCAAACTTGTAAGTCAACGCGATCAAAAAATATGACCGTTTATGTCGCATATTTTGCGATTTCAGAAGGGAATCAAAACCTATAGGGTACTTCCTGTTGACCTAGAATCATGAAATTTTGCAAGAAGCGGTGTCTTACAGCACATGTAAAGGGAAAAATCTGAAAACCGTAAATATGTAGTTTAATTACAAGAAACATGCGAATTTACTATTAGAAACTTATGAAAATACACTAATGTGTTGCGTGATATTGTCAGGCACCAGAAGCATGTGGGTTGCATACAGTTAGGTCCTCCTAAAGATACCTTACTTACAAGTTTGTACGGAACCCTCGGTGCGCGAGTCACAACTCGCACTTGGCCGGTTTTTTGTTTAGAGTTTCGAGCCAAAATTCGAGTTACGAACCTGTTACGACCCAATAACTGTTATTTGTTCTTTGTGTCTTAACCCATGTATATTTGTGAATTTGCGTACTTAGGTTTCAATATCGTAAGCTAATAATATAAAGTTAAGAACCAATAACAAAGAAATTTAAGTTTTTTTCTTCTTAAAATATCCGCCCTAATTAACACTTCATAGTTATTTTCGGAAAGTACATATTTGCCATGTACAATATAAACAAATGGACTTTTTTTCTGCACTGGAGAAGTTCCAGTGCAGAGAGCGAGAATCCCTGTAGAATTTATTTAAAATCCCTTATTGAGAAACCCTTTATAAAAAATTAATGAATGCGTTCAGAAGGGCAAAACTCAGTGAATAAGATTGTGTTATTCCGCTGAGCCTTCTCCTCCACTGCTGCAACTTCTATAGTTGCCGCAGCGACCCCGTGGGGTGATCACGCGGCGTTCACGTGATAGTTCGTAGTGGCGTTGTAAAAAGCCTGATTCACTCTGCTTTGCCAAATTTTACTTTGTGCGGAAAATATCTAGTCTAGTCTACAAAAAGACTGATTTATGGATAAAATGTAATCACTAATTTTAACTAAGACAGAAACACTGAAAACTCGAGCCACTCGAACTACAACCGGACTGGTCGACTCATTTTAAGTTTCGGCTGCGTGATCTACGCTTCAAAAGCGTTTGCACAGACCAATAGGGAATCATCCCCCGAAAATCACGTGAAGATCACCCAAGTTTATTACTCCATCGGGTGGCTGCTTCAATAGGGAATATGCATGTTTTTTTTTAATGTTTTTAATTCATTGAAAATGCTGTAATTAAGTTTAGAAATATATTTAAAATTGAGAAAAATTTTGAGGTGTTTAAACGCCGTCATTTTCGTGCGGTCTGTTGATGACGTCAAAGATCACTGTCCATTATTTACTACAGCTGTTTTCATTTTTAACTTAACGTTTTTTTCTAACCAAAAGACTGCAATGACATACAAATGTAAAAAATGCGGACTTGTTTATATGGGATGTTAAGTCACTTTCGTTTTAACCAATGGTGTTGCGTTTTACAAATTTAAATTTCCCTCGCTTAATTTGCATTTGCTTTTATTTATTAATTTAAGTATTTAAAAAGATATTAATTTAAAAAATAATGATTTCGTTCAAATGTCCAGTCAATAAAGATTCGGAAAAAAAATATTTGAACTAGATTTAAATTTCATGCATATTCCCTATTATAGTTGTCATATTTACTTTACCTTGCAATAATTGTATACTTAATAAAACCGGTTTATTGCAGTAATTATATTATTTATATTATGGAGTTATTATTAGTAGTATTGTTTATTAATTATATTATGGTGTTATACGAATTTGCTTTACAATTTTGCTATAGTCCATTTTTTTAAGAATCCAGTAACTAGATACCTGATTTACACTATGACAAATGTTCAATCTAGTTACAAAATTTGGCGCTAAATTCAAATATAGTTACTTGAATATAAAATTGGTAATTTATTAATGGTTTCATTGTATATCTATTAAATACACCAAATGCAAACAATTGTAATAAAATACAAACAAATAAATGGAGAAAAACGAAAAAAATCTAATTGATACAAACAGATCAGATGACAATTGTGAATTGACACGGCAGCCATTGACAAGTAACAGCTCAATATGCATTGGCGTACGACAAAAATATCATTATTTATTTAATTGATTTAATTAATTTTTTATCTTTAAATTTTAAATTGAATATTAAATTATATATACAACATTATTGTATATTATAATAATTATTACCCGTAGTATAATTTAACGTTCTATTATATTTAGAAATTATTCGTAGTATTATATTCATTTAATTACATATCATCCAATTATACGCCAGTGACTGCAAATATTTGTGAAAAGAGAGAGATGGAGAAGTAAATATCGTCGGTATGAACTTCTCCTCGATTTAAGCCAATCAGAGAACAAGGTCAAATAAGCCCTATCTTCCCTGTACTGCATTCTTAAAAAAATGAACTATAAGTATTTATTTAAAATATATATATATATATATATATATATATATATATATATATATATATATATATATTTATTTATAAGTTTTTGAGGACCCAGAACGGATTAATGCCATAAATGCATTTCATTTCATTTCAAGAGAGAAAATTGACTCAACATACGAGTAATTCGAGTTACGAGCTCCGTCACGGAACGAATTAAACTCGTACGTAGAGTTTCCACTGCAGTTTAGTTTAGATAAAAATAAAGAATCTTGCAATCTGTAAAACCTTTGACTATGCATAGAATTAAAATGAAAATTAAACCTTTTTTTTGCGAAGTTTTATTAGAGAAAGGACCACGGAACTCAAGAAATTGCCAAATGTGTTAAATTTTGTTAATGAACAGGATTGAATGAAATTCACAAAATTTATTAGTTTCGTTATAAACTATATATTTGCAAACTTTTTTATTCGTAGACAAATGAACACGAAATTCAGAATTGCTTAAACTGCATTTATAAATAAAGTCAAGAAGAGTGAGAGAGAGAGAGAGAATATATTGTTCACTTTATACAAAGGGCTTCATTGACCTCGAGGTCCTTCTGCCCGGAAATACAATTCGACTGAAAAGGGAAAAAAAGTGTTGTATATATCAATATATAGATAGCAATAGAGTGATGCAAATGAGATGAGATGATGAGTTTAGTCGTCGTAGATTGTTTCGTAAAGCGTTTTAGTTGGGTGTGTGCGTGAAGTGGTTTTTATGTCTGCGGTTTAAGCATAACGGTTCTACAATGGTCCAGGGGTTGTTGCTGTCTTTGAATTTAGTCCGTAGTTGTTGATGCCTGTCTAGAAGTTTCGAAACTTGGGAGAGTCAATATAGAATATCGTTGGCAGGATTATGAAGGATATTGTTTGGGTGGCTTAAGTTCGTTCTGCCACTTCCAATATATTTAGTGTTCTGTGGTTAGCGTTTGAAAGTAATATGTTTTCGTAGTCAAGGAGGGGCGGCAGTTGGTTTTATAGATTCTAGCGGCCGTTTTGATGGAAATGCCTTTATTTTCATGGGATAGGCCATGGAAAATTTTCTTCTTGCTATTGTCTTTGTCTTTCGTTGTTTCGCGTGGTAAATTTCATTTTGTCCAAGATCACGTCTAAGTATTTGATTTGAGGAGTGGGTGTTACGTCAATGGTGCCTAAGTGTATGTGGGGAGAGCTGGGAGAAATTCTGTGGTTAGGAATTAGGAGTTGGAAGGCATTTAGATGGATTAGCGGAAAGTCTCCAACGATTCATGCTATCGTTTTGTCAGTAAGAGATCGGAAATGGTTTTTTTGAGGTGTTTGTTGAGAGAAATGAGAGCGATGTCGGCGGCATATTGTAGAATTGTATAAACTTTGATTTTAGGTTTACAGTCAGAGTTACCATTATATATGTCATGGAAGTATAGGTTATAGAGTAGAGGCGAGAGAGGAGAGCCTTGGCGAAGACATTGATGTGGGGTAAATTGAGGAAAAGGGTCGTTGTTAATTTTGATTTGGAGGGATCTCCATTCAAGGAAATGTTTAATTAGGTAAAGGCAGGTAAGGAGGGATATTGAGTTGTACATTTTGGCTTGCCATATACTGTCGAAGGCTTTGTTAATATCAAGGAATAGGGCCGCCGAGTGTTGGTGTTGAGGGTATGAAGCCTTTAGGTTATTGGTTAGGATGAATAAAAGTTTGGTAGTGGAGCAGTAGGACTTATATCCAAATTGATATTTTGGGATGCTCTGGAGTCTGTTTTTAAGGATGTGTTCGAAAATTTTGCCAATAACTGGTAGGAGAAACTGGTAGGAAAATGTCAATGGATTCGTTGTTTGGAAGCTTTTCTCTCACTAATTTGATAATTTGATTAAATATTCCGTCTATGCAGAAATTCAAATGTGAGATCAAAATCGGACAAACTGAACTATACTTGCCGCAGCAACCCCCTGGAGTGATCACGCGGCGTGCATGTGATAGTTCGTAGTGACGTTGTAAAAAGCTTGATTTACACTGTTTTGCCAAATTTTACTTATCAATAATTTTTTATATCAATTTAAAAAAGCAATGTCTTGAAAAAGACTGATTTATGTATAAAATGTAATCACTAATTTTAACTAACAATAAGACAGAAACACTGAAAACTCGAGAGCACGTGGCATACAACTGGACTGGTCGACTGGTTTGAAGTTTTGGCTGCGTGATCTACTCTTCAAAAGCATTTTTACTGACCAATAGAGATCATCCCCCGAAAATCACAAAAAGATCACGCAAGTTTATTACTCCATCGGGTGGCTGCGGCAACTATAATTACTGTATTCATTTCTCTGTAATTTGATTTTTTGTGGTTTACTAGAAAATTTAATTTATATTTGTCTGTTGACAAAATAAGACAAACTAAAATAGTTAATGCACGTTTGTTTGTTAATAATTAACTTATTTTAGTCCGTGGACAGGTAATATTTGTCCAAAAATTTCGCGGTCCTGTACCCTAATATTTGTGAAACCGGTGTTTTTTTTAAGTTTACTAGGTATTACAGAATTACTACATTCCCGAACATAATGCATTACAGAATTTTGTCTTCAGTGCTATAATTTTCTGAATTAAAAAGATAAATTTTTTTAAAGCCCACAAGAAAAAAATGTCTTATGAAACATTGGTTTAGACCAGTGGTTTTCAAACTTTTTTTTGCTGCGACACCCTTATCAAGCTAAAAAAATCTCGCGGCACCCTTATCGGACTACAAAAATTTCGCGGCACAGCTACCCTAAAAACTCGACACGGCCTGGCCCTTATATCACTGTGGAAATGCGGGACAAGTAACCGGCTTGCTCGATACAGCCGCCAGCACTAACATCGTCAGCGCCGAAAAATTTTAGTTTGTGGGATGTGACAGTGGGACGAAAATGTGATGAGACAGTGACAGGGATGGGATCTGGAACGAGAAAGTCGTCCCATGCTCATCACTAGTGGACAATACATCCATAGATATGTGGAACTGGAACGAGAATACGGTCCGCCGCCTCCAATGCCATACAGGGAATACCAGTTACCAGGGCACCGGCAATGTGGCTTGGCTCCCAGAGTCAGAAAATGCCACAACTCACTTATTCAGCGTTTTGAAAACTTGGAAAAATAAAAAAAAATACAAATTTAATGCTCAATTATCTTGGTCGGATGAATTAAATTATTGGGAAGATTCTTTAAGTTTATCCAAAGTTTGGTTAATTTCACCCTCAAATTACGTGATACAGTTAGAGTTTGCTCCTGTACCTGTTTTTAATGTAAACGTATGTTGAGATTGCAACATTGAGAGAAGTGGCTGTTTCATTTAGTTTTTCAAAGATGTCGGAAAGGTATCCGAATTTAAGCAGCCAATCGACATCAGTGAATTGTTGGATAAAAGGCTCTTCTGTAAAATGTGGGCGACTCTTAACATGATTAATAATTATCTTCACAGCACAATCCAATACGACTTCATCTTCTCTTCTTGCGGCATCATTCTAGTTGCCAGAGAATGTCGATGGATGGCACAATGGCTGCTTGTGGCACTGTGTGCCACTTGCTTCATTCTAGAAACGGCTCCCTTTACTTTTCCAACCATTGCAGCCGATCCATCGCTGCAAATATCACATTTTTTCCATTTCAAATTATTTTTCTGTATATATTCAAATTTCCTCGTCAGTGGTGTAAGTTTCAATCAATTCACTCGTCAAAAGTTCTTCTTCTATTTGCATTTCGAATGGATACCATACAAACACATCATGAAACAGTCAGTACGACTTTGCGGGACTTTTCTGGACTTTTTCATGAAGCTGTAAACTAAACAAAATACAAATTTTCAACCTTTTTATAAGCTCGTTCTCCCCAGACTCTGAAATTGTGTAAATTCGCTTGCTTATGTGCTATTTGACAGCTGCACAGTATCAATCTTCTTGTCCATGTCTGGACCTAGAATGCCACTTTCAACATCCTTTATAAGCCCAATAGTATGGGCCTTTCCAGATTTTGCTATGTGTGAACTGACAATAAATGCAAAGAACTTGCGTTTTCATTTTCATTTTTAAAAATTCTCTACACCATGGATGACCCTGCCTGAAGAGATAAAGTGCGGCGTTTGAAGATTACTTCACCTTTATGTACTAAATCAGATTTATTGCATTCCATATCTTTTTAATTACCTGGAACTAAATGGAACCATCCAGCCTTGGTTTTCCATCCCAAAGGATGGAACCAAGCAGCTGTTAGAAACAATTTTGTGACAGATAACGCATTGCCCTTCCGGTGCTTATTCGTTACCAACAGAAACAAAGCCAAACATGTAAAGTAGTTACGATAATATTTCCTTATTTTGCTCGGATTATCATTTGGTCGTGAGTTGCGTTTTGGCGAACTGAGGCAGACGAACTTGAATGATTTAGACTCGCAGGTGTCTGCTGGGATATTTCGTCTTCTCCGACGATGCTGATTGAATCAATCGCTTCTGAAGCTTGAGTGAGTTCATCACCTTTCCGTTTTAAAGACCAAAATTTTAGTCAATTGTCCATAAATCAGCAATAAAAGTACCTCTCTGTATAATTTTCTTTTAACATTTTTTGACATTTCTTGATTATTGCTGCGGCACCCCAGGCATACGCTCGCGGCACCCAGTTTGAGAACCACTGGTTTAGACTATCACAAATTTTAACCCTTTGGGTACATTTCATGGCTGAGTCTCGTCATGCATATGTTTCACTTGTCTTGCATTCTCTAAATAAATCGGTACCCAAAGGGTTAAACTTAAATTGGTTCCTATGTTTCTTCTTCTTCTTCTTGAAGTGTCATCTCCTTTCAGGCGGTTTGCAATCATCAACGCAATTTTGATCTTAGATGTTGCAGCTCGGAATCGTTCATTGTATGATGTGTTATAGCATTCCCTCGGATTACGTAGCCATGAGATTCTACGCCTATCGATGTTACGTTTGCCTAATATCTTCCCCTGCATTATCAATTGGAGCAGTTCATATTTTTTCCTTCTTATGCGACTTAGCAGCTTTCTACTTTTTATTGTCAATGTGACTTCCTGCTGTTTATTCATACTCATCACTCTTATATTCGTCACTCTGTATTTCCAGAATATCTTTATCACATACGTTTATAGCACCATAGTTCGAAGGACTCTAGCTTCTTTAGGTACTTACGTACTAGCGCCACCGCAGCTACAGATTTGAACAAAATGGATGGTTGGATTAGGTTATAACGGAGCTGGTAAATCCGGACCACATATCGCGCGGTAGCGCGACCTCTCGATACGAAATAAAAAAAAAATGGATAACGGTTAAATTAGGTTATATTAGAGCAGATAAATCCAGACTACATATCGCGCGGTAGCACGACCTCTAGCTGCGGTTGCGTTAATACGTAAGTACCCTTCTTTATGCTTGCTTCATTTTACATGCCTCCATTGCATAAAGTAGAATCGAGAACGTACCCTCTTAGCATTCTTGTACGCAGATCTATTTTAGTTTATTATCACAAAAGAACGTTCGCATTTTCAAGTGTTTGGTCTATATTGTCTATTATCCGTGTGCAAGGTATTTCGATGTTTTTACCATCCGAGTGTTATCGATTGGCTTGATACTGCGTTGGGGCTCTCGATATTGCTGACCGAGATCGTTTACTTTATTTGTTAAACTCTGTAGGTCTTCAAGAGTTTTTACTACAATGACTGTGTTGTCCGCATATCTCAAGTTATTTATAGATTAACCATTCATGAAGGAGATGGAGTACAGGAGTGAATAGCATTGGAGATAATAAACATCCCGGCCTCTAAACACTAAATATTCTCCCTCTTTAGTATCTTTATTATCTTTGACTATCTTTATTTCATCTGAGAAACTATATTATCCACTTGTGTACATTTATATTTCCTACATTTAATGGTTAACAATTTGATTGACAAGATAGAATTGGTAAAACCATCGTTACAGATAATCATACAAACTTGAAACAAACGGAACACAGCCTGAATATATGAATATATCTAGTCTTTTTAGGACTACCAAAACAAATCTCCTAAGTTTTGGTAGTCCTAAAAGGACTCAGTAATTGTTATAGAGCTCCGGACAGGTTGAATATATTTATATATTCAGGCTGTGTTCCGTTTGTTTTAAGTTAATTTGATTTACTTTTATGACGATCCTTTGATGCTGCAAAAGTAGAGTAGATGCTTACATTAAGATGTGTTTATGAGCATTTGTCGTTAAATGTGTGGATTGATTTTGAAAAGAACCAGTTTCTTGACGTTTTAATGCAACGCTAAATTCTATTAAATGTTATTTATGTTTGCTTGAAGCATTATCCCATCTAAAAATATTGGAATAATAAACAATGCTTTATGTAGATTCAAAAAAAACTAACAGGAAATTTGGCGAAAACACATTCGATACGGAATGCTATCGAAAATATTTATCGATTTTTAATTTTTCATACATGTTTATCTAAAGCTGGGATGAGCGGCCTAGGGCAGACATATTTCCTAGGTCCCCTTTGCTAAAATTAGGCGAAGGAGAGTAATTTTCATAGCGAAGGGCAAATACTCGGGCAGCTGGTATACAGACTGAATAAGACTGCACAAGACGGGGCAAGACTAGACTAGACTGAATAAAACTGGACGAGACTGGACTAGATTGGACAAGACTAGGCAAGACTAGATAAGACTGGCTAAGACTAGACAAGACTAGATAAGACTGGACAAAACTAGACAAGACTAAACTCGATAAGACTGAACAAGACTGGACTAGATAGGACAAGATTAGGCAAGACTAGACAAGACTAGATAAGACGGGCTAAGACTAGATAAGGCTGGACAAGGCTATAGAAAACTGGATAAGACTAGACAAAGCTGGATAGGACAGCAAAAGACTGGATAGCACTGCACAAGACTGGTTAAGACTGCACAAGACTGGACAAGACCAGACTAGACTGTTGGACGTTCGCCTCCTTCATGTCGTTCCATGCGCATCTTCTTTTTGCGATTTGATGCCATTCTTACCCCGCTATTTTCTTGATGTCAGCGGGCCATCTTCTTTGCGGTCATCCAGTGCTTCATTTTGTGGCTCTTGGTCTCCATTGAGTAATCCCTATGAGTTCATTTGTCGGTGTTTTACCTGGCTACGTGTCCTACCCAACTCCATTTAAGTTCTTTGACTTTTGTTCGCAGTCTGATCTCGTGGTTTGTTATTCTGTCTCTTAAGCTTCTGCCGAGCAGATCCCGTTCCATTGCTCTGTTTGCACTCTTTGCTGCCCATGACATCGTTTCCAGGCCATACGTCGTAACGGGCAATATTCACATGTCGTATACTTTTCGTTTTAGGCAGTGCGGTATGTCTGGGTTCTGGAGTATGTGTCTGAGTTTGCCAAAAGCAGCCCAGCTCTGACTTATTCTTCTGGTTATTTCTGTTGCCTGATTTCCCTACCCCAGTTTTGTTTGATGTCCTAGGTATATGTACTCTGATCACTTGCTCGATTTCCTGCCCGTCCATTTGGTGGGGTTGGGCTGGACTACATTGGACAAGACTGAGCAAGACTAGACAAGACTGTATAAGATTGGACTACACTGGACAAGACTATGCAAGACTTCATAAGACTAGACAAGATTGGATTAGACTGTACTAGACTTTTAGTTATTACAAGATTAAGGTTATTCAGACTAATTTAGACTTTTCCGCTTATGATTTGACTTCTTTAATTGTAATATTAGCTGCAGAGAAATGAAAACATGGAGCTGCCATAAAGTCTAATGTAGTTTTATAACGGACTTATTGTTAGTCTATTTTAAATTAGTCAACATTGAACCAGTATATAGCAATACAGATTAAACCAGATTAAGTCTTATCTGGTCTTATTTGGTTTTTATCTGGTCTTGTCTTGTTTGGTCTTGCCTGGTCTTGTCTGGTATTATCTGGTCTTGTCTAGTATTATCTGGTCTTGTCTAGTATTATCTGGTCTTGTCTGGTCTTATCCCGTCTTATCTAGTCCGGTCTGGTCTTGTCTGGTCTTATCTGACCTTGTTTGGTCTGGCGGGTCTGGCATACATTTACGTACGGCCCCCAGTGCTCTGGGGAGTGTGGGACTACTCGCCTCAGTGGCTTGAGTACCCACTAAAAAACCCACTCCTCAATTCTGACCCCTTGCGGGACTGCCTTCTCAGCATTACTTCGCTCGGGGTTTGCCTTCTGTTTATCTTATTCCTCTTTTTTAGTGATCCGTTTCGTCCTTCTCTTTTGCTATTATGACAGATGCGGCTAGCTTCTCCACTGCGTCCCAGCATTCTCTGCTTTGTAGCATTGTCTCCTGTAGGTTTTCTGGCGTCAGCTTTCCTCCCACCGTTATTTCCATTTCCATCCATTGTTTCGCCATCTGGGGCAGTTGAAAAATGTATGGAGGCAATCATTCACCAGGTCCGGGCAGTACACACAATTTTCGGTCTCCCTCAGATGTCTGCGATAGAGGTATGCCATGAAGCTACCATGTCCGAGCAGCAGCTGCTAGAGAAAGTAATTTACTTCTCCGTATCCTCGTGTCACCCATGGTTCTATGACTGGGATGATTCGTTTTGTCCAGACCGCACATCCGGTTTGCTGGTTCCATCTTGTCTGCCATTCGTGCATAGTGTCTTCTCTAATCCGACCACTGCTCTCCTCCCCTTCAAGGTACCTTCTTAGCTTTTCTTTTGCCATCAGGTCTATTGCCATCAGCCCGGCAACTACCGACAGCGCTTCCGCCGAGGCCGTCCTGTAGGAACTACATATCCGTATTGCCAGCTGTCCGTGTATTCTTTCATACATTCTTCTATGGCTGGTCTTGTCTGTTCTTGTCTCGTCTTGCCTGATCTTGTTTGCTCTTGTCAGGTCTTCTCCGATCTTGTCTGGTCTTGTCTGGATTGTCTAGTCTTGTCTGCTCTTCTCAGATCTTGTCTGCTCTTTTCAGGTCTTGTCTGCTCTTTTCAGGTCTTGTCTGCTCTTTTCAGGTCTTGTCTGCTCTTTTCAGGTCTTGTCTGCTCTTGTTTGGTCTTGTCTGATGTTCTCTGGTCTTGTCTGTTCTTGTCTCGTCGTACCTGAACTTGTTTGCTCGTGCTAGGTCTTCTCTGGTGTTCTCTAGTCTTGTATGATATTCTTTGGTCTTGTCTGGTCTTGTCTGGACTTTTCTGCTGCTGTCTGATCTTGTATGATTTTGTCTGGTCTTGTCTGGTCTTTTTTGTTCTTGTTGGTCTTGTCCAGTTTTGCCAGGTCTTGTCCCGTCTTGTCCGGTCTTGTACGGTCTGGTCTGGTCTTGTCAGGTTTTCTCTGATCTTGTCTGGTCTTGTCTGCTGTTGTCTGGTCTTGTCAGGTGTTGTCTGGTCTAGTCTGGTTTTGTGTGGTCTGGTCTGAACTCGTCTGGTCTTGTTCTGGTCTTATCTGGTCTAGTCTGTATGATATAATAATATTGTTAGTCTAATAAAGTCCTAGTCAGGACTTTAGCATTTCAGCATTTATGTTTGTTAATCTATATGGAAACGCTAATCTATATTGAAACGCTAATCTAAATTGAAAAGTTAATCTATATTGATACGGCCCGCGGGCCGCAGATGATTCACAACAATCATGACCATCTGACAAATTAACTAACTAATTAGCAAAGTTAATCTATTGGCGATGATTAGATCTCGTCTTCCTATAAATACAACAATATTTTTAAAAAATCTGCAACTTTTGCAAATTCAGTTGAAATAACTTGAGGCAGGTATTTCACTTGACTAGACACGACCGTCCGTTTCTTTTATTGTTTTGGGTCTAAATTTAAACCGGAGGAACTTGAGGCAAAATCCACGTCATCTTGCACATGTTGATATGACGCATAAAGTGGCTACCGGACGGAAGGCGAAAAAACCAAATATTTTCATTACCAATATTGAATCACAATAACAAAAACATCTGATATAAATAGACTATTACGGACAATTTCGGGAGGAATAGCCTTTCCTTTAACCAATTGTCAACAAATATTACTTATTATAACCACGTAAACGCTCAAAATACATTAATTACATAAAACAAAATATGTGTTAAAGGAAAACAATAGATTAAAGCTACGTTCTTCTTTTGTTTTGCCCCCTCGAAGAGAACTTATTTACATCTTTCCCACGACTGTGTTTAATTAATAAATGTGTAGTAGCTACAATATATTTACTTTTTCTGCCTCTTCTAGTGTATTAAAACATAATATACACACACGTGTAATTATAAATTGTGGAGGAGCTACGTACGTTCTGTGCATATGTGTGCCTATTTTTATGTATTTTAGTGTATTATATCGGGACACAGGAAGAACCGACTTCCCGTCAAGACTTCAGTTTAGGCTCAGAGACGCCGGAACGAGGTTCGAAATAACGCGACGCGCATCCCACTCTAATTCACAACTGCAAATATTAATCGGATTACAAGAAATGTTTGAATTTTATTTAAAGCTGTTGGTAGTTGTTGTTAAAGCCGCATAAATTCGAAACTTTCCGCGAATATGTTTTTAATTTATTGAGAACAATAGCTGAGTGACTATATCTAAACACAATTTCACTTCCGTCCGTTTCTGATATTGTACGATTGATAATTATTCGTAGCGACATATTCGGTCGAACAGTTTTATTCAGTGTCGGTTCAGATCTACTCATTCACGTTTGCTGAATTGAACGTAGAACTCGCGCAGGGCGTTATCAAATACTCCAATTAAAGTGAAGTGAACAGAAAAACAGAGTAATTAGTGTAAAACTCGGTGATAAATGTAGCTTTTAAAAAATTAACTTCAAGTGCGTAAAGCGCAAGGATGTAAAAGCGCTTCAACATCTCTTATTTTCGTCTGTTTCTCCACCAGCCATGTGGTTATTGTACTCCACCACTACAAAGAACTAACACACGCTTATTTTCTTCACTCCCTGTTTTTTTATCGCGTAACAGACTTCAATCGATAACAAAATATGTTGAAACACGCTGTTTTAACTGCGGTCCAGAACGAGAGGCCAGCAGTGCACAGAAGGAGGAGCACTTTGGGACAAATCAAGTTCAGACGCCGGAGCGTTTTCCAAAGCGTGGATGTCGTGTACAGACCTCGCAGGGGGAGGCTGCACTCACAATCCTGGCCCAGCTCAGCAATTGAACCGGAGGTAAAATGATATTGAGTTGTTGCAGTTGCAGGTGTTGTGAAAGTTTTCTCGCGGGAGAAAATTGAGATGCGTGTGTGCATTTAACACGGTTTTGCGTTGCTTATTTACGGAAGGAAAGCTTTAAGTCGAGATGAGGAAAGTAAATACACATTTGGTAGATGAGAAAGAATCGTTTAATTTACGGAAATTGATAATTTAAGAAACTTTGAAACAAAATAACCATTAAACTTTTAAAATAATGTTAAACGTTTAAAACGGTAAACTAAGATTTTAGGAATAATACTAAATATGAATTTCAATTCCGGAATTGGAATTATTTAAAAAAGAAATTTCTCCAAATCCCCGATTTACCTTATGAACATAGAATTAGAAACTAACCAAACTATTCTAACAATATTTAGATTATTATAGATCCTTGAGGGCTATCTAACTTCCTTCGTAGATCTTTGTAGACTACAAAACTTCTTCTATATGTTGATAAAGAAGTAACCAAACCATTCTAAAAATATCTAGATTATTATAGATTCTTGAGGACTACCGAACTCTCTTCGTAGATCCTTGAAGGCTACAAAACACCATCTATATATTCTTGAAGAACTAACCAAACTTTTCTAAAAATATCTAGATTATTATAGATCCTCGATTGCTACCTCTCAAAATACGATGGGAGTTCTTCGTAGATTCTTCAAGACTACAATACTCCTTCTATATATTTTGATGAACTAACCAAACTATTCTAAAAATATCTAGATTATGATGGATCCTTGACGGCCGAAACCGTTCTGACCGAACTCCGTTCGTAGATCCTTGAAGGCTACAAAACACCATCTATATATTCTTGAAGAACTAACCAAACTATTCTAAAAATATATAGATTATTATAGATCCTTAAGGAAATATATTGCAACTATTGTAGATTCTTGAGGGCTACTGAAACTCCCTTTGTAAATCCGTGATGGCTCCTAGAAAACTCCTTCTACAGATTCTTGTAGAACTAAGTGAACAATTCTAAAAATATCTAGTACCTACATACGCTAATACATATAAGTATATATAAGCTAATACATACGCTCACTGGACTAGATAATTTCAAAAAATTACATTTCACACTTTTGGAAACAAATAATTTGTTGGATTTTCGTCGTAATCGGAATTGCAAGGGCGGAAACAGATTAGTGGTGAACAATCGTGATTTCTGTTAGCTTTGTTACTTAATCAGCAAAGTTTTTCCACTAAGTGCGTCCACAGTTAATCGTTTTGCTTGAGCTTTCAACAGTTACGGCATATTTGAGGTTCCATAACATATCCTTGAGGAACCTCAAGAAAACCAGAAACTTGCAAATCCTTAAGGAACCAATTGTTTTTGTACCAACAGTTTTTGTAGAACCTTGTGGAATTAACTAGTTTAAAGCTATTAGTTATTAATTTCGTGAAAAAATTCAAATATTATAAATTCTTGAGGTACTAATTACATTTTCTTGATTCTCGAAGAAGTTATTGTAGATTATGTTATTGTAGAAAATATTTTTGTTGTGGATGCTTTAAAGAAATAACTATTTGTTGAAATAACTAGTTATATATTCGTAAGTTACTAACTAGAATATTCTAAATCTTTGAAGAGATAATTAGGCTGTTCTTGTTCATTAAGAAATTACCAAGATTACTATAGAAGCTGATTAGATTGTTACTGATCCTTGAGGAAGCAAACAGATAAATTAAAGCCTCAACTAATCATTAACGTAGAACCTGGAAGAACCTTTGTTGGAACAGTTTCGGCATAATCGAGGTTCAATACGATATCCTTGAGGAATTTATTATCATTGAGAAAAACAGATAACAGTACAATTTTCGGGATCAACAATAGATTGAACATTCTTAAGTTACTAACTACATTTTTCTAAATCTTTGAACAGGTAATTAGATTGTACTTTAATTGAGAAATTAACAAGATTAATATAGAAGCTTGAGAAGGTGTTTAGATTCTACTGATCCTTAAGGAAGTAAACAAATAAATATTAAGTCTTAAATAATCGTTATTGTAGAACCTTGAGGATCAAACTAGATAGCTTGTAATTCTTCAAAGGGCACAGCCTAATTTCAAATTTGAAATTTTTGACTCGTTTACTTTAGGAACTTGAAGTACTCACTAGATTATTAAAACCTTGAGGATCTAAGTTATTCTAGAACCTTTACGAACTGGGAATTAAGTTATTGTAGAACTTTGAGAAACCGTGTTATAAGTTAATGTAGAACCTTGGGGAACTAGGAACTAAGTTATTATAGAACCTTGAGGAACAAGGAACTACATTATTGTAGAACCCGGAGGAACTAAGATCAAAGTTATTGTATAACCTTGAGGAACTGCATTCTAAATTGTAGATTGTAGATATGGTGGTGACGACTTGTACTGCGACCTTTATAGAGCTATTGTACCCCACCCTCCTCCTCCAAGTGTTGGTGTACTTACACATTTAGAGCGCCTCCTCTAATCCTGATTCCTTTAGGAATCTCAGGATCTGGGTGGGATTCAAGGTCTGCAGCTCCTCTGTGTTCAAGCAGTGAGCCCCAAGGTACATCTGTCTCTTGCGGAGTAATGCTCCGCAGTCTTTGAACAGATGTATGGGGGTTTCCTCTGCTGAGCCACAGAATCTGCATCCATCATCCTCCTCTAGGCCTAGGGCCTTGAGATGTTTCCTAAGTCTGCAGTGTCCCGTCAGGGCTCCTGTCAGAATTCTGAGCTTGTTCCTGCTTAGTTTCAGGCAAGCTTTAGTTCTCTTCTGGTTAAAAGATCCCAGCATCACTTTGGATTGCCTTAGCCCTGGAAGTTCTTCCCAGGTTTTCATCCATTTTCCTCTTATTTCTTCATCTAAACTTTTGCGGATGGTGTTCACGCTCATACCGCAAAAGGGTTCCGGACCTATAAAGGGGCTACTGGATCCCTTGTTTGCTAGGTGATCGGCTTCTTCGTTTCCGTCTATACCAGTGTGTCCTGGTACCCAGCATTCTAAATTACTGTAGAACCTTGACGAAGTTATTGTAGGACATTAAGGAACTAAGTTATTGTAAAACCTTAAGGAAGTGAGTTCTGAGTTATCGTAGAACCTAAAAAACCTAAATTTCTGTAGAACCTTGAGGAACAGCGATCTAAATTATTTTAGAACCTTGAGGAACTAAGTTATTGTAGAACCAGAAGGAACTGACTAAGTAATTTATTAGATTAGTGCAGATCCTTCTCATGTTACTAGATGTCTACATATGCTAAAGCAACTAAATAGCAAAATTTTAAATTTTTGCACAATTAGGTAGATCATGAGCAGTCAAAATATTTTTACTAAATTCCACATTGTTAGATAATATTAACTCTTTGAGGAACTAGTTAGGTTATTATAAAACCTTAAGAAAGTTACTGCTCTTGTTGATGCTTGTGGAGATCCATATGGAAGTTACAAAATTATTGTAGAACCTTGTGGAAGGTACAAAATTATTGCAAATTCTTGTGGAGTTACAAGATTATTGTACATCCTTGCGGAACTAACAATATTGTTGTAAATCATTGAGAAAGATGCTAAATTATTGATGTTTCTTGAGGAAGTTATTAGATTACTGTATATCCTTTAGAAAGTAAATTGATTATTTCGCGAACTTAAATCCTTGAAGATGTTTATTAATTATTGTAGATTCTTGAGGAAGTTACTGAATTCTCGTAGAACCTTAAGAAAGCTACTGATTTATTGTAGAAGCTTAACGAAGTTACTGTAGGTGCTATGGCGAATGCTTGCGGAACTACCAAGGTAATTATAGATCCTTGCGGAACTAACAAGATAATTGTAGATCCTTGCGGAATTACCTTGCGGATGCTATAGTGGATGCTTGCGGAACTGCTAAGGTAATTGTAGATCCTTGCGGAGCGGTGCTATAGTGAATGCTTGCGGAGCTGCCAAGGTAATTGTAGATGCTTGCGGAACCAAGCTATAGTGGATGCTTGCGGAACTGCTAAGGTAATTATAGATCCATGCGGAACGGTGCTATAGTGAATGCTTGCGGAGCTGCCAAGGTAATTGTAGATCCTTGCGGAACTACTAAGATAATTGTAGATCCTTGCGGAACTACTAAGATAATTGTAGATCCTTGCAGAACTACTAAGATAATTGTAGATCCTTGCGGAACTACCAAGATAATTGTAGATCCTTGCGGAACGATGCTATAGTGGATGATAGCGGAACTGCTAAGGTGATTGTAGATCCTTGCGGAACGGTTCTATAGTCGATCCTTGCAGAGCTGCCAAGGTAATTGTAGAACCTTGCTGATCTACCAAGGCAATTGTAGATCCTTGCGAAACAGCCAAGGTAGTGGCACGTCCTTATGGGACTTGCAAAGTAATTGTAGATCCTTGAAGAAGTTGCTAGATTATTGCAAATCCTTGAGGAAGTTACTAGATTCTTATAGATACTTGCTCAACTACCACGATGATTGTAAAACCGGGAAAAGTTATTAAAGGCAAATCAGTTGGTCTGCAAACGCACATTAATTTCAAAATCATTTACATTTCTTCCGGATCTTTATAATCTCTTTTATGTTTGTTTCTAAATTAGTGTCTAGATGTGTTTATTTCTCCTAAAAGCTCAATTTAATTCTGACAATTTCATTTTTTCTTAGAAATACAAATACAACGTGTCAAAAAAACTGAGCATTAAAGCTCTGTAAATTATACAATATTAGACAATTTAAACGGATATTTATCACAACTGTTAAGTAAAAGAATTCTTTACTGAACTATTTAAACATAATTTATATTCTACAAAGGCATCTTTTTTTTTAAGAATACTTAATATTTCTTAACAAACGCGTTTAAGAGCAGACAGCACTCCATTAATGTTCAAGTAGTTGCGTCTTCGATAATTTACTACTGCTTGGGTTTTATAAATCTGTCACTACCTCCAAGACGGTAGTTGGATGCACAAATCATATTTTCGTTCGACTAGTGTCTGGGTGGCAATTATCAATCAACGAATATCCTCAGCCGTTTGGTAATATTAACCCCGCAGATTTGTTTACGTTTCAAAAATGTTTTACCTTCTAAATACACCCTCTATATTTAGATGAAATCTGGTGAGGCTCCGTAAAAAGAAACATTGAGTGACGCAGGACCAACGCAACGATCCCCAAATAATTCCTTATTTTTACAAGTCTTGAGAGTAAACTAAGTCTAGAGAGTAAACTAAGTCTAGAGATTATTAAGTGACACTATGTGTCCAATCTTTACGCGTTTGACAGAATCTATACAATAGTCTTGCAACTAGGGCGGAAAGTTGTCAATTTGACACGAGAGCGAAATTGGGCGCATGAACGAAGTGAGTGCGCACATTCGGTGAAGAGGACAAATGACAATACTGCCCGTCTTGCAAACAATATTTTTTATTACTCATGCGAGCGGACGTATCTTACAAATTTGGAATCCAGGGTACATAAAAAAAATAGAATCAAAAATTAAGAATTTGCTTTTTCAATTATCTCCGGTGGTGTGGATTCGTCATAAGAACTCTTATCAGTCGCCGGTATCACCATAGAATTACATCATTACTCATTTTAAAACCTTTTCTTTAATTTTCATTTTGTAATGAAAAAAAAAATTCATCATTTTTACGTCACTTTTTTAATTGATGCTTGTTGAGGTCTTGATGTTTCATTTAATTGTTTTTTTTAATGTGATTTAGCGATATTGAATATTTGCGTGCGTTACCCAAGTTATGTGGTAATACAACCAAAAGTGGCATTTGTCGCAATAAAAAATGTGCGCCAAGATAGTACTTTTATTATTCGAAGAACCCTTCATTTGAAGAGGGTTTGGTATTTAAATAATATTTTAAAAAATATTTTAAGAATTTACTTTAATAATAAGACATTGTAGTCTCGATTTTTTTTTCTGTTAATTTGCAAGTTTTTGTATAATAAAATTAAATAATGGGATTTGCCTGGGATCTTAAGGAAAAGTCAAAATATACGGTGAAATACATTAAGGGCGGGTAATAATATTTTTTGGTTTAAATATCTATATTTCTGTGATTTTTTCAAAATCATTTTTAGGTTTCATTCATTTTTAGGTTTCTTTATTAATTAATGGACAATATGGACAATTTTCATTGGAATTGTTTAATAAAAATTTGGCTGTGAAAATTCGCATTATTTTATGTAAATTTCTGGAAAATTAAAAAGTTTTTTAAAAAAACCAAAAAAGTTTTTTAAAACTGAAACTTTTAGCTGCAAATTCTTCTAAAAGGTGTCAGGGTAGATTGTCTGCTTGTCTGGCAAAATGCATTAAGGGCAGGTAATATTTTTTGGTAATATTTTTTGGTAATAATTTTAAAAAATATTTTAAGAATTTACTTTAATAATAAGACATTGTAGTCTCGATTTTTTTTTCTGTTAATTTGCAAGTTTTTGTATAATAAAATTAAATAATGGGATTTGCCTGGGATCTTAAGGAAAAGTCAAAATATACGGTGAAATACATTAAGGGCGGGTAATAATATTTTTTGGTTTAAATATCTATATTTCTGTGATTTTTTCAAAATCATTTTTAGGTTTCATTCATTTTTAGGTTTCTTTATTAATTAATGGACAATATGGACAATTTTCATTGGAATTGTTTAATAAAAATTTGGCTGTGAAAATTCGCATTATTTTATGTAAATTTCTGGAAAATTAAAAAGTTTTTTAAAAAAACCAAAAAAGTTTTTTAAAACTGAAACTTTTAGCTGCAAATTCTTCTAAAAGGTGTCAGGGTAGATTGTCTGCTTGTCTGGCAAAATGCATTAAGGGCAGGTAATATTTTTTGGTCTTTTTTGGTATTTTCGTCTTTTATTTTGGGTTTTCTGGAAAAACTAAGGGCTTTTGGATTAGGTTACCTGAAAATACAAATTGCTCGAGAAATGTGTTTTTTTTTCTAATTTTCTTCAAAATCTGTGGAAAATCTAAAAATTCTAGAAATAGTTTCAAAAATAGATTTTTTTTGAATGAAAATATCTCAAAATCCAAAAAGTTTTTCAAAAAACCAAAGAAAGTTTCTGAAAACTAAAACTTTTAGGTACAAATTACTTTACCAAAATGATTCTCGAAACTTCTCTAGAAATCCCAAAAAATCTGTAGCTAGTTCAAAAAATTGTTACAGGGAACATTAGCTGGGAAAATCAGCAACTTTTGAATTTAAATATCTCAAAAACTTGTATACGAAATCTTCCTAAAAATTCAAGAGAAAACCAAAACAATCTCGACCAAGTTCCAAAAAGTGCTACAGGAAAATTTATCTGAAAATATTATTCGTTCGCTCAGCGGCTGTAAAAGTAATTTTCCTGAACGTCCTACAAAGTCTTTTTCTGCCGCTAGCGTTCATAATTTGTGAAACTTGTTTGAAACATAAAAAACTTCATTATAGAAACAATACTAGACGTACAAGAATAGGCAGATAAGATTAAAAAGACGAACTTGAAGGGACAAGACTAGACAAACAATACTATACAGACAAGACTAAACCGTCAAGGCTAGGCAGAGAAGACTAGCCAGACGAGACTAAACAAAGAAGACTAGACAAACAAGTTTATTATTTCTATTTGTTTAGTTTGTCTAGTCTTGTCTGTCTAGACTTATCGGTCTAGTCTTGTCTGTCTAATCTTGTATGTCGTTTAGTCTTGTCTGTCTAGTTATGTATTAGGAGACCTATAAAGTTAAGACTACTTGGTTTTGGATAAAAAATAGTAGTTTATGATACAAGTGTGTGAAGAAGGGCTTTTGTGCACACATTGCGATTAAATCACTCGCCTTCGGCTCGTACTTTAAACTTCGCAACTCATGCACAAAAGCCTTTCATACTCGTGTGTCATACATTATGTTATCTACGAAGCATGTTAAAATACTGTTGAATTTACTAAAAAATAATTGTTTCTTACCGATAATATTGTAAAGATTATAATTTTGACAGACAACATACTTCAAATCACTGACACAATAAGGTTAAAATGAAAAAATATGGTAACTAGTAAAAACACACAGTAATGGGAACGTTTGGTCGTTGTTGATGAGTAGGGAAAGATGGTTCCTTCTAGGCCCGCCACCTCCACTGACCTTCACTCTTCCGGTTTCGACTTCCGGTTTCAATTTTGAATTTTCCCGCTTGCGTCAAATTTTGAATTTTCCCGCCCGCACCGAATTTTGAAATTTCCCGCGCACAGTGCAGGAACAGGAAATGGGGCGGCCGGATGTGTAAAACTGGATGTGGGAAACCTGAAATGGAAGTTGAAACCAGACCTCATACTCAGCGTGGGGTTACATAGACGTCACACATGCGACTACATAGACCTCACACCCAGCCTGGGGTTACATAGACCTCGTACGTGGGGTTACATAGACTTCACACTCTCATCTGTGGGAAACCGGGAGTGGGAAACCGGAAACGGAAGTCGAAACATGAAACGGAAGTCGAAACCGGAAGTTGAAACGGAAGTCGAAATGGGAAGTGAAAACGTCAATGGAGGTGGAGGGCCTAGAAGGAACCATCATTCCCTACTTCTATGTAATCTAGGTTAACCTAGAATCTAGATTAGATTATAGTTCGGTTATGTTATATTAGAGTCAGATAAATCCAAACTGAGAGAAACTGATTAAATTTTAATATATGTCAGAAAATTTATTTTCACTACGCCTATGTTTTTTGTTTAGTGACGCGAGTTTTTGCCATAGCAACAACAAACAGAGATCGTTTAATAATGAGCCTCCATTTGATTTGCATTGGACTTTTACGCACGATTTGGATACTTTTACACACAATTATAATAATGACACCCTTCACATACAATAATGTATTTTTATTAATGTGTTCATTTTGGTGTGTGAGTAGATAAAATATTCTTTAATTAATATCATTAAATTATTTCTTAACGTTTGTTTTACCGCAAAACTTATCAACGTCGTTGATTAAAATAATTAACGTCATTTATAGAATTAAAATAAATAATCACAATCTATTTATTTCTTAAATACATTTTTTTATATAATATTAGTAATTAAAAGCTTATGTAATAAACTTAATTTTTTTGTTTTCTTTTTTTAATGGGTTAATGATAATGAAGCCAAAAACTTTGGTTTTAATATTACAATGTTTGTTTGGTTGGTGTGTGTATGTGATGAAGAAAGTTAGTCACTATCCATCCATTCATTATTCACCAATGGTTTATTAATATTAACGACGTGCGATTTGTTGCTTGGCCTTGGTTCTAAATACCGAGATGGACTTCAATCCTATTGCGAGTTCAGAACAAACTAGACGTTAATATACAAAATATTGTTTGTTGTTTACAGCTAGGATTTTATGAGAACAACATGTTGTTAAACCAAGAGAAGGAAAACAGTTTATGGCTGGAAAATCTCATCTTCGATTTTCAATTTCAAATTAACACGTTGACTGCCAAACAACAAAACTCGTCAGTAGTTTGCCGTGACAGGTACAGTTCAGCAGCAATCAAAGTATCTTAGCAGTCAAATTATCGTGGTAGTCAAAGTGTTTAGAATTATTTAAATAATAGAATTGAAACATATCAAATATGTCATTGGTTCAAACCATGACATCTCATTTTAAACTTTATTTAAATAATCTTATTAAATATTTATTCTGTTATAATTTAAAGTTGATTTTAAGTAGAGAAAAGAGAGACCTATTTTCAGTTAACAATTCGAGAATTTGATCAATTTCTGGCGGTTTTACGAATTTCTCAAGAAATGTGTCCACAATTTGAGATTTTAAAGCACTTAACAAAACCGTTTTGCCATCTATTTGGTAGCAGTATCATTCGACTCTCGTAGAACAACAACCCTTGTTTATGAAAATCTAATCCAAGCGATTTTGGCATCTTTGCTTGAAGGAAATGCTTCGCCATATAACGAGTAATAATCGAAGGTTGCCAGATCTGATACTATGAAGTCATGAAGCACACGCTATCCAAATTGTACAGTTCGAATGGAATTACCTTCTGGCGAGTCATCAAACTTTATCATGTACAAACACTTTCTCTGTTAATCAATTCCGGTCTCTTCTGCTTGATGCAATCATTCAATTTATCCAATTGGTGGCAGTATTATCTTTCACTTCTTCACGTTTATCAGAAATGCTTTGCACCGGCTCATGACTTGTGCTACACGATCGTTTACATTCAACAGTGTTTCAGAAATCATTTTCTCCACGATTGTGTGTAGAACACGCGGGAAAAACGAAATTACTTTCCGAACAAGATTTTCCAACAATTTTGGTTTTAATGTCAACTATTCAACATCTCATTTCAAGTTTTCAATTGTTTGAAACCCGTGATTTAGAATGAACCTATTTTATTAAAAGTCAGTTACTACTTTTCTGCGACTTTGTGTGAAGGCAAAAAAACGAAATTACTATCCGAACAAGAATTTTGATTTCGATTTGAGCTATAAACGTCACATTTAAAGTTCGCAGTTACTTGAAAGACATGATTTAGAATTAACAAATTGCTAGAAGAACTAGTTTACTTACTTAAATAATTAACACCCATTAATCTGAATTTTAGAGTTTATCAAGAAATCCGACTTGCATTTTGCTCCCAATTAATTGAATCCATTTAATCTCTAAATGATTCTAACGTTATCTTCTTTTATCTGTACAGATCGATTATCCAGATATAGAACATTCTACAGCATCTAGCATATCGAGCAGTAGATCAACGAGCATCCAACACATGGATCCCTCGCACAGAACGTTTAATATCATGGTGGAGGACGGCTACGGCTCCCAACAGGGTATGCCGGGCCACCGCCCGGGCCTCTTCAACAAGTACAGCCGGGGCTCCCATTCCTCCGACACCAGCTCCGCCTACAGCGGCTCCGACAAAATGGAAAACTCCGAAATGGACAACGACGAGCTCGACTTCAACGGACTCGTCGAAAGCGTCGTCGACAGCGATGAAGACGACGACCTTGCAGAAAGCATGGAAGTAAGAAAATAAAAATACCCTTTTAATACATTTCTTCTTAATGTTACAAATATCAATTGATTTATAAGAATAAAATTTGTTGCTATTTTCTAAAATTTCATTCCCTGGTGAAAATTAAGTGTCGTATGAAGTGTCGTTGAAGTGTCGTCAAAGTGCAAGGAAGTGTTTCTGAGTCAAACAATGTGGCGGGCGACACAAATACCAAACACTTTACCTAAACAAATACCAAAAACAGTTCAACGAAACTTGACAGATACTTCGATTGCGCGAATATCAACACTTCCCTACACCTCGATTGCGCGAATGTCAACATTTCTCCGACACATCACAATAAATCAGTTTAACGACACTTCACTGATACTTCGATTGCGCGAATGTCAACACTTCCCCGACACTTAACTGTTCAAATTTCAGCGTTCCAATAGGCAATGTCTTGACAGTTATTGATGCCACTTTGTTGACGCATTACCGACACTTCATCGATACTTCGGTGATTGATATTGACTTAAATTTTGTTCTTTTATAGAGTTTAACAGTGAGGGATCGAGTCCGAGATTGTTTGGAAAAAGACCCTTCAGAACGTACGGATGACGATATTGAAGCCTTACTGGAATTCACGCAGCATTTTAAAGCATTTACGAATATGACTTTTGCAGTGAGACGAGCGCTTTGTGCCGTCATGGTAAGTCGTTCAACTCTTTTAGGCGCGGCGGTACTAAAAATGTCCCACCTTTGATGCGTAAATATGTGTTAAAATTAACAAATATCCGTGCCTCAAAGGGTTAACAAGTTTTATGATCGTCACAAATTTCATCCAATTTTTCTCATTAGGTGTTTGCTGTGGTTGAAAAATCGGGGACTATTGTAATGAACGACGGCGAAGAATTGGATTCTTGGTCGGTTTTGGTGAACGGCATGGTCGAGGTCGTGTTCCCAGGGGAAGAGCCGCAGAACTTGTGTACTGGCGATTCCTTCGGAATTCTACCGACCATGGAGAAATTGTACCACAAAGGCGTGATGAGGACCAAATGCGACGATTGCCAATTCGTCTGCATCACACAGTCCGACTATTATAGGTACCACCTCTTCAATATAATTCCAAGAAAAACTTATCCATATTTGCTTTTGAAGTAAATGTATTTTAGGCACGAATATTTTAGTATTTAGTAACTCAGACTTTTTTTATTGTCCGAAATAACGTTGTTAATTGTTAAGTAAAGTCTATATTCTGCTTACTCGTTTCCGTTTTTTGCAGGAGAAACACTTTCAAAACATTAGAATGTTGGTTTATATTTCTTTTAAGACTAGACAGGCAAGACTATACAGGCAAGACTAGACATACAAGAGTAGAGAGACTATAGTATACAGACAAGACTAGACAGACAAGACTAGACAGACAAGACTAGATTAGACAAGACTCACTAAAAGTGGTTCGGGAGAAGCTCTCACTATAACCCCTATTCCACCTTGGCTTTTAGTATGCGCCACCCCGGTATCGCATAATTGCATTCATTCAGGGTGGGCAGCCCGGACGGCTAGTGAAAACCGCCCTAGTTGGTGTCTCCCCGACCAGGATTCGAACCCGGGTGATTAGATAAGACTAGACAGACAAGACTAGACACACAAGACTAGACACACAAAACTAGACAGACAAGACTAGATTAATAAAAACTAAATAATTTAGCTGCTAATTATACATTTCCCTCCTCACTTTTACACTTTTCTTTGTAGTAATTACATCTTTAAAAAGAAATCTAACCTGTCCTTGTTAATTTATGACTTAACTGATTTCACTAATTAAACTCATTATTATCGTAAACAGGATACAGCATCAAGGTGAGGAAAATATAAGAAAACACGAAGTCGACGGGCAGGTGTTGATGGTGACCGAGTTAAGGGGTTCCATTGAATCGCAGAATAATCGTAGAGGTCACGTGGTGATTCGCGCCACCCCCGAGCGATTAATGGAGCAGTTAATTGAGGAGAACGGGTTGACGGACCCGACTTACGTGGAAGACTTCCTTTTGACGCACAGGATGTTCATTAAAAGTCCTCTGCACGTCGCTGGACAACTCCTGGAGTGGTTCCAGAAATTGGAAATCAGAGATCGAGTTACTAGGGTGGTTTTGTTGTGGGTTAACAATCACTTTACCGATTTCGAAACTGATCCGGACATGATTGAGTTTTTAGAGACTTTCGAACAAGGTTTGGAAGAGGCTAAAATGAAAGGACAATTAAGATTATTGAACATTGCTTGTGCTGCTAAGGCTAGAATAAGGAACGTTGTGTTGGCTAGGTCTAGCAGGGACGAGCCTTTGAATTTCCAGATTATGGGCGGATACGAACGCAACTTTGGCATTTTCATCTCCAAAGTTGATAAGAAGACCAAAGCTGAAGACGTCGGTTTAAAACGAGGAGATCAAATCCTCGAAGTTAACGGACAAAGCTTTGAACACGTTTCCCACGCCAAAGCCATGGAAGTTTTGAGAGGCACTACGCATTTGAGCATCACAGTTAAATCCAATCTGTTGCATTTCAAAGAGATGCTCAACACTCCCGACAATTCCCCCAGGCCGCGAGGCAGAAAGACTTCCGAAATCTCCAAATTACAACCCGATCCCAGAGCCAGGCTGAGCAGCGTCGATGGCCATTTGATCCTAAGCCAGGACGGCTCTCCCTGCGCTCAACCCATCACCATCAACAGTCCCCAGAAAGAAGTGAAGAAAGCTAGTTTTATGACGTTGGGACCCAAGAGGCGGATCCAAAAGGCTCTCATGAAAATGAACTTGCTACCTAAAAACATTATCAAGTAAGTAATAGATTTGTTATATATAATAAATGCAATTAATACAGTAGTCACAGTAGACACAGATTTGACTAAACAAGACTAGACACAACGAAGATTGGCGCTAGGTCTCTAGTTCCAACATTTATACTTTTCGTAAATTATTTAATTAAAACTACTTTTGGCGCCAATGGAAATAACTAAGGTCTATATTCTGCTTACACATTTTCCGTTATAATATAGTACAACAATAAATTTGGTAAAGGTTACAGTAATTTTTTTTTTTGTTAGTCTTGGTTCAGATCAAGTGGATAATTTCAATTCTGCGTCGGGTCTCGGCACAAATCTCTACCATTCCCAGAGCAATCCCGACCTGATGTCGATATGTTACGACGATCTACGGTGTGCCGATTACCCGGAGCACGTGCTGAAAGTTTACAAACCCGACCAAAGCTACAAATACCTACTCATACACAAAGAGACGACGGCGCACGAGGTGGTCATGCTTGCGCTGCAGGAATACGGAATGACGGACCCAAGCAGCAACTTCAGTCTGTGCGAAGTATCCGTGACGGATACGCAAACAATCAAACAGCGCAGGCTGCCGGACCAGTTGCAAAATTTGGCGGAGAGGATTGGGTTGAGCAGTCGGTATTATTTGAAAACGAATGGCATCCACGAGACGTTGGTGTCTGATGAATTAGCTCCTGAATTGGTGCGGGAAAGTGCTGTACACTTTTTACAATTGAATGCTGTTGAAGTTGCTATTCAACTTACACTACAGGTAAGATATTACTCTATACAAAGAAAGGAAATTCTAAATATTTGCAAAAAAATTGTTTCAAATCTTTCAATTAGTTTTTCTTTGGCATTGTGAAGAATTTGTTCCTTCACGTGCAATAATCCTTTTGAAACCACCTATTAAATATGATTATTTGATATTTGCGTTTACAGGACTTTAGTATATTTAGACAAATAGAACCGACGGAGTACATAGACGACCTGTTCGAATTGAAATCTCGATACGGAACGCCCATGCTCGACCAGTTTGCCGCTTTGGTCAACAGGGAAATGTTCTGGGTTGTGACTGAAGTGTGTAGTGAACACAATCCCGTCCGTCGAATGAAAATTATAAAACAATTCGTAAAAGTTGCAAGTAAGATTATCCCTCCACCCTCCACTTATGTCCAAATTGAAAATAATTCTTGTTTAGGGCAATGTAAGGAGTGTAAAAATTTCAATTCGATGTTTGCGATTATCAGCGGCTTGGGACACGTGGCAGTGTCAAGACTGAGGCAGAGTTGGGAGAAGTTGCCGTCGAAGTATCAGAGGATATTTTGCGAGCTGCAGCAGCTCATGGATCCGTCGAGGAACATGAGCAAGTATCGCCAACTCGTCAGTTCCGAACAAAACCAACCACCAATTGTAATTATAAAGTGAAAAATGTAACCAGAAATTGAAATTTACTGCGTCTTGTTTTTATTTGCAGATACCGTTTTATCCCGTGGTGAAGAAAGATTTGACGTTCATTCATTTGGGCAATGACAGCAAAGTTGAAAACTTGGTGAACTTTGAGAAGCTGCGAATGATTGCCAAGGAAGTGAGGAGCTTGAGTAATATGTGCAGCAGCCCGTATGATCTTTTGACAATGCTTGAACTTGGAGGACAACCCACCAGTACAGCAATGGTTGCTTTGAATCAGATGACCACTCAAGCTTCTCAACACCATGCACAAGGTAAATAATTACTACTACATATTTTCGTAGTTGAGCTATACCCTGCGGCTTCGCTCGCGTATATTTTGGATTTTTTGTCCAAACCCTATGGATATGAGCACAGATTATTTCAACGTCAACGTCAATATTTTTTGTTAGGTCAAGCAACTGTTAAGAGAAGGAAAAAGTCCGCAGCAGCTCCAAACCCAAAGAAAATGTTTGAAGAGTCCCAAATGGTGCGAAGAGTCAAAGCCTATTTGAATAATCTGCAAGTGGAAACGGACGAAACCAGGCTGCACGATATGTCGTTGGAATGTGAGCCGATTATCGGTAGCACGACGACCGGGCCGGGAAACGCGCGCAGCAAAAGACACGCGTCTCCTGCACCTTCCACGACTAGCAGCACGAGCAGCGCCAGCGATGAGAGAAAACCAACGGCGAAATTCGGTAAGTAACGGCTTTTTGAATAATTTTCGTGTCTGTCGTTTTGCATCCACTTTCTCTCTGGTTTGCTGAAGTTTTTGCATTTCGCCTAATCCCGAACTGTTGTTGCAAACAAACATACAGAACATTTAATTCAGTTAACATCACTAAAATAATTAACGTACTCGCCAAAAATGCGTTACATTTTATAATTTGGAAACTTCCTTCATCTTTTACCGATTGCTGTATAAATAACTGCCTCACAATTAATAGAATAACAGTTTAATTCAAGATCTAAATTAGCACAGATTGATCAAAACGAAAAATCTGCAATTATTACACTGGTTAAGACATTTCTGCCAAACTTTGTCACTGGACCAATTGTGCAGAAACTGTGTGTTTGGCCTGAAGTCTGAAAGCTGGTAACCTGATCAACCACTAAAGGATCTAGGTTATGGCCCCATATTTAGCAACTCTACAATAATGATAAACTGCAACAGTTTTTGCCTGGTGTTGGATTGAACACCGCACCGGGTGTTCATCGTGTTTCCTCAGTGTGATCATCATGTTTCCTCAGTACAAGGATCGGATTTGCTCAGTATAAGGATCGTATTTCCTCAGTATAAAGATCATGTTTCGTCGGTGTAAGCATCGTGTTTCCTCAGTGCATCATTATATTTCCTCAGTGAAAGCTCTCTATGTTTCTTCGCATCGTAATGTCAAAGGTTTGTTTAAACCACTCTTTAGCTTCTGTTGCATATCAGATGAAAGGGGTTTGAAAGACCAAAAGAAGAGAAGAAGAATATGGTCTTCCCATATGCACTTTGCAGTTCCTAAGATTCGGAGAAGCCAAAAGATCATTGTTTTTTTCAGGCAAATCATTAGGAATGAGAACTTCTAGGAGTAAGGAAAAGGTTTCCTCAATGTAGGCATCATGTTTCCTCAGTGTAAGCCAAAATATTGTTTAATTGTAACGCCAAAATATTGTTTAAACCACTCTAATAGCTTATGTTACATATGCGATGAAGGAAGACTTAATGCTCAATAGAAGAGACGAAAAATATTATCTTCCCATATGCATTTTGCGGTTCCCAAGATTTGTAGAAGCCAAAAGATCTATATTGGTATTTCTGCTTTGCTTTATTGGAGAGAATCCTCCTCAAATTCTTCAGGCAAATCATTTGGGATGAGAACTTGTAGGAGAGAGGAAAAGGTTTCTTCAATGTAGGCATCAGTGTTAGCATTGTAACGCCAAAGGATTGTTTAAACCAGTGTTTCTCAAACTTATGTGTCTCATCGCCCACCTGTGATATGCTAAAGTTAATAACGCCCCGCCAAATCACGAAATTTTTATTATAAAACAACGAAAATACTTAAATATTCACTAGGAATTTAGCAAAGTTGAAAGTAAAATTTAATTTTATTTAATTTAGTAAAGACAAAGAAAGTGAAGGCATTATAATTTTTACAGAAATAAAATTATAATAATTTTTTTTCAGAAACTTGAAAAGTTGGTAGATTTTTTTCAAAGGTAGTAGATTTGGGCCAGACACTAAAAGGTGGCAGAACTAACGAAAAGTTGGTAGAGTTATTAGCGCTGGCTGCGTGTGTGTGTGTGTGTGTACGATTATTGATACTCGGCCAGCAGCGAATAGCAGACGAACGTGGCCGTTTGTATAAAGGCCGGTCCAGACGCTCCGTTTTGCACAACGTTTTGTCTGCGCAGTTCAACACGTTGCAGATAAAACGTTGCGTGTGGACAGGTAAACTGCGCAGTTTTGAGAACTGCGCGGAAACGGTACAGTTGCAGCGATAACTGAGCTAAAGGGCATATATATCCATGAACTGTGCAGACAAGTCGGCGCATGTGGACGGTAGCTCCGTTTTCCGATTCATTTTGTTCCTCAGTTTCTTTGTACGTGTTTATTTAATATATTATTATTAATATATTATATCTCTATAAGGAGCAACTTATATTATTATTAATAAATTAAAATTCTATGTTCAGACCCAACAATTTTATTTTATTTAGTCTTAAAACAATTTTTTAAATTTTGTTTCTAAAGGTAGATAATATTAAATTACATTAGGATTATGCTAAACAGTTTCTTAACACACAGCATGCCAAAATTAACCAGCGTAGTACCTCCTCCATGACGATGTCACTAAAACTGAGCGAAATATACAGATATAACTGCACCGTGTGGACACTACAAATTGCAACGTTTTCCTTCCGTCTTAAGACTGCGCAGACAAAACGTTGTGCAATACGGAGCGTCTGGAAGTATTTGTTTGTTTTAAATTAACAGAAATACATTATATAGCTCCTGATACATACCGCCCCCTATATCGTCCCCTGGCTACCTACCGCCCCCTATATCGCCCCCTGGCTACCTAGCGACCCCCAAAACTAAGTCATCGCCCACTGGGGGGCGATATCGCCCACTTTGAGAAACGAAGGTTTAAACCACTATGATAGCTTCTGTTACAAATGCGATGAAGGAAGATATAAAGCTCAATAGAAGAGATGAAGAATATGTTGGAGAAGTTAAAAGATCATCATTGGTATTTATGATTTGCTTCATTGGAGACTTGCGTTTGAGCTGTCTTACAGAGGTGTCTGGAAAGAAAGGTATATCATTGGCAATCTGAAACAAGATAAATAGATTTTAGTAAATGGCAATAGAAAGTTTTATGGCTGGGTGTTGCCTTAGTCACTTCGCTGGAAACCTTCTTCTCATCACTCCGTGGAGGAGGAGTAGAAGAAGGTCCAAGGTATTTGTATTTTACTGTCCAAATGATGTTAAGAAACCAAAAGCTCAATCATTGCTGCTTTTGTTTAACTGTCATAAAAGGATAAATGCAAACGTCCAAATGTGTCCAAATTGTTCCTAGAAGTGAAGATTTACTGTACCATATCCTCAAGACACGATTATTGTATGACAACTGTGAAACTGGCAATATTGGTAAAAAAATACAGCAGAAGACAACTTACTGTCTTTACAACTTACAACTTTAGGTCATTATGTAAGAAACTTACATAATGACCTAAATTTTGAAGGTAAGGCTTCCTTGAATGCGCCTCATTTACTGCTTTAAGAATTCTGAATCACTTTATATGTGACTTAAACTTGACAAGTTTAGGCAACAACTGTCTTACCTTTATGTTTTGGTGGTACAAGAAGTCAATTCATCTTGACAAACCATATGCCATCAATAACCAGAGACAATCTGATTAATTCTTGGACATAGACATTCCTATGAATGTGTCTATACACCAGATTGATTTCCGTTGTTCTCAAAGAAGTAAGAGCTGAAATTGGGTAACAACTATTTTACCTAAATATTCTGCCAGTGGGAGAAACCATTGCATCTTAATAAAACCATGTACCAGGATCCAGGATCATGGTGCTACAGTCATGGGATCTCCTCCCCCAGTCTACACTTGTTCTGGGTGTCTTGATCTTAGACACAAGTGTATGGAGCCCTTACAGTTTTTAACGTGGTTGGCAAACCACTATTCGGGGAGGTACCACGTACTCTTACCATCAATTATCTTACCATACGTCCAAGAATCCATCAATTTGACATAAATTTAACAATCAACCAAGAAATGGTAGAAAACTTCTTGAGCTCAAAAGACTTGAAGTGACCAGTGTAATTATTGTTCGGCACGAAACGAAATCAACAAAGGAATGTTCTGTATAGTTGATTGCCACAGTTCCATCTTCTTTATAACTATTATTTGCTTATTTTGGTTTGTTTTTTGTTTTATTTTAATGTTGTGCGTGTATGTTAGGTTCTGCATCACCACAAGCTGTAAAGAAACTTTTATCTCTCTCAGAACCCAACAAGACGCGTCCGCACCAGCCGAGGCAGTTACATAGCAATTTGGGGCTCAATGCACAGTCTAGTCCAGCTGTACGGAGGGCCCCAAGTGCCACAGGTTAGCTTACTTAACATTTAACTATCTAATAAGGCCACGCGTAATTCGCATTAACGATAATAACAGTTTTTGGAATTGTATTTATTCATTTGTGAAAATAACTTCTGTTGTGTTTAGTTAATTGAGTGTGTTGTGATTTTTGCAGGTAGTTATTCTAGTTACGGATCACATAGTTCTAGTAGCTGTGGAAATGGTGGCCGAGCCATGCATGAGAGGTCACATTCCGATACCCCAACTCCCTTACCTTCTGTAGCCTTATCAGCTGAGAGTAGCAGCGTCACTTCGCTTAGTAATTTACCCTTAAGAAAAACGCATACTTCCGGTAAGTTTTCCCAAAACGGTCGAGGAATATCTTACTAAAACCAAAACATATTAAGATATAATTCTAATTAAGTTTGATAATATAGTTATATTTTCCGTATTGAATCGTTGAGACGATGCTTCTGATGACCATTTTTCCTCTTAAATAGTTATATGTTTTGGGTAGAAACAAATTGGGCTGTAGTCAGTGATGTTACTAGTTACGGCAGAGAAATGATGGATTAAAAAACCACTAATCCACTAAAATTGTTTGAAATGCCTAAAAGAAAATCAACAGACATGATTTTTATTTGTCATGAATTATAAGCCCGGTTGCGGCGGCGCGAATATTTGAGCAGCCAGGTATAGCAGCCAATCGAGGTTTCTCCGTGCCGAAAGTCATTTTAAGAAAAAGTTTCGGAAAACAAAATACGCTTGGCTGCTACAAGTACATGGAGACTGACGCCACCACATACATTCGCTACACTCGCTTCGCCAAGAGCTGCCGTTCAATCACGCGTGTTCTAATGGCTGCCCCAGCCTGGAATTCGTGGTCGCCTAAAGCGCGGGCTACCATACACCGTCATGTGTTAGACTGGCTGCCTAGTGCCCGGGAGGCATAAAAGCTTAAAATTTGTAATTATGAGAGTTCAATAAGTCGTATCAGGCTCAGAATTCTATAATTCTTATTATTTTTATTTAGTTGAGTTTGAAGATTTTGATATTATTAAATAGTAACATTTGTATCTTTTCTTCAAAGATTATCATTTCTAGGAAATTTGTATATCGGCAAAAAAGTTGACATCATTAGTATATCATTAGTTATATAGAACCCAAAAACTTTCTTAATGTAATTCCATGTCAGTCGTGGTGTTTGCCAGTGAAATAGTTGTTTTTAAGAAATTTTTTTTATAGAAAGATTAGTTATACTAATGATGTCAACTTTGTGAACGATATGTATACAATGATTTCCTAGAAATTATAATCTTTGAAGAAAAGATACAAATGTTACTATTTAATAATCTATAATTCTCGATGACTGTTCAATAACTCATGCTCGGCTATAATTCTCGATGACAGTTCAATAACCCAGCCTCGGCTATAATTCATGATCACAGTTCAATAACTCATACCAGACTTGGCTATAATTCTCAACGAAAGTTAAATAACTCATATTCGGCTATAATTCTCGATTTCAGTTGATTAACTCATACGAGGCTCGGCTATAATTCTCGATGACTGTTCAATAACTAGTACTTGGATATAATTCCCGATGATGAATCTCATAGTTGAAATTCTCGGCTATGGAGAAAGTCAAAAATAACAGTTCATTAACTCATATCAGATCTGGCTTCAATTCTCGTCAAATGTAAAAAATGTTCAATAACTCTTGCCTGGGTATAATTTTAAGAGGAGTGTCAAAAATGTTCAATAACTCGTGCGCTAGCTATAACGTCGCTAGCTATAATTGTGAGAGGAAGTATTTTCTCTAGTCTGTTTAACATGGACGAAAAGAACATCTTTCACATCTTGACAGTGAGACTCAGTGTTCTTAATGGTCCTTGGTCCATCTTGAAAACGAAACTATGTGCTTTATTGTTATATGTCCTTGGTTAATTCTGGGACATTTGGACATGCTGATGTAGTAATAGCCGTTTCATTATGATACTTATTATCAAGAGACTATCTGGTTAATCTTTGGGTAAACCAATGATATATTTTGGGACAATTTGGGGTGATGTACAAATTGCATTTTTCTTGTTCAGAAAAAACCTAAAGCTGAAATTGGGAACAACTTGTCTTATCTTCTCATATCTCAGCAGTATAATTCATATAATCTGTATAATCAATACTTCCTCTTCATTGCTATTTATTTATCTGGAAGATATCTGTTGCATGCGTTCTTTACAAGAAACCAAAACAAAACCGTTACTTTTATTTGTTTTTTTTTATTTTTGAATGATTTGCATGTAAATCTATGTATGTATCTGTAGGCTCGGTGGCTTCTTCGGATTCTGGACACAGCACCAACAGTTCCGGAGACACGCCGCATTACTTGCCGAGGTGTTCGAGTCCGCCGCGCCATCCGCCCCCCGTCACTGGTACGTAGCGATCTCTCGCCTCTTGAGAAACTCTCCTTCAAACTTTCAATCGATCTAATTCTTTACTTTCACTGACTCTTCATTTATTTCACTGGAGGTAAATGTCTTTCGGTTTCGCTGTTATGCGCATGCTCACTGTACATTGCCCTTATGCATTTTATAATTTCATTTTTATTTTTTGGGTTAGGTAAGTTAATTGATTGTTTTCGATGTAAATATGGTTAAGTCGAGGAATATTGTAAAAAACAAACAAAGAGTAAAACTGTGCGAATGTTTATTTTGCAATTTACTTTAGGTAGGAGATAAGACTGTTGAAAATGTTCCTTAATTTATTATGATAAAAGTTTTTGATTTACAATGTTTCTTTTTTGAAATGCTGATTTTATTTCACAGAACAGAAAGGTAATAAAAGTTAATCTGCAGACAGATATAGACTAAAAAAGACTGGACTATTCCAACAGTCAGGATAAGCACAGATAAGACTAGAACAGACAAGGTTAGACGCAAAAGTCTAATCAGGCAAGATTATTCAAACAAGATCGGACAAAGCTAGAGGGTCAAAACTAGTCAGAGAAGACTAGACAGTCAAGATTAGGCAGACAAGATTACACAAACAAGACTAGACAGACAAGTCTAAGCAAACAAGGCTAGACAGACAGGAGTCTAGAGACTAAACTAGACAGGCAAGACTAGACAGGCAAGGGTAGCCAGGCAAGAGTATGCAGGCAAGACTATACAGGCAAGACAAGACAGATATGTTTAAACAGACATGACTAGACAAGACTGGACAGACTACGCTAGAACTGATAAGAGTAGAACAGACAAGGTTAGACGGACAAGACTAGTCAAAGAAGACTAGACAGGCAAGACTAGACAGACAGGACTAGACAGGCAAGACTAGACAGACAGGACTACGCAGACAATACTAGACAGGCAAGACTAGACAGGCAAGGCTAGGCATGCAAGAATAGACAGGCAAGACCATACAGGCAAGACTAGACAGGCAAGGCAAGACAGATATGTTTAGACAGACACGACTAGACAAGACTGGACATACTAGGCTAGAACTGGTAAGACTAGAACAGACTGGGCTAGAACTGGTAAGACTAGAACAAACAAGGTTAGACGGATTAGACAAGTCAAAGGAGACTAGACAGGCAAGACTAGACAGGCAGGAATAGACAGGCAGGACTAGGCACGCAAGACTAGACAAGCAGGACTAGACAGGCAGGACCAGGCACGCAAGACTAGACAGGCAGGACTAGACAGACATGACTAGGCAGACAATATTAGACAGGCAAGGCTAGGCTTGCAAGAATAGACAGGCAAGACTAGATAGGCAAAGCAAGACAGATATGTTTAGACAGACACGACTAGACAAGACTGGACATACTAGGCTAGAACTGGTAAGACTAGAACAGACTAGCTAGACTTGGTAAGACTAGAATAGACAAGGTTAGACGGACAAGACTAGACAGGCAAGACTAGACAGACAAGTATAGGCAGACAAGACTGGACAGACAAGACTAGACAGGCAAGACTAGACAGGCAGGACTAGGCACACAAGACTAGACAGGCAGGACTAGACAGACAAAACTAGACAGACTGGACTAGGCAGACAATACTGGACAGGCAATACTAGACAGGCTAGATTAGGCATGCAAGAATAGACAGGCAAGACTAGACAGGCAAGACGAGACAGATATGTTTAGACAGACACGGCTAGACAAGACTGGACAGACTAGGCTAGAACTGGTAAGACTAGAACAGACTAGGCTAGAACTGGTAAGACTAGAACAGACCAGGTTAGACGGACAAGACTACTCAAAGGAGACTAGACAGACAAATATAGGCAGACAAGACTTGACTGACAAGATCAGACAGACAAGACTAGACAGGCAGGACTAGGCACGCAAGACTAGACAGGTTGGACTAGACAGACAAGACTAGACAGACAATACTAGACAGGCAAGACTAGACAGGCAAGACTAGACAGGCAGGCCTAGACAGACAAGACTAGACAGACAGGGCTAGGCAGACGATACTAGACACGCAAGACTAGACTGGCAAGGCTAGGCGTGCAAGTATAGACAGGCAAGACTAGACAGGCAAGGCAAGACAGATATGTTTAGACAGACACGACTAGATTAGCTAGTTTAACAGTTAAACTAACAGTTTCTAGCTAGAACTGTTAAGACTAGAACAGACAAGGTTAGACGGACAAGATTAGTAAGAGAAGACTAGACAGACAAGACTAGACATGCAAGACTAGACATGCAAGACTAGACAGACAAGACGAGACAAACAAGAGTGTGCAGACAAGACTAGACAGACAAGACTAGACAGGCAAAAATGGACAGGCAACACTAGACAGGCAAGACTAGACAGGCAAGACTAGACAAACAAGGCAGGACTAGACAGACATGACTGCACAGACATGACTGCACAGAAAAGACTAGATAGCCAGACAGTACTAGACAGGGAAGACCACACACAATTTAATGAACAGACAAGACTGGACTGGCAAGACTTGAATAGACAAGACTTCATAGAGCTTAGTAGACATAAACGTTTCTAGTCTTTCATATCTATTAACCCATTTTTGACCACTGTAGACAAGCAGGTACAACGGTATTTATTTTAACCCTATATTGAGTGTAGCAGTTTGGGCAAAAATGGGTTAATGTCTATCAACTATAGACAAATATAGATGTAGGGAAGTAATAATTGACTAAGATTGTATCATATTCGTGAACGTTTTGTATCATATTTGGTGTTTGGTATTAGGCTGGTGTCCAAAACGTCCCGGTACTATGCCCCCTTGTCCTCACGCTGTGGCCGTCTTGCCCCCTTTGCCCCAAGCTTTCCGTAACGGTGCGAACGGTAAGTAGAACCTATCTGGCTTTAGAATATCATAAAGATCATGAACCGCTTGCGCTTGTGTATTGGCCTCCCGCACTCTGCGCCGCTTCCATTTGCTCTCCACGCGAAGACACGAACGCATAAATAGTGATGAGGCGGAGTCGCCTTGTTGTGTAAAGATTTAATTGTTTTGTGTTTGGGGTAGGTGGTCGTCGTCCTCCTCCGGCTTATAGTGTGGCTGCTCAAATGGCTCGTTTGCATAGATTAGGTCGAGCTCATTCGCACGAGGGAGTCACACAGGGTTACCATTATCATACGGACCCTGACACCGATCACGGTACGTGCTTCCAGTTAGTTTACAAACACGGCGAATAATCACAAATTTCCAAGTGCAGGTGATGATTTGACAGACACTCACTCATCGACTGCCGATTACGATACTGTTATTGTTATGGTTTGACGGACGTACTGTTGTTGCTACTGACTGGACTAAATCCAACTAAGTATGCTAATTTAATCAAATGACTAACCATGTGACTAAACTAATTCATTATGCAATTGCACTCAACCGACTAAAATAACTGAGAAATTATTTAAGTTTTTTTTTCACGTTTTAATCACACTCAAACAAGGTAAGATGTTGAATCTGGTACAACAATTTTTGGCAGTCAATGACTTTTGCCCCACCTAATGCAAGATTTACAGGGTGCGTTCACAAAGTTTCAAGACTGATTTTTTCCTGAGTAGGGGAGGGTGCGCAGATCGGTTCCACCAACAGGGTAAAGTAGTTGGGGTGACAGATAAACGACCGCAGCAGCTGCCGTTGCCTCCGATACGCTGGAGTGATTATACCCTTGTCAAAAACTCTGAGGCTCTCGGAGAGAGTGCTCCAGAGGTTTTTTTCCTGAATAGGGGAAGGGTGCGCAGATCAGTTCCACCAGCAGGGTAAAGTAGTTGGGGATGACAGATCAACGACCACACCAGCTGCCGTTTCCTCCGATACGCTAGAATGAGTAGACCATTGTCGAAAACTCTGAGTGTTTCGGAGAGAGTGATCCGCCGTTCGAAGGATTGAGTCCGCCGCGTCTGCTCGGAGATCAAAGACGTGGGTTCTACACCACGGCAATGCTCCCTCTCATACGTCGCTCGCCGCCGGCGAAGTTTTGGCCAAGTTTAACGTGGCAACACTGCTGTACACATCCTACAGCTCCCAGCGACTGCTTTTTGTTTCCGTAATTCTAAACAGACCTGATAGGGCAGCGATTACAGCGGTCCAGGCAGCTTCGACTAGGTCCCTTGACAACCTTCCGCGCGAAAATTCCAGGGAGCCTATGAACAATTCAAAAGGGACTTCTAGGTTTTCTGTACAAAAAAAGTTTAATAAACAAACCTTCAGTTCTGAGACCAGTCTCGAAACTTTGTGAACACACCCTGTACAAACACATTATGCGGGGGCGGCTGTAGGTGCGTTTTAAATTTTTCACGTTTTCTTCAAAAATTCCTTTCCTCTTGCGCGTCGAAACGGGAAATAATATTTAGATATTGTATAATAACTTGAATTGTATAAACATAATTTGAATTCTAATATAAAGGATAATTTGAATTGATTCAAACAAAAAGTGGTGGTACCCGATTCACACAATACATTACATGTAATGCTCCCGAATGTAACAAGCATGAACCGCTACACCATCAAGCCACGCAACCCATTCCCACGATTAAACCTTAAACTGTTTACTGTTTCAGATGACGAGGAGACTCAGGTGTCAGCAGTTTAATTCCGCCTCTTCGCGTTGACCAGTGAACAATTTTTATCTCTCTTCATATCTTACCTACGATAGGTGTTTTTAAATACTCATTATGTAACTGTGTTTCCGTATGCACACTTTACAAAAGGTACTGAGGCTAATCGACTTCGAGGTTTCGATGGGAATTAGCCCCATACTCACGTACCTGATTTTTAATTATTATTATTTATTGTATATATATATGGAAGAATTATGGCGGAGCGTTTTTTTGCTGAGGTTTGTAGCGACGATTTTTTTTTGTAATTACTGTGTACTATTTCTCTTTTGTTTTAAATTAATTTAAAGTTAAGTAGTGAAATATTTTGTAAAAGAAACTTTGATAAATTTTTGTTTTATCATCTACTACTTGTACATATTATGTTTATTTTAATTTTGTTTTAATCGAACTGCGACTACTTTGTGTGTTTAAACGAATCATTCCAGTTTATTGTCCCTTCGAGAGCTAATATTTATTTCAAACATGACAATTTGATTAGTAGATTTTATGTTGTTGTTTTGAAAGTAGATTTACTGTTAAGATATCTTCCTTAAGCTATAACAGATTTTTACAGGAAAAAATTATAATAACCCCTTTCTATAACTTTACCTGCGTAAGTTAGATAGCTAAAAACTTTATTGTCTCTTAAAAATACTTCTTTTTTTCTATAACTCGCGAGTTTACTTGCGTAAATTAGATAAAAAACTAACTATGCAGATAGTTTTGTTATCTTTTTGTTATCTTCTTAAAATATTTTTTTGGTAAATATTCATTTTCCATTTCCTTTCTTTTTACCAAACCAATTTTGGAATGTTTATTTTTAGGTAATGTGATTAAACTAGTCCCCAAATATGTTTCTAATTATTTTTTTATGTTTTTGGAAAAAGTACAATATTCTAATATTGTTAATTAATTATTTTTGTATTGAGAGCTGTTGTACAAAATGGATTTACATATTCGGAAAGCACGGAATGTTAGAATACTGTCCTTCGTGCTAAATCACTTTTTATTTTTTTTATAGAAACATTTATTATTACGAGATATTACAAATATTACTACATTATTACATGTAATATACTTATTAAGTGAATGTATATCTGTATATTAGTGTACAAATCTCTTTAATTCAATAAAATTGTCTTTAATGGTAATTATAACTTAACTAGAAGGAGAATAACTTGATATATTGTGGGTCAAACTAAATTTAATTTGTCTAAAATTATCTGGCTTCTTGCTATGGTAGCGTTAATATGAATTCCTACGATATTAATAAATGTTATCTTAATATTTTATTTTGTTTCTTTATCATATGTTATTACTCAATAGGTCAGGTGAGGAGTTTGTTGGAAAGAATTTACAGTTTTATAAATGTTGGCAAATTTTTCTCTGTAGCAACTTTTGAACGAGGACTAGACAGACGGGTTAGAATATCCGGTGTGCAACAATGCATTCCCCCTCCTCCAAAAAAAAAATAAACAAGACCAGTCAGACAAGACTAGACAGACATGACTAGACAGACAAGACCAGACAGACAAGACCAGACAGAAAAGATCAGACAGACAAGACCAGACAGACAAGACCAGATAGACAAGACCTAGTAACCCTACCATCTGTCAACAGCATGGACATAGGGCAGATATTGGAGCGTGTGCAGCATTCCGGAAGGCGCTGACGGAGGCGAGGCGCAATCAACAATCGAGAAAGAGCTTAAAATAATACAGCTAAATGCGATGCGGTGCCGTGCTGCGCTTGACCTCTTAAATGTGACAACTGCAGATCTCGAAATAGACATCGTACTGGTGAGTGAACCAAACAAAAGACTAATAGAGGTAGACTGGTTTGCTGACAAGAACAAAGACGCCGCTATCAAAGTCCTAAGCCAGATCCCCATAGTTCTAGACAGTGGCTATGGTGTGGGCTTTGTATAGATCGAAATGCAACAGATTGTCATCTACAGCTTGTCTCCAAACGAAAACATTGAGAAACTGGACAAAACATTGGCTGACGTTAGCTGTCATATAAGGTCACAAAAAGGAAGTCCTAGTCGGAAGGGATTTTAACGCGAAAGAACCATAAAAAAACCATATTGGGGATGCCCAAAAATGGACAACCGTGGCAATATGGTTATGGACTGGTTAGCCGAACTCGACCTGCGGGTATGCAATGTGGGTAATAAACCAACCTTTGAACGTGGAAAGGCCTGTTCTGTACTGGACGTAACGTTTGCCTCTGAAAAAGTCGCGGGAATGATGAAAGAGTGGCAAGTCCTGGAGAGGGAGTCACTGAGTGACCACAATTACTTGTTTTATCGATTGGGACAAACCCCACCTAATCCCCCCCGGTTACAGCAAATGCGACACGCGGTGGTCTACGAGAAGGATAAACCAGGAAAACTTCGGAAATGCCCTGGAGAAAATGTTTTACAACAAAAATCCCAAAACAGCTGAGGACATGGTTGCTGTGCTCACCCAGACATGTAACGATTTCCTACCCACCAAGAAAATAATTAGCAGACAAAAACGACACTACTGGTGGAATGACGAAATCGCGAGGCTGAGGGCGTCCTGCTTTTCTTTAAGACGCATCTACCAGAGGATGTGTAAGAAACATGTAAAGAAAGACATTGAAGCTACCCTAAAAATGGAAGGAAAATTAATGACGCGAAGAAAGCACACTGGAGTGAACTCTGCCAGAAGCGAAATGATAATGCTAGGTGTGATGCTTACGCTATTGCCACTCGGCACCTCAAGCAAAGATTCCCAAATCAACACATCCCAATGGAGAAGGCACTGGAGGTGGTGGACGTACTATTCCCCATCATGAGAAAATGAAATGGCAACAAGTAACTGAGTTTGAAGAATTCGTGGCAGAAGAACTCACCAGAGCCGCTAACCGACTGCGTAATGACAGAGCCCCTGGACCTGATGGACTATGTCACAGCCTATGTCAGCACGTAAAGCCTTTTTTGAGTTCCGCCTTTATCCTCGCTAACAGCAGATGCTCCAGCAGCTTGCCAGCGGTATCGAGGAGGCATAAGGGGCCTGTAGGATAAGGGATCTTTCATTGACTTGTCCCCCTTCTTCAATAGTACTAGTTTTGCCCTCTTCCACACGTTTGGAAAGTTTCCGTCTATCATTATGTTGTTCAATACTTTTAGTATATTCTGTGGGCATATATATATATATATATATATATATATATATATATATATATATATATATATATATATATATATATATATAATATATATATATATATATATATATATATATAATATATATATATATATATATATATATATATATATATATATATATATATATATGCCCACAGCATATACTAAAAGTACTGAACAACATAATGATCGACGGAAACTTTCCAAACGTGTGGAAGAGGGCAAAACTAGTACTATTGAAGAAGGGGGACAAGTCAATGAAAGATCCCTTATCCTACAGGCCCCTATGCCTCCTCGATACCGCTGGCAAGCTGCTGGAGCATCTGCTGTCAGCGAGGATAAAGGCGGAACTCAAAAAAGGCTTTAATCTGTCGGAAAAGCAGTTTGGGTTCAGGGAAGGTAGGTCGACAGTTGATGCCATTATGAGAGCGTTGGAACTGGCAAAGGAAGCTACAGAAGGGACTCGTAGGACAAGAAAGATTGGCATTTTAATCACATTAGATGTGAAAAATGCGTTCAACTCGGCGGCATGGGAGGATATCATGCAAGAAGTAACAATGAGAGGCTTCCCCCTTATCTACTGAGGCTTGTGCACAGTCATCTGCAATGTCGAAGAGTATGTATAGAAGTGGATGGACAGACTGCGGAACGAGAGGTGTACAGCGGTGTCCCACAGGGCTCGGAAACGGGACCTACCTTGTGGAACATCCTATACTATGGAGTCCTGAGATTGAAACTGCCGCACGGTGCGGAAATCATTGGATTCGCTGACGATCTTGCTCTGGTGGTGGCGGGGACAACCGATAAAGATGTAATGGGGCGAGCGAACACGGCTATAGCTCAAGTAAATGAGTGGATGGAAAAAAAGCGGCTGAGCCTGGCCCCACATAAAACGGAAGCTGTGCTGCTCACAGGTTTAAGAAAAATAGGCCCAATACGCATTATAGTTGGGGGCACCACTATCGTGCCAAAAAAACTCCATAAAGTACCTCGGGGTAAACATTGACAGACGGCTGTCATTCAAAGAGCACGTGACAAACGCAACCCAAAAAACTATTAAAACGCTCGTGGCACTTGAAGGGCTGCTGCCAAATATTAGTGGTCCAAGCAGCAGCAAAAGGAAACTGTTGTGTACTGTTGCCCATTCAACAATGCTGTATGGGGCACCAGTCTGGGCAAGTGCAATACATATAAAAACGTACCTGCATAAGCTTGCCGCGGTGCAGAGGAGGATGGCTCTGCGGGTGTGCAGCGCTTACAGGACAGTGTCTAGAGATGCTGTTCTTGTGGTCGCAGGAATAGCTCCAGTAGAGTACATAATTGAGGAAAGGTCAGAACTCTATTGGACCCGCGGCAGAAAAGACGACAAAACAAACAAAGAGAGAAGGAAGCAGGTTCGTGCAAAGCTCTACCACGAGTGGCAAAGCCACTGGAGTGCCGCAGACAAGGGAAATTGGACCAAGCTTTTATTACCACAACTTGAACCATGGGTGACACGAACGCACGGAGAGGTTAACTACTACCTCACCCAAGCGCTCACCGGCCACGGATGCTTCCGTGACTATCTGAATAGCATTGGCAGAGGCTCTGATAACCCATGCGAATACTGCGGCCTTGTGGACAGTGTCATGCACACGATGTTCGAATGTGACAGATGGACTCCAGAGAGAGAGAGAGAGAGACAAATGGACAACTACAACGCACACCAAACTAGAAGCGAAAACTCTAGTCCAAGAAATGCGAACGTCTCAAGAATTCTAGTTGACAACGGATACCATGACAAGGGCAATATTAAAAAGAAAGGAAGAAGACGAACGGATGAGACAGACATTCAAAGAGAAACTCTTGAATTCCTAATCACCCTGTGTGGGGGATGTAAGGCAATATATTTACACAAACACTATAATGTAAGACGCCACCATCCTGATGTTATTCGAGGAGGAGTCCCAGGATGTGTGGGTTCCAGGGGGACCACTTGCACAAGTTATCGAAAGTGCTTGCTACGCCTCCCATAAAAAAAAGACAGACAACAAGACCAGGCAGACAACACCAGACAGACAACACCAGACAGACAAGACCAGACAGACAAGACCAGACAGACAAGACCAGACAGACAAGACCAGATAGACGAGACCAGACAGACAAGATCAGACAGACAATACCAGACAGACAAGACCAGACAGACAAGACCAGACAGACAAGACCAGCCAGACAAGACCAGCCAGACAAGACCAGACAGATAAGACCAGACAGGCAGACAAGACTAGACAGACTAGACAGACTAGAAAGACTAGACAGACTAGACAGACTAGACAGACTAGACAGACTAGACAGACTAGACAGACTAGACAGACTAGACAGACTAGACAGACTAGACAGACTAGACAGACTAGACAGACTAGACAGACTAGACAGACTAGACAGACTAGACAGACTAGACAGACTAGACAGACTAGACAGACTAGACAGACTAGACAGACTAGACAGACTAGACAGACTAGACAGACTAGACAGACTAGACAGGCTAGACAGACTAGACAGACTATATTCTGGCGTCTATTAATTGAAAGGTGATAGGGCGTATGTGCCTCTTTCCAGTGAGGAGAACTGCCTCGGTTTCCTCAGGTGCCAGTTGCAGTTGCCTCTTTTCCATCCATTCGTCCACTAACTTTTGTAATGTTTGTTCTAGCAGTTACTCCCTTTTCGGTTTTCCCGCACACCACTAATGCCAGATCTTCTGCAAATTCAATGGTTTCCACACCTACTGGTAATTCCAGTCTGAGCACTCCATCATAGAGAATGTTCCACAATGTGGGACCCATGACTAAACCCTGCGGAACCCCACTATAGATGCGGAGTAGATATGGTGGAAAGCCACGCGACGTCACCTCATCTAGGATATTTTGCCAACATGCCGAGTTGAATGCATTTCTTACGTCTAAGGTTAACAGGGCGCAGATCTTTCTGGTTCTCCGTGTACCCACTCTGGCTTCCTCAGCTACCTCGAGGGCCTTTCTGATGGCGTCAACAGTAGATTTTCCTTCTCTGAAGCCATATTGTCTTTCAGAGGGATCTATTTTTTCTCTCAGTTCCGCTTTTATCCTGCTTAGCAATAGCTGTTCGAGCAATTTTCCAAAAACATCTAATAGACACAGTGGCCTATACGAGGTGACTTCTTCGAGAGGTTTCATACCTTTCCTCAAGAGGACCAGTTTTGCTTTCTTCCATCGTTCTGGAAAGATGCCCCTTTTGAGTAGATTATTCATGACTTTTAAAACAATCTCAGGAAAATTTATGGCTATGATTTTAATTGTTTCAGATGGAATGCCGTCCGGCCCTGGGGCTCTGCCATTTCGTAGGCGGTCACATGCCGCTTTGTCTAGTCTCGTCTAGTTTTGTCTCGTCTAGTCTCGTCTAGTTTCGTCTCGTCTAGTCTCGTCTAGTCTCGTCTAGTCTAGTCTTGTCTAGTCTAGTCTTGTCTAGTCTTGTCTGTCTAGTCTTGCCTGTCTAGTCTTGTCTGTCTAGTCTGTCTAGTCTGTCTAGTCTGTCTAGTCTGTCTAGTCTGTCTAGTCTGTCCAGTTTGTCCAGTCTGTCCAGTCTGTCTAGTCTATCCAGTCTGTCCAGTCTGTCCAGTCCGTCCAGTCTGTCCAGTCTGTCCAGTCTGTTCAGTCTGTCCAGTCTGTCCAGTCTGTCCAGTCTGTCCAGTCTGTCCCGTCTGTCCAGTCTGTCCAGTCTGTCCAGTCTGTCCAGTCTGTCCAGTCTGTCCAGTCTGTCCAGTCTGTCGAGTCTGTCTAGTCTGCCTAGTCTGTCTAGTCTGTCTAGTCTGTTTAGTCGGTTTAGTCCGTCTAGTCCGTCTTGTCCGTCTAGTCCGTCTAGTCCGTCTAGTCTGTCTAGTCCGTCTAGTCCGTCTAGTCTGTCTAGTCTTGTCTGCCTGTCTGGTCTTATCTGTCTGGTCTTGTCTGTCTGGTCTTGTCTGTCTGGTCTTGTCTGTCTGGTCTTGTCTGTCTGGTCTTGTCTGTCTGGTCTTGTCTGTCTGGTATTGTCTGTCTGATCTTGTCTGTCTGGTCTCGTCTATCTGGTATTGTCTGTCTGGTCTTGTCTGTCTGGTCTTGTCTGTCTGGTCTTGTCTGTCTGGTCTTGTCTGTCTGGTCTTGTCTGTCTGGTCTTGTCTGTCTGGTCTTGTCTGTCTGGTTTTGTCTGTCTGGTCTGTCTGGTGTTGTCCTGTTGTAGACTAGACAGACTAGATAGACTAGACAGACTAGACAGACTAGACAGACTAGACAGACTAGACAGACTAGACAGACTAGACAGACTAGACAGACTAGACAGACTAGACAGACTAGACAGACAAGACTAGACAGGCAAGACTAGACAGACAAGACTAGACAAGACTAGACAAGACTAGACAAGACTAGACTAGACGAGACTAGACGAGACGAAACTAGACGAGATTAGATGAGAGTAGACGAGACTAGACAAAGCGGCATGTGACCGCCTACGAAATGGCAGAGCCCCAGGGCCGGACGGCATTCCATCTGAAACAATTAAAATCATAGCCAGAAATTTTCCTGACATTGTTTTAAAAGTCATGAATAATCTACTCAAAAGGGACATCTTTCCAGAACGATGGAAGAAAGAAAAACAAAAAAAAAAGAAAAACAAAACTGGTCCTCTTGAGGAAAGGTATGAAACCTCTCGAAGAAGTCACCTCATATAGGCCACTGTGTTTATTAGATGTTTTTGGAAGATTGCTCGAACAGCTGTTGCTAAGCAGGATAAAAGCGGAACTGAGAGAAAAAATAGATCACTCTGAAAGACAATATGGCTTCAGAGAAGGAAAATCTACTGTTGACGCCATCAGAAAGGCCCTCGAGGTAGCTGAGGAAGCCAGAGTGGGTACACGGAGAACCAGAAAGATCTGCGCCCTGTTAACCTTAGACGTAAGAAATGCATTCAACTCGGCATGTTGGCAAAATATCCTAGATGAGGTGACGTCGCGTGGCTTTCCACCATATCTACTCCGCATCTATAGTGGGGTTCCGCAGGGTTCAGTCATGGGTCCCACATTGTGGAACATTCTCTATGATGGAGTGCTCAGACTAGAATTACCAGTAGGTGTGGAAACCATTGAATTTGCAGAAGATCTGGCATTAGTGGTGTGCGGGAAAACCGAAAAGGGAGTAACTGCTAGAACAAACATTACAAAAGTTAGTGGACGAATGGATGGAAAAGAGGCAACTGCAACTGGCACCTGAGGAAACCGAGGCAGTTCTCCTCACTGGAAAGAGGCACATACGCCCTATCACCTTTCAATTAAGAGACGCCAGAATAATACCGAAAGATTCTATAAAATACCTGGGCGCTGTAATCGACAAAAGCCTCTCATTCAAGCAACATATCATGAAAGCTTTTGACAAGGCTCTCAAACCGGCTGCTGCCTTGGCGAGGCTCATGCCAAATGTGGGAGGCCCTAGAAGCACCAAAAGGAGTCTATAATGCTCGGTCTCGCAATCCGCTATGCTGTATGCAGCTCCAGTCTGGGCAAACAAATTCAGAGTGAAAACAGAGTGACAGGATGGCATCAGTACAACGTAGGCTAGCACTGAGAATATGTAGCGCATATAGAACAGTTTCAAGGGAGGCTGCCTTGATTATCGCTTGAATACCTCCTATTGATATCATATTGCGAGCCAGACTTAATACGTATCACTCAGGATGTAATGGAACCAAAACAACTAGGAGCGCGGAAAAAACAGCCGCCACCACCACAATTTTTGCAGAATGGCAACGCGACTGGGTCTCAGGTAGCAAAGGACAGTGGACAAGAAACCTAATCAACGATGTAAAATGCTGGGCAACAAGGAAACATGGAGAGGCAAATTACTATCTCACCCAGGTACTTAGCGCGCATGGGTGCTTTAAGGATTACTTGCACAGGATAGGAAAAGCTAGCGACAGCCTCTGCGAATATTGTGGCGAAGAAGATGGAGTTGTTCAAACCATATTCACTTGTGGTAGGGGGCATGCAGAGAGACAACTCATTGAAAGCTGGGTCGACGAAATAACGATGGTGGACTACATGTTAGTTTCTGAAAAACAATGGCACGAGATTAATAACGTGATCATAACTATAATGTTCCAAAAAGAAAACGATGAGAAGGAACGGAAAAGAACAGGAAAACATGCTGAAACACTGAACCCCTAATCATGGCTAATGGAATGGGGATGTAAGGGATGTAATACCACATAAAGTGTGATACACCACCACTTCGAAGTTATGCGAAGAGCGGTGCCGAGGTGTGTGGGTGTTTCCAGTGGGAACCACTTGCTCAAGTTAACGAAAGTGTTTGCTACGCCCCCCCCCCCCCCCACAAAATAAAAAAAAGACGAGGCTAGACGAGTCTAGACGAGACTAGACAATACTAGACACGACTAGACTAGACAAGACTAGACGGACAAGACTAGACACGACTAGACTAGACAAGAATAGACGGACAAGACTAGACATACAACACTAGACAGACAAGACTAGACAGACAAAACTAGACAGACAAGACTAGATAGACAAGACTAGATAGACAAGACTAGACAGGAAAGACTAGACAGAGAAGACTAGACAGACAAGATTATATAGCCAAGACTAGACAGACAAGACTAGACATGATATATGTATCTATACAGGTCAGGATGAAATAAAAGCATAACACGGCTGTAAAAAAATAATTTAATTCACTTTATTTATTTCAACATACATATTTACTTCTTTATTACAACATTTTTGAGACCGAGTTGATAATTTCCTTACAATTTAAGAATCGATCATTTTCATGATTAGTCGAAACAAAGCTGAGGAATTACACGCGTACTTGATACTCGGAAGCTGATTACTTCTAACAAGCCTCGCGCGCGTTTTGAAACATTCTTTCTAAATTTTAGAACTATTTTTAGGACCGCTAAACTAGGCCAACAATCCACAGATTCGGAATGTGGCTAACACGTATATCTATTTCTACGAGTGAATTTCAATATTTAACTTTGTCTAAATTATATCAATCATATCTTTTTTCTAAATATAATGGGAATTTTATTTAATTCGTTATATTCCATAAATCGTACCATATAACCAAAAATAGAAAGAAGTAAATTAAAAAGTTATAATTAGACAAAATTGAACATTTTTTGACTAGTTATATGAACAAAGCTGTGAGAGCAATGAACTAAATTAGACATAAACTTTAATTAAAACTTTATTCGCAAGGATCTATTGATGGACTAGTCTTGTTTTGATTGTTTAGTCGCGTTGAAGCAATGGACACAATTAGTCTAATTAAAACCCTGATGACAGAGATCTATTGGTGAGTTTGCAATTGACAAAACTGAAGTAATTGAAACTGTGATCATAATAATGTATTGGTGGATTAGTCTTGTTTTGGACACATCTGTAGGAGTGCAATGAACAATATTACCCTATCTAAAACTCTGATCATATGCTCTCATCATGCTTGCTATTGCTAAAGGGGTAGGTGGGTCACAAGGATCTATTGATGGTTTGGACGTATCTGTAGGAGCAATGGACAAAACTCTGATAACAAAAAATAAAAAAATAAAACTCTGATAACAAAAATCTGTATGGAGGGCCACCATTTAGATTGAAAATGAAATGAAGTTTCGACGAAGTAATGTGTCAACAAATGTGTCGTCAAAGTGTCAAGGAAGTGTTATTGAATTTTGAACAGAGAAGTATCGCTGAACTGATTTTTGGTGAGGTGTCGTCGAAGTGACGGGGTATCGCGCAATTGAAGTATCTGTTTATTGTGAAATGTTGAGTAAGTGTTGACATTTGTCCCGCCGGACACTTCGTTTGTCTTGGAAATACTTCGTTGCACTTGTTTGCGTCATTGCACTTCGATACTTTGTCTCGGACTCACGTCGTTGCACTTTGACGACACTTCGTTTGTCTCGGGATCACTTCATTGCACTTTATGGGGGGGCTTTAAGTCCCCCATTCACGATCAGTTACACTGATCACTTGAACTGACGTACATCCAAAAACTGACCATGAGTGTGAAATCCTAACGTAAAATTTTGAACTGACGGCAACCCACGGATTTACCGGGCGCACCATAAATCCGCTGGCTTGAGTTCGTTTTTATCACGGCAAACTGACCGCGCATGAGCTTTGCCTGTCGTAGTTTAACCGCCATGGCGTCAGGACATATACTGAAGAATTTATAGAAAAATAGTTTTAAATATGTAGAATCGTACATTCTCAAATAGTTACGTTATGCCCGCCATACACGTTACGGTCTACCGTACAGGTTACATGCACAGGTTTGCCTGTGCAGGTCAACTGTACGCAAGAAACTGCGCAGGTCTATTCCCAAACACGCTCCGATCTACCTGCGCAGGCAAACCTGCACAGGTAGACCTGTAATGTGGACCGTTGTGTGTATGGCGGGCATTAGTCACTCGGTTTCAGTGACAACTCATTTAACAAATTAATATGAGATAACTGATATTTCTTTTTTAACCATTTTTTCGTTCAGTTTTTGTTGTTGTTTTTCTATTGATTAAGCTGCCGTCATAAGTAGAATATCCTCTACGCAATCCGATTCAATTTTTTTAAGTTACGCGGTGAGAAATTTGCTAGCCAGATACGTGACAATCGAGAAATGAAGGCCGGTTTTAAGCCAGTGAGTGGGGAAATCATTTTGAACTGAACGTCAGTTCTAAACGGCAGTTGAACTGATCAGTTTAAACTGATTATTTCAGCCCGCCATTCACAATCAGTTGAAGTCGATCACGATCAGTTGAATCAGCTGGTAAATCCGTGGGTTGCAGTCAGTTCAAAATTTTACGTTAGGATTTCACACTCACAGTCAGTTTTTGGATGTACTTCAGTTCAACGGATCAGTTTAACTGATCGTGAATGGGGGCTTAAGACTGAATGAGATAAAGAAACTACACGGGATTTTAAAGAAGGAACCGAAGGATTCGAAAGTTGGATTCCACAGAAAGATGTTACTATTTGGATTGGTCCCTTGGATGCTACAAAAGAATGTACTGGTAAGATAGAACCAATTTCAAATAGAAAACACAAAATGTTGAAGTAGATAAGTATGTTTAAAATGAGATGTCATGGTTTGAACCAAATTAATAATAGAATTGAAAATAGAATTGATTTAACCACTCCAAAGTGGTGTGGGGTGTGCCAAAGAGTAACAGAAGATTTCCGTGTAATTGTAGCTACTGACAGATTTGAAGATATCGTAGTGGTAATCTCCTACTTTCAATTAGATAAATATGTTTAGTTTATTTTTATTTTAGTAAATCTTCATCAATATGTTATAGTTTGTATTGCAGTGAAAGGTGTGCAAATAATCGGTGTGATTCTCAAACCGTTTTCAAAGGAGACTTTTCGGGCGTGAGTTGGAAACGGGAAATATTTCAATTTGAAACCGGCTTCTGTAAGATTTTTGTTGTTTGTTTGTTTAAGTTTAACTTTGATTAGTTTTGTCTATTTTTTGTAGAGGGAGAACAATTCGAAATTAAGATTCATCATATCGATGTCTCACAGTGGCCAAATCAAGGAAATTCTTGAGAAGAACTGTAACGATTTTGATGTCATCACAGCAACAGGTTCAGGTAGAACTGGCTACTATTGTCTAATTTAATCTACTTCAATGTTTTTTATATGTTGAATGGTATAAGATGTTGGAAGTGATTGGTGGGAGAGTCAATGCGTATTTGCACAACACGAACATCAAAAAGTGGGACATTTGTGCAGGCAATGCGTTTTTTCAAAGAAAATCATTTAATTTTGATCGTTGACCCAGTCAACACCATAGGCTTGATCGCAACGCTGATAAACCACAAGGGATTCCTTGACAAACTCTGATTATTTATTTGGAAACTCTGTTTCAAAACATTATTTATGTGTTGATTGTACTGTGATTTCAGCGATTGGGAAAATATAATTAGGCAATTATAAGAAATGTAATTATATTACTAATAAAATGAAATAAGGTATGTACTTACAACTAGAGTCCTTGTTATCATAAACCACAGACAGTTTTGCAAAACGAAATTTTTAATGCCACAGGTGCAGACGATTTTGCAAAACGGAACATTTTTATTGCAACTGGTGTAGACGATTTTACAAAACGAAACATTTTTATTGCCACTGGTGCAGAACATTTTGCAAAACGCAACGGTTTTATTGCCACTGGTGCAGACGATTTTGCAAAACAATTTTTTTTTATTTCCACTGGTGCATTCGATTTTATAAAACGAAAAATTTTTAATGCCACTGGTGCACACTATTTTACGAAAAAAAAAATTTATTGCCACTGTTGCAGACGGTTTTGCAAAACGAAACATTTTTATTGAAACTGGTGCTAAAAATTTTACAAAGCGAAGCCTTTTTATTACCACTAGTTCAGACGATTTAACAAAACGAAACATTTTTATTGCCACTTTTGCAGACGATTTTGCACGACGAAACATTTTTATTGCCACTGGTGCAGTGGCTCGTATTGCAAAATAAAAATGTGCCGTTTTTCAAAATCGCCAGCACCAGTGGCAATAAAAATGTTCCCTTTTTCAAAATCGTCCGTACCAGTGGCAATAAAAATGTTCCGTTTTGCAAAATCGTCTGCACCAGTGGCAACAAAAATGTTTCTAATTAAAAAATCGTCTGCACCAGTGAAAATAAAAATGTTCCGTTTCGAAGAATTGTCTGCACCAGTGGCAATTAAAAATGTATCGTCGTGCAAAATCGTTTTCACCAGTGGCAATGAAAATGTTCCTTTTTTCAAAATCGTCTGCACCAGTGGCAATAAAAATGTTTCGTGTTGCAAAATTGTCTGTACCAGTAGCAATAAAAATGTTCCGTTTCGCAAAATTGTCTGCACCAGTGGCACTAATAACGTATCGTTTTGCAAAATCGTCTGCACCAGTGGCAATAAAAATGTTTCGTTTTGCAAAATCGTCTGCACCAGTGGCAACAAAAAAGTTTCAATTTGCAAAATCATCTGCACCGGTGGAAATGAAAATGTTCCGTTTCGAAAAATTGTCTGCACCCGTGGCAATCAAAAATGTTTCGTCGTGCAAAATCGCTTGCACCAGTGGCAATAAAAATGTTCCTTTTTTCAAAATCGTCTACACCAGTGGCAATAAAAATGTTTCGTTTTGCAAAATCGTCTGTACCAATGGCAATAAAATTTCACAAAATTGTCTGCACCAGTGGTAATAAAAATTTTCCGTTTCGCAAAATTGTCTACACCAGTAGCACAAAAATGTATCGTTTAGCAAAATCGTCAGCACCAGTGGCAATAAAATGTTCCGATTTACAAAATCGTCTGCACTAGTGGCAATAAAAATGTTCCTTTTTTCAAAAACGTCTGCACCAGCTGCAATAAAAATGTTTCGTTTTGCAAAATCGTCTGCACCAGTGGCAATTAAAATGTTCCGTTTTTTCAAAATCGTCTGCACCAGTGGCAATCAAAATTTTTCGATTTGCAAAATCGTTTGCATCAGTGGTAATAAAAATGTTCCGCCTCGCAAAATAGTCTAAACCAGTAGCAAAAAAATATTTCGCTGCGCAAAATCGTCTGGATCAGAGGCAATGAAAATGTCCCTTTTTTTAAATCATCTGCACCAGTGGCAATAAAAATGTTTCGCTTAGCAAAATCGTGTGCAACAGTGGCAATAAAAATATTCCGTTTCGCAAAATTGTCTGCACCAGTGGCAATAAAAATGTTTCGTCGTGCAAAATCGTCTGTATCAGTGATAAGTGGTAATAAAAATGTTTCGTCGTGCAAAATCGTCTGCACCTGTGGCAATAAAAATGTTTCGTGTTGCAAAATCGTCTGCACCAGTGGCAATCAAAATGTTTCGTTTCGCAAAATTGTCTGCACCAGTGGTAATAAAAATGTTCCTTTTTTCCAAAATCATCTGCACCAGTGGCAATAAAATGCTTTGTTTTGCAAAATCGTCTGCACCAGTGGCAATAAAATTGTTCCTTTTTTCCGAATCGTCTGCACCAGTGGCAATAAAAATGTTTCGTTTTGCAAAATCGTCTGCACCAGTGGCAACAAAAATGTTTCGATTTGCAGAATCGTCTGCACCAATAGAAATAAAAATGTTCCGTTTCGAAAAATTATCTGCACCAGTGGCAATAAAAAATGTTTCGTCGTGCAAAATCGTTTGCACCAGTGGCAATAAAAATGTTCCTTTTTTTCAAAATCGTCTGCACCAGTGACAATTAAAATGTTTTGTTATGCAATATCGTCTGTACCAATGGCAATAAAAATGTTCCGTTTCGCAAAATTGTCGGCACCAGTGGCAACAAAAATGTTTTGATTTGCAAAATCGTCTGCACCAGTGGAAATAAAAATGTTCCGTTTCGCAAAATTGTCTGCACCAGTGGCAATAAAAATGTTTCGGCGTGAAAAATCGTCTGCACCTGTGGCAATAAAAATGTTCCGTTTTGCAAAATTGTCTGCACCAGTGGCAATAAAAATGATTTGTGTTGCAAAATCGTCTACACCAGTGGCAATCAAAATGTTCTGTTTTTCAAAAGCGTCTGTATCAGTGGCAATCAAAATGTTTCGTGTTGCAAAATCGTCTGCACTAGTGGCAATCAAAATGTTTCGTTTCGCAAAATTGTCTGCACCAGTGGTAATAAAAATGTTCCTTTTTTCCAAAATCATCTGCACCAGTGGCAATAAAATGCTTTGTTTTGCAAAATCGTCTGCACCAGTGGCAATAAAATTGTTCCTTTTTTCCGAATCGTCTGCACCAGTGGCAATAAAAATGTTTCGTTTTGCAAAATCGTCTGCACCAGTGGCAACAAAAATGTTTCGATTTGCAGAATCGTCTGCACCAATAGAAATAAAAATGTTCCGTTTCGAAAAATTATCTGCACCAGTGGCAATAAAAAATGTTTCGTCGTGCAAAATCGTTTGCACCAGTGGCAATAAAAATGTTCCTTTTTTTCAAAATCGTCTGCACCAGTGACAATTAAAATGTTTTGTTATGCAATATCGTCTGTACCAATGGCAATAAAAACGTTCCGTTTCGCAAAATTGTCGGCACCAGTGGCAACAAAAATGTTTTGATTTGCAAAATCGTCTGCACCAGTGGAAATAAAAATGTTCCGTTTCGCAAAATTGTCTGCACCAGTGGCAATAAAAATGTTTCGGCGTGCAAAATTGTCTGCACCTGTGGCAATAAAAATGTTCCGTTTTGCAAAATTGTCTGCACCAGTGGCAATAAAAATGATTTGTGTTGCAAAATCGTCTACACCAGTGGCAATCAAAATGTTTTGTTTTTCAAAAGCGTCTGTATCAGTGGCAATAAAAATGTTTCTTTTTTTCCAAAATCGTCTGCACCAGTCGCAATAAAAATGTTTCGATTTGCAAAATCGTCTGCACCAGTGGCAATAAAAATGTTTCGTCGTGCAAAATTGTCTGCACCAGTGGAAATAAAAAGTGTTCGGTTTTTCAAAATTGTCTGCAACAGTGACAATAAATATGTTTCGTTTTGCCAAATCATCTACACCAGTGGCAATAAAAATGATCCGTTTTGCAATATCGTCTGCACCAGTGTCAATATAAATGTTCCATTTTGTAAAATCGTCTAAACTAGTGGTAATAAAAAGGTTTCGTTTTACAAATTAAAAATGTTTCGTTTTGCAAAATCGTCCGCACCAGTGGCAATAATAATGTTTAGTTAGACTTTCTTGTTAGGTTAGGGTAAACACTTTCACATTTTGATTTTTCTGACGGAAATGACGTTTCGACGGCATTGTACTGTACCGGGCGGCACGGCACAGTAAATTGGCCAAAGCCGGCTCCGCACATTGGCTCACACGTCCAGGCCAATGTGTTCCAACATTTGCTGTTCTTTCACACAACACAAGTGGGCGTCTACATATTGGCTCACAAGTGCCAACTTCTCAGTTCAAAAGTTGTAGAGCCAATGGTAACATGTCTGGTGATCTTGATCTTGAACTATGAATAAATATATGGCCAATGTGTGGAGGAAGAACTTGTCATGTGGGAGCATGCGCCAATTCCTTTATTATGTGGGAGCAAGCGCCAACTTCTTCATACACACATTGGCCATGTGACGTATGCCACATCACATGGCCAATGTGTGGAGCCTGCTTAGCCCAACTTCAAGACCTCAATGATAGTACCGAATTGAGTAACTATTTTAAAGACATGCGGTACTCTTATGAAGTCTTATTAGAGTCCTATCGTATAGACTTGAGGTACAATTCAAAGGACTTGGAGTTTGGTTAGACATTTTTCCGACCGAAAATAGTAAATGGTTTCTTTATGGTAGTACCTCAAGCCTTTGTACCTTTATAACATTTTCATTTTGCGAGAATTGTTTATCTAACAAAACATTTTTGTTGCCACTGGTGTCGACAGTTTTGCTTGCGAAAACCTAACCTAATTCGAAAATCGCAAAAATCTCCATTTGAATTTTCCACGAGCGATAATAACTAACATCTAGAAATAATTTTTTTTTTTATTCAAAATACATTCAGTAATATTAGGCCAACGAAATGTAATGAAAATGAACATAGTCGCATATAAAACGTGGATATTTCATTTTGAAACGGTGGATTATTTTTAAGCTCCAATCGCAATAGTTTATTAATTGAACAGAAATTCTAAACGATATCTCTATTTAAAGTTGGCAAACGGTTCTGTTTATTGGAAATCTAAATATATTCCGAGAAAAAGAGTCGATTAAACAAAATAAGCGGTTTTAAACAGTTTGTTGCTTTTTTTTGTTACGAAGACAAATGGAATGATTTATGCGAGCACTTGTTTGGCAAGAACTGTTATATCGGCGACCCATTTTGCCTACAAGTTTCTTCCACATTTCACGTGGTTTCAAGATTTGCATATATATGTTGATAATCTATAAAAAAATATATCCTATTCGTCAACTCACATCGCAAAATTATAGAAACTTAAGTCGATTTTTAAAATCGTCTAAAAGGCGATATATAAGTTGTCAATAGTCATTTTAAATTGTCATGTTTTTAAATATTATTGAAAAGTTTAATTGAAAGAATCAATTGATGTTTCCAGTCCCGATATTTAAATTTAAAGCAGTAGTTTATGATACTAGTGTGTGAAGAAGGGCTTTTGTACATAAGCTGCGAAGTTTAATCGCAATGAGTGCACAAAAGCCTTTTACACACGCCTTTCATACATCACAAAGCCTTTCATACATTATTTTATCTACGAAGCATGTTAAAATACTGTTGAATCTGCAAAAAAATATTTGTTTCTTACCTTACCTTAGCTTCTTATAATATTGAAAGATTATAATTTTGACAGAGAAAATACTTCAAATTACTGACCCTTGGGTCAAACTTGGGTCAACCCAAGTTTAATCTAGGTTAGGTTAAGGTTAGGTTAAGTTTTATTACATAGAGCCAGGTAAATCCAGACAGAGAGGTCAAGACTTCTTGATGCAAAATAAGAAATAGTTATTTACATTAGAGTGCGGAAACCTTGATTTTACAATGCAACTGCTCGTTTTTGCAAATGCTCCAGTACAATGCTCTATATATGTTGTTAATCTATAAAAAAATATATTCTGTTCGTCAACTCACATCGCAAAATAATAGAAACTTATGTCGATTTTTAAAATCGTCTAAAAGGCTATATATAAGTTGTCAATAGTCATTTTAAATTGTCATGTTTTTAAATATTATTGAAAAGTTTAATTGAAAGAATCAATTGATGTTACCAGTCCCGATATTTAAATTTAAAGCAGTAGTTTATGATACTAGTGTGTGAAGAAGGGCTTGTGCACTCATTGCGAAGGGCTCGTTCCCCATTTGCTGGAGCATATATTTTATGTACAAACGTAAAACGAGCCTGAAACTATTAAAAAACCGAAATAAAATTAGGACGTTTGACTTGAAAAGTATCACCTTCTATGATAATGCAATATGTTACCATGGAAACGACCAAACCAACAATTAAATTTGTATTGACAGTTCGCTTCGAATTGGATTTATTAAAGTCGAATTATGGATTCTACAACCGAAATCAGTAGAAAAAATTGCATTTACTACTCGAGATGAAAGTGTTTTTTTTTTGGTTCGGTGTGATTGCTAACTCGCTGGCGCTCGTGAGCAAACTCCCATCTCACCAAAAAAAAACGCCATCTCTTGCTGTAAAATATACTATTACGCAAGTTCTTGATGTAAATAAGTATTCTCAAAGCAAGACACAATTATTAGCCTTCAAGATGGTCAAATCCACAAATATTGTTAAAAGCATACATTTATATTTTGAAATAGATATTTACATTAGAGTGCGGAAGCCTTGATTTTACAATGCAACAGCTCGTTTGGGTTGCGCCCATTTGCTGGAGCATTGTGAATTCATTTCCGCACGAAATTTGTATAATATTTTTTGGCCGACAATTATTATTTAAGAAACAAAAAGATTTAGAATATTTACAATATTGGAAATTATTTAATTTTTTAATGTTTGTACTCACAAACTGACATTTTTACTAATTCAAATTTATTAGATTCGTAATATGTCATTTTTCCGCATGGCAGACGCACAGTAAAATTAAAAATATCACTCTTATTTTCCACATTATCGTGACAAATGTGGTATAAAGTAGCGTTTTCAAAATTAGATTATATTGTCTTATACTTAATTTATTTTGTAAGTGTCCCTGAAAGGTTAAAATTTACTGGTCACTTTACCGCATCGTGGCTGTACTTTGCAAACATTGTGTAACAAAGCTAGCTTTACAATTCAGGAGGCCAAAAAAGTAATTTAATCTTAATATACTTCAGAAAATATTGTCTATTTTTTTGTTTTTTGTTTAGTGAGTTGTTGTCATATTAACAGAAATCGTTTAATAATGAAACTCATTTGATATACATTGGAGTTTTACGCACGATTTGGATACTTTTACACACGATTATAATAATCGCATCATTCACATACTATAATTTACTTATTAACTTATTTGTGTTCATTTTGGTGTGCGTGTAGATGAAATATTATAAATTCTAATTATTTGTGAAGTTTTATTTTATATTTGCTGCATCTAAGCGAGTTTGTGTACGTTTTTCAAGTAGGAGGTGAAGCAAACCAAGACACAATGTAATGATAATGTGGCTACTGGCCGACACACGAAAATTAAGTAGACTATATAAAAAAAAGCAACTAACTGCATGGTCTGTAAATTTAATCTTGTTAAGGAATTCAAAAGTAGGGCTGTTTAACAATGCAATTAAATCGTTAAATTACAAGCAACCGCAATTACAACTCGCTAATAATTAGTCCAAATTTAATTATTTGTTCATTAATAATTATTTCTAGAATTTATTTATTAGAAACAAATTTATGGTAATAGAATTGCTTTTAAGGTGGTTTTCGTTAATTAAAAATTCATTTTCACAAATTAATTGAGCCTCTAATATCCAGGGCCCGATCTAGCTATTTAGCCGCTCCGGGCAAAACTAATATTCGCCGCCCTTTACACCACCATCGCCCTGGTGTTTACCACTTGCTATTCCAAAGAAATGTGATATTGCTGGAATTGTATAATACTCACCTATGTTAGTCTACGGGGGCTTCTGAACAAGCATACAAAAGTTCATGAGAGTATGTATGTATAAGTATGTTTATAAGGATATATGTATGTCTGTTAAAGAATTTCTCAAAAACTACTGAATGGATTGAAATATTTTTTTTAACGACATAAATTAATATACATAATAATAATATATACATAATATTTATTATATTACGTATAAAAAAACACAAGAAATGATTTGTTTTTAAATTTAATGCAAGTAAAAATAACACATTATTATGTAACGATACAAAACGAATCAGTCATTATTAAAAATAATCAAATTAGGTAAATAAAACATTTTTCCTGTAAATATTAAACTCTACCTCGTAATTAAAATAATTTTCTTCGCACTTTTTGCTCCGCGAAATCTTTAATAATTTCTATTAAATTTATACTGTCATAAATCTTGTGTTCTATCGAAATCATAGCCAATCCAGACAATCTATTCTGTGTCATGGTGGATCGCAGATAATTTTTTATTAGTTTTAATTTGGAAAAGCTTCTTTCGACACTTGCAACTGTAACTGGTAAAGTTAAAAGAATCCTGAGCGCAATACTGATATTTGGACCAAATCTTAAATCTGTTATGAATTTTAAAACGTCTTGAGGAGACAAATTACTGTTTAAAAACATACAAAGAACTGATAACTCCTCTGAAAGGTTTATTGCATTCACATCACATGAGTTGTCGTGGGTTAAAATAGTCTCCAGGTTCTTACAATGCTCTAACAATTCATATTTTGAAAGTTCTCTTAAGGCATATATGTTATATAAAAAAGCAAAATATTTACTATGCTCAGTAATCTGGGAAAACCTTGACTCTAAGGAGTTTATAGCTGTATCTATAATGTGAAAAAATACTTCAATTTTATATTTTTGACGAGGTTCAATGATTGGTTCGTCACTACACTCGTAACCAAATTGCTTCTTTTTGGATCGAGCACGAAGTTTCGGCAAATTTTCTAAGTCTAACACCTCGCAATCAATTTCAGAAGTTAAGACTTTTGAGTAAAATACTCATCTGAACGTGAGTTTTTAAAGAAATCTTGAGTATTTTTAAGTATTTTAATAACAGAAACGAAATCAAAATCTTTTCTTTGCATTAATTTACTAACCGGATTTATCCGATTCAAAATTTCGTACCAAATTATTATAGAACATAAAAATTTAAACTGTTTAATTTGGTTCAACAAACCCGAAGCTTCGTCTCGTGTAGAGGTATCCGTATCTGTGTTTTGGTAAACACTACAATGCATCGTACACTTCGTCCTATTTGATGTCTTAGTGGTTTTATTGTCTCGATTCGACTTTCCCATCTCGTGTTACTAAGTGGTTTTAGAGTAATATCTTTTACATTCTTCAAAAGAATTGACCATCTCAATGTTGAAGAGGAAGAGAAAACATATATTTTTTGCACAGTACTAAAAAAATGAGTAGCTTCCAGTGAGGACTTTGCCATGTCGTTTACCACTAAGTTTAAAGAATGACTACTACAAGGAACATAAAATGCCCGTGGATTGATGTGTTTTATCCTGGCTTGGACGCCACTTTGAATACCTTTCATATTAGATCCATTATCATACCCTTGCCCTCTTATGTTTTCTAAAGACAATCCAAGTGCTGATAATTGTTCTAGGATAATTTCTGTTAGTGCCAGACCTGTAGATTTTTCGATTGGTATAAATCCTAAAATACTTTCATTTATTACAATTTCTGACGTTCTTGGATTGTCTTCGGTTTGATTAATAGAAATATACCTAATTATGAGGGTCATCTGCTCAGTTTTGCTAGCGTCCGAGGTACAATCTAAGATAATAGAGTAATATTTCGATTTAATGATAGCTTCCAGAATATGTTTTTTATGCTGTTTGAAATTGTATCAATAAACTCAATTTGAATAGTTTTACTTAAGTAGATTGCTTTTCTCTCCTCTTTCTTCAAAACTCTGCGTACATGTTCCTGCATAACAGGATCAAATTCGGCTAACAAATCTACTAGTTTTAAAAAATTACCGTTGTTATGTTGATATAGATTTTCAGAAGTATCTTGAAAAGCCAAGCAGTTTTTGGCTAACATTTTGCTGATTGAAGCAATACGTAACAAAACTCCTTTCCAGTGTTCTACTTCTGATTTAATTATTCTTTGTGACTCGGCATCTATCGTATGAGATGATCTCAGCCTACGTGAAAGTTCGACCCATAATTTTACAGCTTCTTCATGGTTTCGTGATGTCTCATGAGATTTAAGCATATCGTCTACATGCTTCCAATTTGTGTAGCCAGCTTCAGATAGACCGGAAGTTGTAGTTGTATTAAATATTTTGCAGCAAAAACAATATACCGAATTTTTTGCCACAGAATATACAAGCCAATCTCTCAAAATTTCTTCACCGTTGTTAAGCTTTCTCTTATAATATCTCGAAGTAAACCTTTGACCATTGTTATCCCGTGGAAATTCAAATTCATACAAAACTTCTATTTACCAAATATATTCTTTCTGCATCTGTTAATCTAACGGGCCACGTGGCTGGGTCGACATCTAAAAATGACGTTGATCCTGCAGAAACACTTGTAGTTGCAATAGCACCATCAGCTACAATAGCGCTTGGCCCAGAAGTAGAAGCATCAGGTTCACAGATCAAAATATCATCAAAAATTAAATTTCAATTATAATTGCAACTTATAAATTATTATCACTCTTCAGATTCCCAGCAAATTTGAAATTTTCACAAAAAAATGAGTTTTTTTTTAATTCTATTAAAAATTACCATATAAATTAAAATCCTATTTAAATTGACACTCTGAATAAGTACATTAAAGACCTGTAAGAGTCTCCAGTCGCCAAAAATCGTAGGGTGATGAAAAAAAATAATTATGTAACCAGTAAGAACATAAATATCAAAATATGTTAAGTGACTGCGACTACAGCAATACCCAAACGGTTTTTGTCAATTTTAAATCGTAGATTTTTTCAAATTATTCATTGTTGATTTTTTGTTTGAATGTGACTAATATTGATAATTTTAGAAGAACTGCAAGAAATTTTAGAAGAATATAGTGAAAATATAATTAAAATAAACATGAAAATGTTTTTTTTTTTTAATAATAATAACCGACTTCCAAATGAAGAAAGATTGGAATATGTAAATGAATCAAAAAAATTTGATTTAAATCAAATAAATCCGATTACTTTGATTTTTTTTTTAAATCATGATTTTTATCAACCCTGATTAAAACTACTTTCTAGCTTAAAAATACGTATTTTTTTACGTACTACAGATTTATTTTATAAAATAGGTACTTACTTAGTAAATTCACACGAACTAAACGCGCACTTCAATGTGTATTGTTAATTGTCTGATTAATCTACCACCAATATTCACACCAATATTCTACCACCAATATGGCACGTTCAGTAATTCGGCTCTCTGGGAAAACTATTTTGTATAATATTTTGAAATATATATAATAACTATAATATTTTTTTATATATCTAATTATTTTGTATAATATTTTTTCAGTTATTTTTATTTAATACTATGTGTTCTTAGTATGTACCTACTTATGTACATATTTTTTATATGTAGAGGTACATATTTTATTATTTCTGAACGTTTGGAATTCGTGCAACTCGGCGCCCTCAATTTTGCCGCCCCTCATTTTTGCCGCTCTGGGCATTTGCCCGGCTGGCCCCCCCTTAGATCGGGCCCTGCTAATATCACAAATATATTTTTCATAATGAAATAACTGAGCCGTTTAATTTGAAAGTGAGCCAAGCCCATCCAAAAAAATACTAGCTAAAGGGGGAATATTTTAATATTTGTCCTCATATTACTCACAAAATATCTAGATTAAATTTGTAATAATCAAGTCTGATTGTATAAACTAGAGTTGGTCTTCAAGGTTTTATCTAGACCAGGGATGGCGAACCTTTTTGGGTAGTGGCTCAAATTTTGTTCATTATAGTTTTCCAACTAGCTCGTGGGTCACCAGTAATAATTCTGACACTGGCATCACTTGGAAAAGAGGAGGGAGGTCAAAGATTATTTAAAAAAAATTCAAGTTTCTTTCTTGTTTTACAACTTCTACTTTGGAAGTAAAGAGCAAGGTCGAAGTCAAAAAATTTATATCAATGAATAAGTCCATATAACTTGTATGATGTATTATTGATGTATCCTGATGTATTATTCGCTCCGTGCATAACCGCGCCTAGCGCCATCCGTGGCCAAAAATACAACTTCGTGTGCAATAATAACGTATAAATACAACAGTCAAAAACAAAAAAATAATTAATTTAATAAAATATACGAGATTTGACAGCAAAGAAATATAGGTTATGTAATACGTCAATTTAATATTTGTACGGAAAGTTAGGGTTAGCTGACGGAAAACAATAAAATTCATAGTTTTTTAGTTTCGTGTAGTATTTTTACAGTTCGTCACAGAACACTTGAAAAGGTGTTTTGGCCTTGAATCTATTATCAATTTATGCACTTTGTTAGTTTATGTCAAATAATAAAACATATTTTAATTTTTATTTAGCAAAATACATGTAAATATATTCCAATAAATGAAAAATAATGACGTAACTACACATGAAGTTCTTAATAGTGTCACCTTTGGAGCTAGTGCTGTTGCGCTCAGAGCGATTATAATGAAATCCAATTAGAGGATGAGGAACATTTTGTTTAAGATATTGAATAAAAGCAATGATTTTGCTCACTATGTTAGGTGCATCGTCTGTTGTAACAGAAACAATTTTCTGTAGGTCAATATCCATTTCTATAAATGCAATATCAAATTCTTTAAAAATATAAAGGCCAGTACACATCCCTTTCAACGTTATCAGTTTCAATAGCTCTTAATTTACAAGCTTGCGTTATATATTTGCGAAAAATGTCTCTTTCTAATCCTAGTATTCAATCTTTAATTGTATATCGACTTATTGTTAACTCATTTATATGCTACTTAATCAAGTCTTTGTCTTTCAAATCTGGAAATAAAATAACAGTACCTACATTCTAAAAAACGCTTGTTTTACAAACTCTCTTTCTGAAAGATGTTTATCGCGACGAGCAATGCAATGGGCAACTTGAGAACTAGCAGTTGTAACGTTAGTTTATTTACTCGCACATCAAAATGAACACATTAATAAATAAATTATTGTATGTGAAGGATGTCATTATTATAATCGTGTGTAAAGCTATCCAAATTGTAAATCCAAAGAAAATCAAATGGACTTTCAATACTAAACGTTTTCCGTTTGTTGTTACTATGGTGACAACTCGCATCACTAAACAAAAAATATAGACGTAGAGAAAATAATTTTTCTGACGTATATTAAAATTGAATTAATTTATCTTACTTTGAATCCAGAAGTCTCGGCCTCTCAGTCTGGATTACTAACCTAACCATAGAATTTAGATTCAATCTAATCTTTAACCTAGATTACATCGAAAACGGCCAAATAGTGTTCCCGTCACAGTGCCCTTTTACTAGTTAACAATTTTTGCCACGGAGTATTGTGTCAGTGAATTGAAGTATTTGGTCTGTCAAAATAAATTTTTTTCAATATTATCGGTAAGAAATAATTTTTTTTTTTTCGATTCAACAGTATTTTAACATGCTTCGTAGATAAAATAATGTATGATACACGTGTGTGTAAGGTTTTTGTACATGAGTTTCGACAGTAGCGTCGCTAGCGTCGGTCAATCGGGCGAATGCCCGGGGCCCACGGACTAGGGGCCCCCACAGTGGCTGCAGATCGATTCTGAGACGACTGACGTGTGGCGTTTCGCGAATTTCACATGGGGGACCGCACAACATTTTAAACAAGCGTTTTAAAAAGGCTCAAATTTGACATTTTTATGCCGCCGGAGGCGGCAGATCTTGGGTATTTTAACCGCGCGTCTTCGATGACTTAACTGTAAAATCGTGTAAAATCGTGGTTTTTGCGGAAACGGCCCGACGGAAGCGGCGGCGGCGGTGCAAAACGGGAATGTACATTTTTCCGGTGTAGAACGAGATCCTCGTCGAGCGGTGCCGTTTTCGCGACTCAACTCCCCCAGGTTCGGACGCACCAGACCGAAAACTAAAATCACGAAATTTTTGCTTTTGAGGGGCATTTTAGGTCGGATCTCAATTTTTTTTTCCGGATCCTCTAGCCGCCGCCGCGACACGTTTTTAGAGCCCTCGTTCGCCGTCCTGCGACGTCACGTTCACCTGGTGCAAGAGCTAATAATTTTTTTTTGCCGATTTTGCAATCACTTCCACGGACGCCCAGAACTTATTTTATGGGCTCCAGGTCGCCGGTTGGGTTCGTTCTCTTCAGAACACTCGCGCGCAACCACTCCGGCAAGAACTTTTAAACTGCGCCAATTTTTTGCGAATCTGCGGCAGTTTGAAGAGAAAAATGCGCAAAAAGTGAGAAAAACCAGAGGCGTTTTACGGGGATACATAGAACTTCGGAACCAATTGACGGATCGGAACCGGACCGGTGCCGTTCGATCGGCCATAGAACCTTTTAGTTTGTTTGAGAGTTTAATACCGATTGCGCCGAAGATGGCGTCGCGACGCCATAAAAACGACGTTTTTGGAAACTCCCACGGAACCGCCAACTTGGGCTCTGCGGGAACAGTTTCGCGCGATTCCCGCAGGGAATTGAACGTTTCATCTTCTACTGCAAACGGCATCGCGCTGCGTCGTTTGCAACCCAAACTCTCCGAATTTTATTTACTGGGGGCCCCACCTCAATATATATGCCCGGGGCCTCCAAATCCAAACGACGGCGCTGAGTTTCGAAGTTTCGCAATGAGTTCTTCTTCACACACTTGTATTATAAACTACCATTTTGGGACCGTATATATACTTTTTGCGAATCTGCGGCAGTTTGTAGAGAAAAATGCGCAAAAAGTGAGAAAAACCAGAGGCGTTTTACGGGGATACATAGAACTTCGGAACCAATTGACGGATCGGAACCGGACCGGTGCCGTTCGATCGGCTATAGAACCTTTTAGTTTGTTTGGGAGTTTAATACCGATTGCGCCGAAGATGGCGTCGCGACGCCATAAAAACGACGTTTTTGGAAACTCCCACGGAACCGCCAATTTGGGCTCTGCGGGAACAGTTTCGCGTGATTCCCGCAGGGAATTGAACGTTTCATCTTCTACTGCAAACGGCATCGCGCTGCGTCGTTTGGGGGGGTCCCACCTCAATATATATGCCTGGGGCCTCCAAATCCAAACGACGGCGCTGAGTTTCGAAGTTTCGCAATGAGTTCTTCTTCGCACACTTGTATTATAAACTAGCATTTTGGAATCAAAAACGCTTTTAATACACAAAATGATTCTTCTTTTTTCTTTTGTGAAAAATATGTTTTTCTTTCTTTATCTGTTGAAAAGGCGAGATGAGATTAGAATGCAATATGTCTTTTTACATTATATGTACGTGAAGTAATCCTTTTTCATTAGAAATTATACACATAGTCTTTTAATTCTCTTCAATCGCACAATATTTAACAAACCATTCTGTTTGGTATGATCTGGGATTTGTATCGTTTGTACCGCAGCCATATTACAAGATTACAACTAAAAACATATTTAAAACACAATAATTTAAAAAGAAAGTTATTACTTAAAAATTTCCATACCGTTGTGGTTGGGAAACTTCAATAAAACAATAATAAAAGTGTTGCGTTATTTCTAAAATTTCTAAAATCAATGCCTGTGTCACTTAAAGAGCCTGTGTGGCTCAGTGTCTGACCCGCGGGTCATAGGTTCGCCATCACTGATCTAGACTATATTTTTAATAATGCAGTCTGATTGAAAATCTCTTTTAATTTTCTGTTGCAACATTAATTTTCTGTTGCTAAATTTAACGATTTAAGGCCGATTCTCATATATAAAAATTGAAGGATTAAATTTAAGGCTAATTATCTCAAAATTGACCTAAAATTAAGGAAAATCATTCAAGCAAAACTTTAAAGGTCGATTCCCATATGCGCGACACTCAGTTACGCGACGTCGTGCGACATCGCCTGTCAAATAATGATTGACATTGTTTTAAATGGGCACGTTTTCACTATGGCTACGCGACAGCTATCATTAGTAATCATTATTTGACAGCTGATGTCGCACGACGTCGCGTAGCAGAGTGTCGCGCATATGGGAATCGACCTTTAAAGTTCTGCTTAAATGATTTTCCATAATTTTAGGTCAATTTTGAGATAATTAGCCTTAAATTTAATCCTTAATTTTTTTTCCCGTGTTATATTTAAAAAAAATAACATATTTTTCCCAATGAATTGCATACTTTTTCTAAACTTTCTAAAACAAAATGAAAAGATCTCCAAGTTATATTTGAAACATATTGGTTCTTTCTCGATTTCGAGATAATTAGTCTCAAGCTCATAAATTTCTCAAAATTCTTTTAACAAAAAAGAACATATTACTAAACTTCTTTGCAATTTCTTTACTGAAAATATAATTTTTCCTAAATTTTTTTAATTTCAATGCTAGTTTCAAGTAAAATTTCTTCCTCATCGAAACTTCCTCAAACTTCCTCATCAAAAACTAACGTAATTTACCTGTTAGTGAAGTGTTCTGGAACGTTGGGCAAAGAAATGACATGATGAGCGTCGCAAACTTCATCATTCGAGTCTTTCGTAAATTTTCTAGAATTGAAATGTTAAACTTTCTCCGCAAGACAGACAAGACCTATACATTAGACCAAAGGGTTCTCAAAGCGTGTTCCGCGGAACACTGGTGTTCCGCGAAGCACATTCAAGTGTTCCGCGAAAAAATCAATATTAAAAAATATTATTGCAGTTATCAAAATTCTGCGTAATCCAATTCTAAAATTCGCCAGGCCCTAGCCCTAGCGGCTAGGGCTACGGGGAATCCCTTGCGACGAATGAGTGGATGAGTGGAACGAGCACATGGCAAGTGCGCATTAACTGTTAATCTATATTCTTTGCTATGACAATTTTAAGTAATAAAGAACAACAAACGTAGGTAGCGATATTATTATTAGGGTGCATGAAGCATGCGGTAGTATGTAAGTAGTAATAATGCATCTGTTAGCACTAGTAGAATTGAAGAGAATGAAGAAAACAGAAAAAAATGTGAAATAAATTCGAAATGTGAATCGTTTGTATGAAGAAGAACACTTAAAATTTTTCTGGACCGGAAATACAGATTGTCAAACACCTCTCTGCATTGTAGGTATGCTGAAAGAAACTTGCCAATAGCGCGATGGCGCCCGCTAAATTAAAGCGTAAAGTTTTGAATTGACGTGTCATTTCAAAACTGAACATAAAAATCTTTTAACAAAAAACAAAGAATATTTTAATAGACTTAGTAATTCAAAGCAAACAAAGAAAACAATTTGAAAAAGCAATGAAAGTAAGTGATAAAGTTCAACTTGCGTCGTATGAAATTGCCTAGTTAGTAGCACTAAAATTAAAGCCACACACGATAGCAGAATCTCTCATTTTGCCTGCCTTATGTGAAATTGTGACAATTATGTTTGGGGAAGAAGCAAAGAAGGAAATTTTGAAGATTTCGGTGTCTGATGATACCATTCGTAGAAGAATGAGTGCCCGTCAGCAGCAATGGAACTGCTGCTGGATCTGACTCCGTTGCTCCTTGTCGTGGAGAGGGCCGCCAGATCGGCGATACTAAGGTTCAACAAGGAAGGAATAGGCAAGTCCAAATACATGTCCTGCAGCATTGAAAGAACAGTCGCAGGTAAACTTGTTAATATGTCTTTTGTATTACAAATAGACGAATCAACTAATATAAGTGGCAAGGCGCAGCATTTAGGCTTTGTACGGTTTATTTGTGAATAAGAAATAATAAATCAATGTTTATGCTGCAAAGAACTTTTGGCTCGTACAACTGGTCAGGACTTGTTTGATTATCATGGGATCATTGTGTCAGTATTTGTCCGATGCGCGATGGAGTAGGGTGCATGACAGGATCAATCAAAGGATTTATGACTTTAGCTAAAACCATAAATTCAAATATAATATTTCATCATTGTTTCTTGCACCGAGAAGTATTCCTTGTACTTCTTGTACGAGAAGAAAAAATTAGACGATGTATTTGACCAAGTTTAATTTGACATATTTTGGCCATGGTTAATTTTATTAAAATGAAGAACCGAATTTTCAAACAACTTTGTTCATCGATGGAAGCAGATTATGAGTGTTTACTTCTTCATACCGAAGTGAGGTGGTTGTCACGACGATAGGTTTTAAATCGTGTGTTGACATTAAAAGCGAATTACTTGTTTTTTTGAAACAGAAAATCATATACTAAAACTTTTTATGAATTATCGAAAAAATGATGATTGCTGCAATAATTTGGCGTATTTGGCTGATATTTTTGTTTACTTTAATACTGTCAATATGAGTATGTAAGGAAAAGATGAAAACATTCTTATATCGACCGATAAATTATGCTCAATGAAAAAAAAAACTTTTACTCTTTTGATTTGTTATTACTCTTTTGGTTACAAAAAAAGTTAGCTACCGCGCCCCCTGCCTTAACGTTTATTTTATATTGTAGATTGTTCCGCTTAAAAATATGTCAGAGTTTAGTGTTCCCCGACTTCGAAAAGTTTGAGAACCCCTGCATTAGACCATTACATACTAAGACTAGACTGTAAGAACTAGAGATTCAAAACTGTTAAACAGACTGGACTAAAAAACTTAAAACTGGATAGTCAAGAATCTAGATGTGCAAAGTTTAATGTTGGATATGAAATAGTTTGATAAAAAATTTCCCGTAAAAATCATGAAAATTCAATTTAGTTAATACCAATTATTTATAACAAGAATATTTATTTTGTTTGCCTCTTCAGTTTTTTATGTTTGCAAAATGTTTCTGACGATAAGCTTCGCAACAAATTCATAAATTCAAAATTTTTATTTTTCCAAATACGAAACGATTAGCACGAAATTTAACAGAAATATTTATCAATATATGAATAAATAAATTGAAAAGTTTCAACAAATTCAGTCGATAAACTTGAGAGAAAATCGAAATCAAAGTTGCGAATCGCTCAAAAATTGATCGAATCATTTTATAAAAAATCTAAGCTGTTTATTATCTTTGCAACTGCAAGTATCATAGATAGTTTTAATCTGCATTTAATTTTTATTAGGTTGGAAAAATATTTAGGCGATTTAGATTATTTTGGAAGAAGTTTTCGTCAAAAATCCGAAAGTACGAAATTTTGCACGTTTTTATAATCGCACATTTCAACAAAACGAAAAAAAATTAATTGTTGTTTTACAAAATTTCATATGTTTTGTTGTATTAAATGTCAATATCCATGTACAAATTCGCGAATTCGAAAAAGGGCTATTGTTTCATTTTGTTGATTAATAAATAAAATTATTACGTCTTCACTACAATTTTCAACGAAAAATAATAATAATAATCTTTCCATCCACAAATTGTTACAAAAGGCTATCGACCACTGGGTATTTGTGACTACAACGAGTATTTATTCACTTCAAGATAACTTTAAATCAATAAATGATAAAAAAACTTGTTATAACACATATTTTTATATTCGGTTTTCTATTTATTTTCTTAGAGATTTTTAAATTCCTTGCACTAAAATAGTGTCAACTTGCATCTTCATTTTTTCGTTTATAAATAGCTTCCCTCAGCGAGACAGATTTAACCGACTAATAGGAACCAAATATTTTCTCAATGAAGCTTTGAAACACAATAAGAGCTAAAAATTCTTTTTGGAAATAAATTCTTTCAAAAACGTTTTTTGTTTCATTCACAGGAAAGAAATAATAACTGTTATTATGTTTTGAGTTGACAATTTATTAGTAGGAATTTTGTTGCAAGAAATTATATTCATTGGTTTGTCCAAATTGTTATGCTGTGTGCATTATTTATCAAATTGCAGCTAATTGTATAAAATTAGACGAGAAAATTTCAATAATAAGGTTATTATTCACACTGTTGTAATTCGTGAATGTTAAATAGTATTAATATGGATCGTTTATCCGAATGCAGGGGCTCATTGTCAGTTATAATCATAGAAAAGTATAAATTGAGTTTAAGAAAATTTCAAGAAATTAAACAATATTTGTATTACATTGAAAATTCACGAAAAAAGTTTCATGTCGAAAAAAAAAACCGAAAGATTTCTGTGTCAATATTATAAAGTCTGTGAAATATTTTAAAGAAAATTTGTCGGGAAATCTTGAATATTTAACAAAATTGAAAATTTAATTATTGAAATATTAGTAGTAGTATAAAGTGACCACATTTTCATTGAGACAAAGCGGGACAAATGGAATGAAATGAGAATTATAATTTGGTTATGAAAGCAGGCCAATAATTTAATGTAAATATTCATATACATGTCTTTAAATATACAAAAATGTATTTATTTTTAATTATTGGTACCTATAAAATATTTTTAAAAAACAATAATTTTAATATAAAATTGGGAATAAATTACTATGTGAATTTCTATATTACAAGAAAATAATTCAGAAATTACCATGTTCTCTAATTCACGCATGGCAATAAATAAATATAATTACAACTACGATTTGGTTTCCTGCACTTTTATGCTACGAGAGACCATGTGGGTTGCTGAAAAATACTATAACCTGATAAATAATAATAATTAACATATACGCGTTTCTGCCTTTTGGCTTCATCAGTATGGACTTATCGAACGAAAGCAGGAAACCAAATCGTACTTGTAATTATATTAATTTATTTTATAAGTCTTTATGAATGAATTAGAAAACATAGTAATTTTTTAATTTTCTTCTTACAATAATTTTTCTTCTTCTTCCGTTGGCTTTATAACCCGCGGTGGGTTTTTGCCTCTACAACAATCTTCTTCCATTCTGTCCTTTCACCGGCTTTCTTTCTCCAATCCCTTACTCCCATCTTTCTAAGACTTTCCTCCACGTCTTCCATCCATCTTTTCCTTGGCCTGCCTCTTTTCCTTCTTCCTACTGACCGCCAGTTGTACATTTTCTTGGCTGGTCTGTCGTCATGCATTCTGTTCAGGTGCCCCAGCCATGCTATTCTTTGTGCTTTTACATATCTCACTATGTCCGCTTCGTTTATTAACCTGCTTATTTCATGGTTCATTCGTATCCTCCAAATTCCATGCTCATTTAGGATCGGTCCGTAGATCTTTCTGAGGATCTTTCTTTCATAGATGCGTAGCGCGTCCTCCTCTGCGGTGGTTAGGGTCCAGGCCTCGCATCCGTACGTTACTACTGGTCTTATGAGTTTTCGGTATATTTGAAGTTTGATTTTGTGACTCAATAACTTGGACTTCAGATCAGTTTTTGGTATCCGTAGTAGCATCGGTTTCCACTAAGTATTCGCGAGCTTGTTTCTTTAGCTATTACGTTTGTTCTGTTGATTTCTGTTCCCAAGTAGACACAACTTTCAACCTGCTCAAAGCGATACTCGCCCAAGTTAAGGTCATTGTTATCGTGATGTTCTCTTCCAACTTGCATGTATTTAGTTTTTACCTCATTTATTTTCAATCCCCTTTTCTAAACTGACAAACTGACAAACTGACATCGGCATATGCAGCAACCTGTATTGATCGGTTGCCAATGTATCCCGTTATATTCAGCTTTCTCATGCATGCCTCTAATGTTAGGTTGAATATCATGGCGCTCAGGGAATCTCCCTGCCTCACACCGATTTCGATTTTAAAGGCGGATGTAAGTTGGTTGTCTACTCTAACCGAGGCTTTCGAGCCGGACAATGTAGCTTCTATTAGTTTTACGTATTTACGGGGTATTCCTAGCATCAGTAGATCGTCAAGGATCGTATTTCTTTTGACGGTATCGAATGCCTGCTTAAAGTCTATGTAGAGGTTGTGCAGCGATATATCAAACTCGTATGCTTTCTCCTGCATTTTCCGTATGGTGTATATGTTGTCTATCGTTGACCTATTGGCACGAAATCCGCTCTGATATTGTCCTAATATCTCTTCTTAGTAGACAGCGAGTCTGTTATAAAGAACGCCTGTTAGAACGTTGTATGTTACTTCAAGGAGCGTTATCGGCCGGAAGTTGCTACAGATCGTTTCGTCTCCCTTCTTGTGTATTGGCTGTATGATACCCAGTGCCCAATTCTCTGGTATTTTCTCTTGCTCCCAGATTTCATTAATCAGGTGTTTTAGTCTTACCGTTAGGTGTTCTCCTCCATATTTCAGAAGTTCGGCTGTTATACCGTCTGACCCAGGGGCCTTGTTATTTTTTAGCTTTCCAATATCACTTTCTATTTCTCTTAGGCTGGGGTTCTCAATCTTGGGGTCTACCGTATGTACATCTACAGTCTCTTTTAAAAATATCCGAGAAGTACCCTCCCTTTCCATCTTCGGAGTATCTCCTCGTTCTATGTGAGATTGTTCTCTGTGAGATGTTTCCGTCTTTATCCTTGCATACTGTTATCTTTGGTCTAAAACCCTTTGGTCTTCGGTCTTTGTTTTGTTTTATTGCCTTGTAAAATTTTCTTGTTTAGTTTCTAGAATGATTCAGTACCATTTCCTCTACCTTTCTGTTTAGTGCCTCTCTTATCTTTTTTCTACATATTCTAAACGCGTTTATTCTTTCCCTATTGTAGGCTGCTTGGTTAGCTCGTGTGCTTCTGTCTAACAGTTTTAGTCTAGCCTTCCGCTTCACGGAGGTTGCTTCTCGACATTCCTCGTCATACCAATCGACGTTGTGAACTCCTCTTTTTTCTCCAATTCTTTTTATATCACTCTCTGTTATTATTTCGATATTCATCCAGTCTTGCTCTCTGTCCTGTGTTTCTTGGTTTTCTTGTAGTTTAGTTCTGAGACTTTCCTGGTAGGCCCTCAGAACTTCTGGGTTTTTTAGGTGATCTATGTGCCATTTTGGCTGCTTTGCAGTTGTTCCCTAGCCATTGTCGATAGTTTTTGTTTTGATCTTGCTCCAACAAGGTAATGGTCGGAGTCCGCGTTAAACATTATGATATTTAATTAATTCAAAACTTTTTATTAAAAAAAGATTTTCTTTCACGTCATATTTTTGATCCGAGTGACTACTTCAATAGATTCGGATCATTTAATAAAATGTCGTGAAATTTCTCATATCAATTGGACAAAATATTTTTTCGCTTAATATAGATTTTAAAGTTTAATGATCAACTGTGTTTTTTCCGTTGTCCATATTATTGATGCTAGAAAACACTCTCTCATTTTAAAACAAATTCAAATTCTCATTTTAAACAGAATAATATTCCTTATCAAAATATTTTGAAAATATTATTCTGTTTAAAATGAAGCAATAACTCCGTCCACTTTTTGTCTGTTTCCACATTTGCAGACAACCAACATTTAACTTCTTGATCAGTAACGTAACTTTTTATTAATAACACCTCATCAAAAAGATCATTTTCGCAAATATTATTTTCCGGAAAATGTTTACTAATATATTCAAAAGATTTTTCCACATATTCCCATAAAATCTCCTCTTTTAATGCTACCCAATGAAAATTTCAGAACAAGGTGCCATTAAACGACCGAATTTTCTGAAAGAAGTCAGAAAATTTTATAATAACTGCTTGCAATTTCTTGAAGAATGGACATTCCAATTCGAGGATATTACAAATTTTCATTGGTTGACATTAAAAAAAGAGATTTATGAGAATATGTGGAAAAATATTATATTATATATTACAGTATATATAAAATAAGAAATGAAGATATTTTCTAAATAGCGGGACATTTTTAAAAATCCGCGGGACGCGGGACAGGCCTCCAAAAAGCGGGACTGTCCCGCCAAATTCGAGACGTCTGGTAACTTTATAGTAGTATCTACTCACACACCAAAATGAAAACATTAATAAATACATTATTGTATGTAAAGGATGCCATTATTATAATCGTGTGTAAAAGTATCCAAATCGTGCGTAAAAGTCCAATGTAAATCAAACAGAGTTTCATTATCAAACGATTTCTGTTTGTTGTTACTATGGCAATAACTTGCGTCACTAAATAAAACACATAGACCTAGTGGATATATATTTTCTGACTTTATTTTCTGGCTCTAATATAACGTAACCTAACTATAACCTAATTTAGATTAAATCTAGGTTAGGTTAGGTTAACCTAGATTACATCGACAACGACCAAATAGTGTTCCCGTCACTGTGCGTTAGTAGGGAAAGATAGTATGTTCTAAACCCACCACCTCCTTATGGAATTTACATGTAATCTAGCCCCTTATGGGGGAATTACATGTAAAATCTAGCACGAAGCCCCTTATGGGGAATTACATGTAAATCTAGCATCAAGCCGCTTATGGGGAATCCTATACAAAATAGTTCTGAACGTGTCCGAGCGAGAATGTCTAGATGGCGCTGCAAGATACGTGCGCGGTGGATAGCGGGAAAATTCAAAATGGGTTGCAGGGTGAATGTCTATGAAGGGAGGAGATTATACGTGCTCTGAGTTGCCTAAGTATCAGAGGTGGCTAGTTGGATATCAGAGAAGTTTATAACGAACTATAATATGTGTCTACATAGTTTAAGATATCTTAAAATAAATATTTAACATTCCAAAACATTAACTGGTTTATGTAACCACACGTCTAGATAGGACCGAGCGTCTAGCACTGATAGCAATCCTTTCTCAACCTGTCTGTAAACGCATGTGGAACTAGCTTCCTCTTCTAACATGTTAAATGTTGCTCTCACCTTTTGCTTACTTGTTCCCAGTATAGCGATATCATCCGCATATGCTAGGATCTGTTCCGATTATCGGATCAAGTTGCCCTTCGTTTGTACTCCGCTATTTTTTATTGTATATTCCAGGGTCAAATTGACAAGGTTTGGTGATAGTCCGTCGCACTGTCGAATTACTGTTGTTATGTCTGAGTGCGCCCCTTCAATTCTTACCTTACTCTTTGCATTTTGGGCGGTGACTTCAATCATTCTCCGGAGTTTTGGTGGTATACCAAGGTGTTGTAGGTCATACGAGAGGGTGTTTCCTTATATGGAATTGTATGCTTATTTGATATAAATATACTATTGGTACACCGGCACATCATACTCCCAGCACTTTTCAAGTGTTTGTCTGATTCCAACAATACGGTCTGTCGTCGAACTGTATGGTCTGAATCCGCTCTGGTAGTCTCCTACTGCCTCTTCAGCATATGGGATAAGCCTGTTCATTTGGACGTTGGATAGGATTTTCTATGCTGTATTTAGAAGCGATATTACCCTGTAGTTTATCATTTTATCCTATAGCCCTTTTTGTGGCTAGGTATTATTATGGCTGTATCCCATTCCTTCGTCATTCTTTCCTTTCTCCAGATTTGTAGGATTAGTTGGTATATTTCTGTTGTTAATTTCTCAGTGCCTACTTTATAGAGTTCGTGTGCCTACTTTATAGAGTGCGTGTGCCTACTTTATAGAGTTTGCGATATTATCTGTGCCTGTTATTTTTCAGCTTATTAACCACTTTAACAAAATTTTAACCTCATTTTGGAGAAAAGCATCAAATAACCAATATTTTCAAATTTTCAAAAATGTTATATACAGAATTAACCTTTTCTCTTAATTTTCTAATTGTGTTTCGATGGCTCATTAGTCTATTACTAGAATTATCTGGCCCTTGCTTGGGCCATATGTTGCGCAGCGACATATTTTCAAGTACTTAGCATTAGGTTAGGTGACGGGGAGGTTACGAATGAAACGCGCTTCATTCCTAACCTCCCCGTAACCTAACCTAATGCTAACCTAACCTAATGCTAACACAACTAACCCAATGAGATTAAAGCTGACTAAAAATTTACCTCACATCCTCTTTAGCGTGGGGCACCTTACACTTTACACCCTGTTAAGCGTGGGGTTACATAGACCTCACACCCTGTTTAGCGTGGGGTTACATAGACCTCACACCCTGTTTAGCGTATGGTTACATAGACCTCACACCCTGTTTAGCTTGGGGTCAAATAGACCTCACACCCTGTTTTGCGTGGGGTTACATAGACCTCACACCCTGTTTAGCGTGGGGTCTCATAGACCTCACACCCCGTTTAGAGTGGGATTACATAGACCTCACACTCCTGTTTAGCGTGATGAAAAGTGGATGCAAGTAGATGAAAAGTGGATGCAAGTAGATGAATAGTGGATGTAAGTAGATGAAGAGTGGATGCAAGTAGATGAAAGTGGATGCAAGTAGATGAAGAGTGGATGCAGATAGATGAAAAGTGGATGCAAGTAGATTGAAAGTGGATGCAAGTAGATGAAGAGTGGATGCAAGTAGATGCAAGTAGATGAAGAGTGTATGCAGATAGCTGAAAAGTGGATGCAAGTAGATGAAAAGTGAATGCAAGTAGATGAAAAGTGGATTCCAGAAAATTGAACTCTCAGAAATTGAACGATCTGGGTCACAGACAAGTTTAAGAAATTTCGCTTACGCATTGGAAATTATTCGGATAAGTATCATAGGAAATATGTGGTCTGTATAGTCTTGTCCGTTCTTGTTCGACCTCGTTCGGTATTGTAAGATCTTGTCCTGCCTAAAACCGATAATTCTCTGATTTGAATCAATCCGTAATATGTTTGCAATCAATTATGTATGCATACACGATTCTCCGCTACCCACCCGCAACTCATTTTGAATTTTCCCCGCTTCTCTGTCTAATCTAGTCTAGTCCCTCTATTCTTGCCTGGTGTTATCAGCACTAGACGTCCGGCCGCGCCTAATCTACTACCGAAAAAACAATATCTTAATATCTTTATTAAATTAAACTAAAAACAGTCCTAAGAAATTGATTAGATCGCGCTTCATAATATATTAGTTCCACATGCATTTACAGACAGGTTGAGACAGGATTGTTATCAGTGCTAACGCTCGGTCCTATCTAGACGTGTGGTTACATAAATCAGATAATGTTTTGGAATGTTAAATATTTATTTTAAATTATCTTAAACTATGTAGACACATATTATAGGTCGTTATAAACTTCTCTGATATCCAACTAACCACCTGATACTTAGGCAACTCAGAGCACGTATAATCTCCTCCCTTCACAGACATTCACCCTGCAACCCATTTTGAATTTTCCCGCTATCCATCGAGCACGTATCTTGCAGCGCCATCATCAGGACATACTCGCTCGGACACGTTCAGAACTATTTTGTATAGGATTCCCCCATAAGGGGCTTGATGCTAGATTTACATGTAATTTCCCATAAGGGGCTTCGTGCTAGATTTACATGTAATTCCCCCATAAAGGGTTAGATTACATGTAAATCCCATAAGGAGGTGGTGGGTTTAGAACATACTATCTTTCCCTACTTGCGTTTTTACTAGTTAGTAACTTTTTCCACGAAGGCACTGAACGTTCTAATCTTATTATGTCAGTGACTTGAAGTATGCTGTCTGTCAAAATTACAATTTTTCCAATATTATCGGTAAGCAACAAACAATTATTTTTCTGTAGATTTAACGGCATTTTAACATGCTTCGCAGATAAAATAATGTTTGACACACATGTGTGAAAGGCTTTTGTGCTCACTTGTATCATAAACTACTATTATGATACAGGTATGTGAAGAAGGGCTTTTGTGCATGAGTTGAGAAGTTTAAAGCCCGAGATGAAGGTATTATAAATACCTAGGAGTAAAAATTACTAACGCTGGAGGAATGGAAATGGATTATTGGAGGCGGTGTTGCGGACTTACTAAGAATGGACCATGTGCGTAACACAGAGATAAGAAATATAATGGGTATTGATGTCGATATCATTAAGACAATAGAAGTAAAACGCTTAAGATGGTATGATGGTATGGACATGTAAATAGAATGTCAAGTCCGATGGGGTCCGAGGTGCCCGATGTTACTGGAGTAATATCCTTTAATTTGATGTGATTTGAAATGACATAGTTATAATTGAAGATTTCGCATGCTGGAATGTCAAATGAACGCTGAGCAAAAAGGGTATTGAACTGAAACCCGGTGGAAAGGCGAAAGGGAGGACGGCCCAGAAGAAACTGGAGAAATGAAATTGAAAAAGCTATGGCCAGTAGAGATCTAGGAGAAGATGATTGGGCAAATAGAAGACGATGGAAGCTAGGATGCGAGGAACGGCTAAGGCTGTAATGAAGATCGCCATATAAATAAAAGATTATATAGCAAATTTTTCGAACGTCTTGTCGAGGAATTTTTTGTTCCACTGGTCAGGATCTAAATCTAAAATCCGACCGTCAACAGTTCCCAAACACTAATTTCCTTCCTAGTTTCGCGATTCGCCGTTCAAAACGCCGATTTCAATCAAACGAAAATTTTCGGAAAATTCTTCAGTTCCGCAAGGCTCGTTCCAAGATCCTAGCTGCAGTTTTACAAAAAAGGAATTAAGAATTTTCCTACAATTTCTTGTTTTCAGTTTCCCATCGTCCAATGCATCAATTTTTCCGAAAATCGAGGGGAAACTATTCCAACAACTGAACAACATTTCTGGAAATCTAGTAAAAACTCACTCTGTGAGAGATATAAAGCGAAATTAAAGAGAAAAATTGTGCCAATAGTGACCCTTTTTAGTGATTAGTGCTTTGAAAAGAGAATATTGTGCGGAAAGACCAAATTTTGTCTTAATTGCAAGTCGTTGCAATTTTCTGAGAATGTTAAATGTCATTTTGACATATCGACCGAGGGACTTCCGGAATAAGAAGTCACCCCTATAGGGTGGTATACCAAGTGCCAACAGCATCCTTGGATGGCAGATGAGCGGGTACACGGAAAAAGTACACTTTAAAAATTACAGTTCAAATAGTAGCAGCGGCCTTACGAATACAAATTTGTAAAGATTGCAGCCGCACACAGTAATTTTTAAAACTTATTTACTAATAATACCGAAAACTCTAATCATTTGAACAAAAGCAATTTGTAGTTTTTACAGTTTCAAATTCGTAAGGCCGCTGCTTTTGTTCAGGGAGTGAGAAATCACTCCCAAAGGCGGAAGAACTTACTAGAATCAACGGCATCAGGATGGAGAAGGCAAGGGGAAACCACTCCATTAAGGACCATTAAGGACCTCACGGTATCCCACGACAAAATGCCTGGAAAAGGCGAAAAGAAATATAGATTTTCGAATAATAAATTATCCGGAGGTAAAATAGTCACCAACTCGGATATACGCAGTGGACAGTGTCCGAAGAATGCATTTAAGAAGAAAATGAGAAAGGTAAATTGAGAATAGGAACTTGGAATGTCAGAAGTCTACTAAAAGAGGAATAGCTTGAAAATCTACGACTGTGGCTTGGGCATGTGTTGAGAGGGAGTTATTTGTTGATAGAAGTAATCGAGGGAACTATGGAGGGTGTAGGGAATAGATGTCGAAGAAGCGTGAAAATGCTTGACGATCTAAAAGAAGGGAAAGGATACATGGATATGAAGAGAAAGGCATGAATAGAGTTAAGTGGAGGAGGAAGAATGGAACCTGCACATAGTAGAACACAAATGATGGTTCAAAATCAAGGCAAAATTTCAAATTTTCTAATAACCTGTTCCAATGTTGATCACGGTCTGATCCAAACTGTAAGTATAGATTTTTCCGAAAATCTCCAAACGTCTTCCTCATCGTCTTCCTCACTTCCACATGGTCTGGATGAAAGCCCTAACAACAGTTTTCCCGAAACTCGAGGAAATGATGAGTTTGGTCCAAGATCAAGGCAAAACTTCAAATTTTCCAATAACCTGTTCCAATACTCCTCACGGTCTGATCCAAACTGTAAGTATAGATTTTTCCGAGAATCTCCAAACGTCTTCCTCATGGTCTACCTCAGCTCCTCATGGTCTGGATCAAAGCTCTAACACCAGCTTTCCCGAAACTCGAGGAAAACCTCAATTTTTTTGACAAAACTAAAGATGGTTTTTCCTGGGAGAAATCAAAAACTTTTCTAAACAAAAGTTTCTCAAAATCCCAGGAAACCAAACCGATCTTCCATTTCCATTTCTTCCCAAAAGATTCGAGGAGGGAACTGAAAACTGCGGAAAGTCCTTAAGTCAGCTTGCATGCGGGAAACGTTTTAAATAAAAAAAAACTACTAGTACGTCAACGGCTTCTAAACTTTATTTATAAATTGACGTATCACTACGTCGTCGGCTTCAAAATTTTAAATAAAGAGACGTATTAATACGTTTAAACTAGTCTAAACTCCAGTCTAAACTGGAATGTGTTAAAAACCTGCTTTCAATATATGGTGCATAATTTCTCTCTGTACTTTAAATTTTGAAACAAATGGATGGAGCGGTTTTCGAGATATCATATTCTCCGCTTCGAAAAAAAACTAAAAAATTTAATATTTACGAAAATTTAATATTTACGGGGTTTAGTCGATGCAATATATACCTTCGTCTGTGCTATGTCGATCCTAAAGATGCCCTCTTTGAAACGAAGTTTCTTTAGGGAGGTACGTTACTTACGATGTCCCTCGTACGCTGTCCTCGTACGCTGTCCGTTACGCGCCCTTTCTCTTTTTCTCAGTGTATATTTCTATACCGCGCGCTCTCTCTTTTTTTCTCTTTCTCTCAGTGAATATTTCTATAATGCGTGCTCTCTCTTTCTTTCGCAGTGACAGACAATCGTGGTCTGTTTATAACCTTAAAACTAAACAAGAAGAAGAATTTTTCAAACGTATCTTTCTTTTTTGTTGTTTTAATTCATAAGAAAGTTAAATTGTTTATATTATACTCATTATTTTAATTAGATTTTGAGAAATGGAAAGTCAAGAAAGGATACAAAATAATGAAAAACTGTACAATTTGAAGCAATTGCTAACTGTTTACACATGTTTATCGTACATTTAATTTGAGTTATTGATATTTACTATATTTATATATGTCGTAGTCATATAGTGAAATCAGTCAGATTGTTTAGAACTGATCCATTGCATGATCTCTGTCGGCAGTTCGAGTAGTTCATCTAATTCGTGTAGCTCATGAAACCTCATGCAAGCTCAGCTCGTGAAATTTTAAGAGGAACTAGTTTAAATGGGATTTACACTATCTTTCTTACCGATTCGACGTTTCCAGAAATGCCTAAGTGCTATCATCTGATAGTATAAAGTTACGTGTCTTAATTATCAGACCTATTAATAAAGAGATAAATAAAGAAACATTCAATTTAAGATGGTTTCACGAACTAGCTGTCGTATCAAGTATTTCAAATAGAATACAAGAACTGTCGGCAGATCATGCAATAACTCAATGTTTTACACAATCTAACAGATTTCACTATATCACTATGACAGCTGCGTGAAGATGGCCCCCCGAAATAAAAATAAAAAAAATAAAATGGGATACGTTTGACCAAGATTTGAACTTGACCACCAAATAGTAACATTTTTTTTCGATAAAATTTTTTTAGGAACCCCAAAATCGATTTTTTTTATATTAAATTTTATATATTTTTTTTATGTTTAGTGTTATTTTTTGATTTGGTGTTGAAGAACTTCGTTTGACCATGTTTTTCCATCATTTTTATTAATATAAAATATTTTCAACGGCCTCAAAATCATTTTTTTTATTGTTTGATATCCACGAACAACGAGCGATTCCCCAAAAGAAATGGATTGCCGAACTTTGGATATTGCCCACACCTCATCAAGATGATTCGTCCGAAGAAAGTTTTTAATGGAAAATACGGAAAATTTAAAGACTTTTGTACGTCAGATGCATTGGAGTCCTGACAATTTTTGAAACATTGCAAGAGTTCAAAACCTTCTACTCGCCGTTCTTATAGTTGCTCTAAGCGAATGCGATGGTCAGGATGAAATGGGAGTTGACATTGTCAGTCAACAAAGGGCAATATTTCTTTTCGACAGGATTAAAACGTTCACCTGCAAGGAACAAGACTCATCGATAGAAGATACGATGTAGGGAGTTCCGCAAATGTTGAAGCGTTCTTCAAGAATTTGAAAAACATTGACATGGGCGCCATTGCCGGTCCAATTCGCGAGGATAAATTTATCGTCATATACGTTCATATACATATACGTTCCATCGAAGCGACAAGTAAATTAGAGCGTGCTGCTTGCAAAAGAAAACGTTACAAATTCAATTAGCAAATTACTCAAAAATCCAAAAAGAATGTAAAATTTCTACAAGAGAACGAATACTTATTTCAAGAAGAGAATTAAAAACGAAAAACTACAAAACTCGGTGACATTATTGAGGAAAGATTATTAACCAGCGCGGACACAAATATAGAAAACATTTAGGCTCTTTCATGCAGTTCGGTTCAACAAAGTTCTTTTTAATCAACAAATCAAGATCCCAAAACCCCTTTGATCACACCAGAAGATACACATTTTTCTTCTGTGGATTTTGCACAGACAACACTGGAAATTATTACCATTCCACAAATCGGAAGAAGAAAAAAAAATCATAAGGAAAATTTTTGAAACCGTCGATCATTCATGATCGACCGATGAAGAGGGACAAGAGTAAGATAATTTTAAGAAATGGCGGAATTGTGGGACCAGTTTGGTTTCGACAATGATTGATACAACTGAATAGCACTTGCCCGTTTAATAGCATTGTTGAAGTTGCAATGATAGTTTACACAGATAATGAATTGTTGCAAGAATATTGTTGTTTCTGGAAAATTGTCTAACTATATCTTTCATAAAAACATACGCATCGGATGGACCAACTTCCACACTTTACAACCCAAGAGGAGTAATTGTTGCAAGCATATTTAAGGAGTAAAATGGCGTTCTTGATTGCCAAGCAAACATCACCAATCTTATCGGAAAACTATTTCTTGTAAATCCAACTGCAGAACAAATGGCATGTACGATCTGCCAGTAGAAACCCCGTACGTAAATTACAATCGAAGTAGACGCAAAAAGTATCATCCAATTCGGATTCAAAACGGAATACAAAAATTAAGAAGATTTTTTTACAAAAACAAAAAACACTGAACTGCATCAACTGTCGCAATTCATCCGTCGCTGAAATGGATCCAGGTAAAAACATCATTCTCGACGTTGAATTGTCATTGACGAGCAGTTACCATAAAAAATTAAGCGTTCTAAGCGTAATGATGCACCGGACAAGATTTTCATAGTTAATATTCCTGAAAAAATTACAACCAAGGGAAAAACTTATATTCTGAACGGGGCAATAGAATATGAAGAACCACCTGGGAGACAATTGAAAGGAACGCGAGATAACGGGCATTACGTGGCATATTGTCGAAGAATTACAAATCGCTGGGAATTTTGCAACGACCTATGCAAACAAACAAAAAAAAAACAAATTTAAAATAATTCACAGAAGTGTAAAATAAAAATTTCCATCATTTTTTACACATAAATTCACGAAAATTAAAGGAAACGGAAAATCAAAAATGTAAAATGAAACTTATTATATATATATATATATATATATATATATATATATATATATATATATATATATATATATATATATACTGGGTGTCCCATTTTAATCGGCCAGTAGCGATAATTCTGAAACATTGCATTGAATCAAAAAGTGTTCCAAATTAAAAGTTAGTGGTTCTGAGGGGGACATCTGATGCCGTAGACTTTGCCCCCCCAGCCCCCCAAGGGGGGCGGGAACAGGGGGCAACTTTAAAATCTTAAATGGAAACCCCTATTTTTTATTGCAGATTCTGATAGAGGGTTAAAAAGTATGTAAGTTTTATCCGAAACATTTTTTTTATTGGTCGAGAGATGGCGCTGCAAATGTAAAAATTAGGTTTTTTGTCAATTAAATTGCGAAAATCGTCACGTAATTAACTGTTATTATTACTTAAGACTTACTCACAACCTTACAAGGTTGTTTTTTTCTCAGCCTGCTCAAATACTACCACCGCCCCCCCCCCCCCCTACAAAGACGTAAAGTACTCAAAAATAGCGATTGAGTACTTATTTTTCAAATTAAATAATAGTAAAATAATTCAAAAAAGAATGTCATTTTTTTTTCAAACAGTGTTTGACCGGGCCCCCCACATAAAACCAACATTTGGATGAGCTGTTTCCAGCGCAATGGATTGGTCGCGGAGGACCTATTGTTTGGCCACCCCGATCTCCGGACTTGACATCGCCTGATTTCTTCCTTTGGGGTTACCTGAAAGACGTCGTCTTCCGCGATCCTCCAACCACGCGCGAGAACATGATGGTGCGGATAACTAATGCCTGTCGTGAAATATCTCCAAATACGTTGCGGGCGTGCGTGGAGAATTTCTCCAAACGAATACGAATGTGTCGAGACCATCAGGGACACAATTTCGAGCAGTTCTTGTGAATTGCAACGGCGACGAACTCACACACACGCACACGCATGAACACGCACACTCAAATGCCCATGTAACATACGACAACCAAACAGACAAACACACAGACAAACACACAAACAAACACACAGCCAAACACACAGCCAAACACACAGTCAAACACACAGCCATACACAGAGTCACACACACAAACAAACACGGACAGGAACACTGACGCACACACACACGAGACGTAAATCCGACCGAGCAACCTCCTCGTGGTACGTCTTGGGTAACGCTAATGCCGGCGGTTTTAATTGAGTTATTTCAATTTAATTATGCCATGAAAAATACTGTTGCCGTTTTCAAAAATAGTAATCTTCTAAATAAGAAATTCGTTTACTGTGTGATAGAGAAATTCTTTTAATTTTTTCTTAAGTTTGCAGCGCCATCTATCAACAACTTTAAAAATGTGGGGGGCCCGGTCAAACACTGTTTGAAAAAAAAATGACATTATTTTTTGAATTATTTTACCATTATTTAATTTGAAAAATAAGTACTCAATCGCTATTTTTGAGTACTTTACGTCTTTGTAGGGGGGGGCGGGAGTAGTATTTGAGCAGGCTGAGAAAAAAACAACCTTGTAAGGTTGTGAGTAAGTCTTAAGTAATAATAACAGTTAATTACGTGACGATTTTCGCAATTTAATTGACAAAAAACCTAATTTTTACATTTGCAGCGCCATCTCTCGACCAATAAAAAAAATGTTTCGGATAAAACTTACATACTTTTTAACCCTCTATCAGAATCTGCAATAAAAAATAGGGGTTTCCATTTAAGATTTTAAAGTTGCCCCCTGTTCCCGCCCCCCTTGGGGGGCTGGGGGGGCAAAGTCTACGGCATCAGATGTCCCCCTCAGAACCATTAACTTTTCATTTGGAACACTTTTTGATTCAATGCAATGTTTCAGAATTATCGCTACTGGCCGATTAAAATGGGACACCCAGTATATATATAATATATATATATATATATATATATATATATATATATATATATATATATATATATATATATATATTAGGGTGGGCCAAAAAAAACTTTTTTTTTTTTAATTTACTACGAAAATATCGTCCATGATGACGAAAAAAAAATTCTGATAAAGTTTCAGCCCTTAATATTTATATTAAGAGGTAGCTCATTGTGATTTTTGATTTCCATTAACATAATAATTTTTTTTGTTTTTGTTTGGATTTTTAATGCACTCGAACGAATAAATATCTCGTGGAAATAAATACATATTCTTGTAGGAAATTTAACGATCTACAAAAAAGGTCTGAAATGATTTTTTACTAAGTTGACTCGTTTAAAAGTTATTCGCGGTTAAAGTCCAACCTCAAATAGTTGAGGATAACTTTTACAATTTCTTATACTCTAACACAAAATAATGACTCAAAAACATCAAATATCTTAGTTTTCGTAAATCTTATCGAGTTTTTTTGATAATTTCGTAGAGAAAATTTTATGTGATTCAGCACGATTCAAATAAAAAGTGCTAAAACGACATTTTGTAATAACGTAGTTGGCAGTACTGTAGAGATTGTCAAATATGTCAAATAAATGTTTATTCGTTATTTAAAGTCAACTTATTACCTTTTTTGTATTTTAGCGCTAAAATCACTAATCACTTTAGTTGTCGATCATAGCGCTACTTCTATGGCATTATTTACATGTAAATAATACTTAAGGTAACGACAATCTTTTACAACTTTGTTTATACTTTGTGAGATCTTGGGTTGTTTGATGTGTATTTAATTATTATATTCGAGTATTAGTACAGTTTACTGAGTTATTTTCGATTTTTAATTTTTATTATCAAAACTTTTGCCTTTAATTAAAAAATGAGCTGCAAGCCATAGTTGGGCAAAAATTAATTGTGAAAACAATTAACAATTAACAATTAAATTGCGAGATTTAATTGCAACTAACAATTAAATTGTTAATATTGTTAATTGTTAAATTAATTGTTAATTGTAAAATTTTGCAATTACAATTGATTAATTGTTAATTGATTGATGCACTTTTACAATTACAATTAACAATTAATAAATGTCGGTTAGAAGATGTTTATTATACTCCAATGTATCATTTGCCATAATGCGTAACTCAAATAGTTATTTGCATTAGAGTGTGAAAAGTTTGATTTTACAACGCAACAGCTCGTTTGGGAAACGAGCCCGAAGGGCGAGTTCCGCATTAGCTGGAGCGCTGTTAAATCGTTTCTGCACGAAATTTGTATAATTTTTTTGGCCGACAATTATTATTTAAGAAACAAATAGACCCTCCGCCTCAACTTCCGGTCCCCACCCTGCTTCCGGTCCCCGCCCCCCACTTCGGGTTCCGGAACCCGAAGTAGTGTGGGAACCGGAAGTTTGAGTGGGAACCGGAAGTGTGCGTGTGAACCAGAAGTGGGGGTGAGAACCGGAAGTGGTGTGGGAATCGGAAGTGGGAGCGAGGTTGGGGGCCGGAAGTGGAGGGTCCACGCGACAGATAGTTTGGGGAATGAGCCCGAAGGGCGAGTCCCCCATTAGCTACAGCGCTGTAATAGTTATTTACATTAGAGTGTGGAAAGTTTGATTTTACAACGCGACAGCTCGTTTAGGGCACGAGCCCGAAGGTAAACCCCCATTAGCTGGAGCGCTGTAAAATCATTTCCGCACGAAATTTGTATAAATATTTTTGTCCGACAATTATTATTTAAGAAACAAAGGGTCTATTTGTTTCTTAAATAATAAACCGCCTCCACTTCCGGTCCCCTACACTCGCCCCTCACTTCCGGTTCCCACCCACTTCCGGTTTCCACCCCAACTTCTGTTTCCCACCCACTTCCGGTTCCCACCTCTACTTTCGGTTCCAAAATTTTCACCACTTCAGGTTCCCACCCCCCATTTCCGGTTGCAAAACTTTTCACAGTTCCGGTTCTCACTTCCGGTTCTGGAAGTGGGGTGGGAACCGGAAGTGTAAGTGGGAACCGGAAGTGTGAGTGTGAACCGGAAGTGGAGGTGGGAACCGGAAGTGGGGTGTTAACCGCAAGTGGGAGCGAGGTGGGGGCCGGAAGTGGAGGTGAAGGGTCCAGAACGACCCATCTTTCCCAACTATTTAGATTATTTTATTAAATTATAAATTAAAATTATATTAATAAATTATTTTATTTCCCGCATTGAGCGGAAAGCACGGAAAGCACAAGGGAGGGATACACGGTGACAAGAGGGAAAAGTTTTTACATTCATCAAATAGTATTAATTGTTAATTGTAATAATAAACAATTGATGATTAAGTTAATTGTAACTAACAATTAAAATTTTAATTGCAATTAAATTAATTGTAAACCACAATTAATGGATTTAATTGCAATTGATTTCAATTGCATCTCACAATTAAACAGTTAATTAAATTAAATTAATTGCAATTGATTTAATTGCAATTAAAATTGTAACTGTTTGATTCTACAATTAAAAGATTAATTGAATTATGCCCAACACTGCTGCAAGCCTATTTTTTTAATTGGTACTCCAAACCCGAACGTCTTTGGCCGTAAATTACCTACCTTTATTATGTCTGTGTTTTTTTATCACCATGTTGTATTGAAGGAGACAATTAAACAAAGTGCAGGGAATACCATAGTTAAAGTTGAAAAGCAATGGTATTCAGCTGAATTGTCTGTTTGTGGAAGAGAAAACGCTGTAAAAAAATTGCTAGGCTTACATTGTAAGTCGAAAAGTTTAAAAAAAAATAAAAGCAGAAAAAAATCACCAGCTCAGATGAAAAATCAGTCTCTTATTCAAAAAAAGTTGGCTGAACTCTTTGATACTGCGGATCAAAAAAACCTTCAATCACTATATCACGATAAAAAGATTTTTCTAGAGGGGCAAAAATCTTCGAATCGATTAGGAATTATAAATTTAAGTTCACAACCAGACACTGAAGCAGATGTGATGATAGCCGATGAAATGAGTAAGTATTATATTTTATGAACATGTAGAGGAAAGTAACCAAATATGGAATACCGTTTTGTTTTTTACGCATAAAAAAATTTAAGAAATCTAAAACTTTTAATCGTAATGATCAACAGACATATATTTGCGCTTTAGATAGTAACAGTCTTGTATTATATTTATTAATTATAAGTAAGTACTTATTATAATTACTTACTTACTATAATTTCTCTAAAACAAAGTCAACATAAAGGTATCTAATTATGGAATAGTACCCTAAATATGGAATACTACAAAAACTATCAAAAATCAACCATAATTTCTATGAGATACTTTAGAAGTTTGGTCAAATATAAAATGTAACTTAAACTACTTGCAATAATCTCAAATCCTGGGGTCGAATTCTGCACCAGCCATGTATTTTTACGTCTCATAAAAAGTTTTCAGACAGTGACAAACCAATACAGTCTCACCCCGGCTATAGTACTCGCTCGACTAACGAGTTGAAACTTATACGCGCGTATAGTGTTAGAAAGAGATAGATGATCACTGCTTATTACGTCTAGAGGTATTTGTTTTCGAGAAATTCCGGTATTCCACATTAGGGATACTATTGCATATTTGGTTACTTTCCTCTACTAATTAACATTCATAGTGCATAGTGCTCATAACTCGATATAAATAAATGCCTAATTAATAATTATCCAACTGTACAATACATAAATTGACTGTTATTAATTGTTTTAACGTATAGTTATAATTAATTTATTACTTGATTAAAAATATTGTTAGCTATCATTTTTTCTGAATAACTATAAGTAGATGACAACAAATTTCTATTACTTTCAACTTTTAATATTTAATTTTATTTTTCCTAAAATTGACAGACTATTTTTCTACATCTAATAATATTCGTATGCTTATAAAAATATTAAAATTTTCAATTGTAGATCAGCCAGTGAAATCTAAACAGATCCCAATAACTAGACAAGAATCTGACCTAATAATATCCGAGTCATCAGCAAGCTTGACTTCAAAATTAGTCTCTGATTTTGAAAATGAATTAACTCCGCCTATTGCTTCTAAAATTAACGTGATAACACCAGAATTAGTTGCATTAGATCGATCGAATGTTTCTTGTAGAAATGCCATGTACATTATTGCTGCGACTCTGAAAAGCGTTGGAGTTGATTTAAATAGTGTAAATATCAGTTACAAAAAAATTCAACTTAGCCGAATAGCTTTGCGAAAAGAAATTGCGAAGGGGTTAAAAGATGAGTAAAAGTTTGAAAATAATTGTATTGTGCACTGGGACGGAAAACTGTTGACAGATATCACGGGAACCGATACTATAGATAGACTTCCAATCGTTCTGACATCATGTAGTGGTGAACATTGTTGGGTGTGCCGAAGCTAAAATCAGGAAGTGCCAATGATCAAGCAGTTGCTATTCTTGAAACTCTAAAGCAGCGGGGTCTTAGTTCATATGTCAAAGGGATGTGTTTTGATACAGCAGCTGTTAATACAGGTTAATTATTTATGATATACAAGCTATTCATTTGAATCATCTATGTTTTTCGATTATTCCATTCGTTTTCTAGGAATTCATCATGGGACTTGTGCTGAAATAGAAAAAGCTTTAAGTCGAGAGTTGATCCATTTACCTTGTCGCCACCACATCTTTGAACTCGTTTTGAAAGGTGTGTTTGAGGTATATTGGCCAACCTCATCAGGACCAAACGTTCAATTCTTCTCTAGATTTAAAAATAAATGGAATGACCTTAATAAATGCAATTTCAAGGCTGGGATGGATGATAGTATCGTCAATGAAATATTGTCAAATAGCAAACAAGCGTTAATTAATTTGATTGAAGAAAATTTACAGGTATGAATTCATAAATTTGACTTCACAAAAATTATACATGCCATATGTTCTTGATGAAGTTGTCAGATCATCCTCACTTTAAAGGATAATTTGAATTATTTTTTTTCTAAATACAGGTTCGTCAACCGAGAGATGATTATAAAGAGCTTTTAGAGCTATCACTGATTTTTTTGGGTGAAAAGCTAAAAGATAACTCTACGTTTAAATATCCAGGTCTAATTCATCATGCTCGTTGGATATCAAAATGATGTCCAGAGCCATTTATTCGTTAAAAATATTTCTTTTTAGAGGAGAATTTAAATTAACCGCACGAGAAATTAACGGTTTACGTAAAGTGTGTATTTTTCTAGTAAAAATATATTTAAAAGCTTGGTTTACTGCTCCATCTGCGATTTTGGCACCACACAATGATCTGATCTTCATGCAAGACTTGATTGAGTATAAAACTGTAAACAGTTCCGTATCAAAAGCCGTTTGTTCAAAAATGATGAATCACCTGTGGTATTTGAGCGAACAGTTGGCAATTATTTCTTTGTTTGACGATAATGTGCCTCTACTCGTAAAGCAGAAAATGTTTTTATCTTTGGAAAAAAATCAAATAAGCACTGATCCAAAAAAGAAGCGATTTGAAATTGAGCAAGAAAATTTAGATACGTTGTTATCAGCAGACCTGAGTGATTTTATTTCAAAAAAATCATTGACTACATTTCAAATATTTGATTTACCTACTGATTTCATGGACAAAAATGTTGAATTTTGGACACAGGATGAGAGCTATCAAGAGAATCTGACATTTTTAAAACGTCTCAGCGTTGTCAATGATGTAGCAGAAAGAGGAGTTGCATTAATAGAAGAGTATAACAAATGTCTGACCAAAAATAAAGAACAGTTGCAATATTTATTGCAAGTAGTTAAAAATCACAGGCAAAAATTTCCCAATTGTAACAAAAAAAATTTAATTTTATTTTGAGATTAAAAAAATGGCGTATAAAGTTATAAAATAAACAGTTTTATTACAATTGAAAAATTATTGAAACATGATTCTTAATATTACATTATACATTACCTAATAGTCAAGTTCAAATAAACCACTTATTAATTTTTCAGGGATGATGCTCTCAGGTAAAGTACAGTTCCGAGTGTTTTTTTTAAGGTATGAAATTTGGTATGAAAATATCGATTTTTCTTACGATTATCGATATTTTGTAAAAAGTTTATTGTGTTATCAAAAAAAAAACTCGATGAGATTTACAAAAACTAAGATATTTTATGTTTTTGAGTCATTATTTTGTGATAGAGTATAAGAAATTGTAAAAGTTATCCTCAACTATTTGAGGTTGGACTTTAACCTCGAATAACTTTTAAACGAGTCAACTTAGCAAAAAATCATTTCAGACTTTTTTTTGTAGATCGTTAAATTTCCTACAAGAATATGTATTTATTTCCACGAGACATTTATTCGTTCGAGTGCAATAAAAATCCAAAAAAAAAAAAAAAAAAATCTTGTTATTTTCAGACGATCCCAAAACAGTTTACCTTATCTCCATAATACGCTCTGCAGGTATGCAGCAAATTGTATCCCAGCCTACACGAGTCACGCTTTCCTCAATTACCACGATAGATCTAATCATAATTACCGGCAATATTTTAGTACAAGATACGGGTGTAAAAGATATAGATTTCTCGGATCATGATCTAGCCTATGTCGAAGTTCAAAACGACGTAAACAAATTATCATCCAGATTACTTACATACCGTAATTTTAATCACTTTTCTTTCGATGATCGATAGATATCTAATCGATGATCGATAAGTTTAATTAGAAGTTTAATATTATCCGTTAGCCATGGGGGTGTTTGTTTATTTACTTTTATTGTTCTAAGCGGAGCTACTTTGTTAAATATATCTAGAACACAGTTATTGAGCAGAGCCACTTTGTCGTCAACGTTATTTAAGTAATAAATTAAGTTCATTAGATATAGAGAATCGATATAATGGCCTTATAGGCTACTACAAACATAACTTTAAATGTAATTTCTCTTCTGGCTTCACCTTCAAACTTGTAGATATAGAGGATGTCAATAAAATTTTGAAAAACATCAAATCCACCTCCAGTGGCTATGATGGTTTGAATATTAGACTCATTAAATTATGCTGCCCCTATATACTGCCCTTCATTACCAATATAATAAATAGTTGTTTACTAGATGGGGTCTTTCCCAGAAAGGAAAGAGGCGTGGAAGATGGCACTGATTACGCCATTACCGAAAAAACAAAACCCCACTCAACTTAGTCATCTGAGGCCAATAAGTAACACTTTCCAAAATCTTAGAAATAATCATGAACAACCAAATAAAACAGCACTTGGCATACTTTAACATCTTACCTAAATTCCAATCAGGTTTTAGAGAAGGTTACAGTTGCACCACTGCGCTGTTGAAAGTCACTGATGACATCCTACTAGAATCCGATGCGGGATTAATAACAGCACTAGTACTTCTTGACTACAGCAAAGCCTTCGACACGCTCAATCACCAACTTTTACTATCAATACTTCATTACATTGGTTTCGGTCAGTCAGCCATAGATCTTTTAAGTAATTACTTAGTAGGGCGGTGCCACGCGGTAAAATTAGAGTCTGGTATATCAAACTTCCAGGAGTCAGTGTCTGGTGTCCCCCAGGGGTCGATCTTGGGGCCTATATTGTTCACAATATATACGGCCTTCATCATAGATAAGTTATCGTATTGCAAATATCATATGTACGCGGATGATACTCAACTGTACATTTCTTTTCCAGCCGAAGATTACCGCGATGCATTACTTAAACTAAATTATGACCTCAATACACTATACGAAGTGTCCCTTTCTCATGGGCTAATTTAAATGGGTAAATTTAATTCCGTCTAAGTCAGCATACCTTCTCTTTGGGCCTAAAGGAAAGTGTATTGAATTAGTGACCAGTTTTAAACCTTCAATAAATAATCAGCCCATCGCATTTGTTTCTGAAGCGAAAAACCTAGGCATCACCCTTGATAATACTTTTAGATATAATAAATATGTGAGTCAATGTATCAGTATTGCTTACGGAAATCTAAGGGTCATATATCATAATCGGGAGTTTTTATCTCAAAGAATAAAAATTTCGCTGTGTGAAATGACAGTATTATCACAATTTTCTTATTGCTCTCCGTTACTACATCCATGCCTAGACCAAAGGACAAAAACTCGTATTCAACGGATTCAAAACGCATGCTTACGGGTTATTTTTGGTCTACGCAAATTCGATAAAATAAGCCACAAACTGTCTGATTTAAACTGGTTAAATATGGATAACCGTCGCATAATGCAAAGTTATTCCTTATTTTATAATATTATCAAATATAAAACACTTATCTGTTCGAAAAACTTTCATATAGATGTGACATTCATACCCTTAATACAAGAAATCGTGGCCGCTTATCACCACCTGCTCATAAAACAAGTTTATTTGCAAGATCATTTCATTATACAATTGTCAATCTATTTAACAACCTTCCACTCTTCTGCAACGACTTCGATTCGAAATCTAAGTTTAAAAAATATATTTTCGCAGTTTTATATAATAAACAATGTTCCCCATTACCTGTATCTCCGTGAGATGTTTGTTAGCTGCTATACAAAATCGTCCTGCCTTCATGTACTTATGTTACCCCAACTGTACTTTTACTATTTTATTTAGCTATGTCGATAATTGATATTATATTTATTTAATTATATTTATATCTTTATTAATTATATTATATATCTTTATTAATTTGATGTACCGAGGTGTAATGGAAGAACAGGGTGTGCCTTGGCACACATCTGAATTACATCTCATTGTTTCCTCTGCATCAGAATGTATTTTTCTCTTTCAGTTATATATATTTTTTTACGTTACTTATTACTACGTTATATTTGATCGTTCTGTCAAAGAGGCAAAAATAAATAAATTATTATTATTATTATTTAAATGAGAAAGCAAGTCACAATGAGCCACCTCTTAATATTAATATTAAGGGCTGAAACTTTTTTCGTCATCTTGGACGATATTTTCGTAGTAGATAAGAAAAAAAAACTTTTTTTTGGCCCACCCTAATATATATATATATATATATGTACATATATATATATATATATATATATATATATATATATATATATATATATATATATATATATATATATATATATATATATATATATGTATATATACTAAACAGATGGCATTTAAAATAAATCAAAAAATAAAACTGTTTTCTTTAGTATTGTCTTTAATGTACTTACTGATATATTTATAATGTGCTTCTTTTTTTTTCCAAGCACAATTTTTCACCTCTTATGGAGTAAAAAAAGCAAAGGTGTTTTTGCCCATTTTTTTTTTGGTCCTTATCAATTCTCCATGAAATCTATCAAATTTTTCGCCTCTTATGTAAACAAACCAACTTTTTTAAGTAAAACACCAGAAAATACAATTTTGGTGCTCTTAAAAATATTTTTTGGCTAAGTTCTTCAACACCAAACGAAAAAAAAAACCGGGCCAAGTGCGAGTTGTGACTCGCGCACCGAGGGTTCCGTACAAACTTGTAAGTAAGGTATCTTTTTTTTGTGGAGGACGTAGCAAGCACATTCAGTTAACTTGTTAAGGCGTTGCTAGTAAACAAACAAAACTCGTCCCAATTATCATATATATAGTTAACTATTGTGGCTCTCAAAAGCTGTGTTTGTCCAAAATTGGTTGAATTATAAATTGAAAAAGCTATAGCATGAAACAAGCAACTGCCATCGCCGAGCATAAATATTACATCGTGTACGATAATGTTGTCGTTAACGGTTAAATGAACTGTAGCCATAATTTATTGAGTAAGTAAGGATATCCAGGAGTACGAAGTTATTGATTGCAAAACAAAATTTCGTATTTCTGCCGCTCACTGCAAAAGGGCCGACCTCCCGCCCTTGTACTTGCCCCGCGTTGCCCTGCTCGTGCGGGTCTCGTTTTATCCTAAATACAAGAGGTCACCGAGTAGTTAGTTAGGTACATAAACACGAAATCTTACTTACTTATATGATATGAAATTCTTGACGAGAGACCTATTTCAAATTCCAAGCCAAAACTGAAATATTTTAAAAGTTACCAAAAGAAAGCGAATGACGATTATAATAAATCGATTATGATAAATCTTTATTTTACTATTACCCTTATTATATATAACTATATAACCGTATATATATATATATATATATATATATATATATATATATATATATATATATATATATATATATATATATAACCTTATATATAAGTTACATTAAGAATAAACTGAATTACGCGATTATTTTTAAACTTATAAAAAGAAAACGAACAGACGATTATAATAAAACTTAATTTTAGTATTACACTTATTCACTAACTTATATTAAGATCTAACTATTTCTAGATCTAATATAAAGTAATATATTAACTATTTCTAGATCTATTTCGATACTCTTAACATTCAGTTGTTCAATTGACTGCTTTTGGGCAATTGACTACCAAAAAATATAGGAGGAGGAGGACCTAACTGTACGCAACCCATATGCTTCTGGTGCCTGACAATACCACGCAACACATTAGAGTATTTTCATTCAAGTTTCTAATAGTAAATTCGCATTTTTCTTGTAATTAAACTACATATTTACGGTTTTCAGATTTTTCCCTTTACATGTGCTGTAAGACGATGCTGCAATGTGCTGTAAGATTCTTGCCAAATTTCATGATTCTAGGTCAACGGGAAGTACACAATAGGTTTTGATTCCCTTGTGAAATCGCAAAATATGCGACATAAACGGTCATATCTTTTGATGGCGCTGACTTACAAGTTTGATTTTTTCACAGCTGAAAGAGACCGCAGACTCTAGTATTTGATACAAATTTCAATTTGTGACCTCTATGCGTTCCAGAGAAAAATGGTCTTGACAGACAGACAGACAACAAAGTGATCCTATAAGGGTTTCGTTTTCGGTACGGAACACTAAAAAAACGATAAAAATAAAAAAATAATAATAAATATTATATTAAAAAAAAAAGATTCTGGGATTCTAAAAAAAAATAATGAGAAGAAATAGTGGGCAAACATGGTCAAACGAAGTTTTTTAAGATAGCATTATCAAATATAGAAAAAATGCATTTTGGGGGGCTAGGCCCCACATCATTTTTTTACAATATCTTACAATAAATAAAACTATTTGGTGGTCAATCATGGTCAAATTTTGGTCAATCGTATCCCATTTGAATTTTTTTATTTTTTCAATTATGGGGGGCTATCTTCATGCAGCTCACTATGACACTTACATTTTAGCGAGACAAAAGTGAAATCACAAGCTCAGCGTCAAAAAGAGTATCGACAGAGAAAAAAGGAAAAAGAAAAAAAAAAGGAATTATACAAAAACCAGATTTAGAAAAGTAGGTTACAATTTTATAATTTGATGCAATTGCTTACTGTTTACATGGGTTTATCGTAATGTGATTATACAAGTGTTAGCTATTTTTTTTACTATTTTTATACACATTATAGAAAGACGATAGTGAAATCACAAGCACAACGCCAAAAGAGTATAGACAGAGAAAAAAAAATTTACAAACTACAGATTTAGAACATGCTGAAGGCGTTCAAATATACAAAGATAAATTTAAATGAAAGAAGCCTATTTTAATCGAAAATAATGAAGAAACTGAAAAAGTAATATTTAGTCACTTTCTGAATAATTAAATTCAATTATCAGGTAAGAATGAAGCTCAGCAAGTAATTAGTCCAAGTCCTCAATCATTCCAAGCCCCATACGAGAAACATGATGAATTTTCAATGCCAAATGTCTTATTGCATCATGACACAAACATTGCTGGCGACGGTAATAATTACTATACATCTCTTATAAGAATTTTACAACGTCAAATATCAGCATCGTTTCTTCGACAGCAACTTTATAATTCACCTTACTTAAATGCATGTCAAAATCCAACTAGTGCAAGATAAATACTTTGTAGTGGGTTTGAATATGGAGATTTAGATTGTTTATTCATATTTTCCAGAACATACAATCAAAATATTTGTGTGCACTTTCATTATTTTAATAATAATTCAAAAAGAGAAGTTGTTCGATTCTGTTGAATGCGCGAGGAACTTCGTTCCTGACGGGGGTCCCATGACCGTATACGTTTTTTATTCTCAGCTCAAGCATGCCCTCTTTTTGTTACAGAGAAGCAAGACGTCCAGCAAAAGTCTGTTCTCCTCTGCCAGTCCATAGCGTCGGGCCCTAATAATACATCCAAAGCTTTTAAAATGTTTAATATGCCCGATACTCTATCATTGTATGTACACATGTTACATTGTATATACAAATAGCAAAATACGTGGCAATTTTTACATCTTCAACCTCCACAAAAACAGCGCAATTTTCCATATTTTATAGTTTTATTTCAAACTTTCATTTTGCTTTTGAAAAAACGCTTTCTAGACATCAGGGTGGTCCTCTTCACCCCTTCACATGAACAAACGTCCATAAATTACCCTGCGTTTCAGCTTTCGAGTGATAATTGAGAGCCATTATTTTTCATTATTAACTTATATAATGTTGTTGAAAGATTGTTGTTGTTGTTGTTGAATGTTGTTGAAGAGGCTTAAAAATTAAATGAAATATCTACAAACAAATTTGGAAATTCAAATGTTAAGATCGCAATCTGAAATTAGTTACGTTATAAACAGACGGACAGACTTACTAATGTAAAAGTTCTGTATCAATTGTGGAATATCAATAGATTATTTTAAAGAAAAAATTGTTGGAAAAGCTTGAAATTTGGCGGAAATATCTAGAAACGAATTTAGAAATACAAATATTCAGACAGCAACCTGAAATTGCTTTAGTTGTAAACAGACTTACTAATATGAAAAATTCTGTGTCAATTCTAGAATGTCTATGGAATATTTGAAAAAATAAATTATTGGAAAAGTTTGAAAATGTTAGGAAATATCTAGAAACAAATTTCGAAATTCAAATATTACGACCGTGATTTAAATTTGTTTTTATTGTAAACAAACGGATAGACTTACAAATTCCTATATCAATTCTAGAATGTCTGTGGAAAATTTTAAAGAAAAATTTATTGGAAAATCTTAAAAATTGGAGGTAGTATCTAGAAAGAAATTTGCAAAACTAAAGTGAAAATCATGAAAATCTTTTGCATGTTTTTTTAGGTTCTCTTAGATCGTACAGTCCTATTAGACTCAAACTTTTAATAAAAAAAATTCTGCTGAACTTTAAATTTTTCCCATTAAATTTCAAGTTCAGCTGCAAAATTTTTATTAAAAGTTTGAGTCTAATATAACTGCACGTTTACAATAAATATTGCGGTTTAAATGAAATTTAATTGAAATTTATTTATTTAAGAAGAATGGAATAAAATGTAGTCGGAATGTTTCAAATACCGTGTTAACAACATTAAAAAAAGTGTAACAGATTTCTTGACTGAATATTCAACGTCAAACTGATAATAAAATACAATTAAAAAATTAACCGAGCGCAAAACTCATTAAGTTTACGTGAAATATATTACGGTCATTGCGTGATGCATAATTAATAAAAGTGAAATAATTTGTAAAAGGGACATTTAAACGCACGATAGATTAATTTTAACGAACATTTTTTTTTCACATTATACCTTACCCATGGCGGTTAGCACAAGACTAACCGTTTGGCGACAGCGTAAACTTTTCAGTGGTTATTTTTAAATGGCATCGCGAAAAATCGCCCTCACCCAAAACAATTAGAAAGTGTGGAGTTGGCAAAGTGTAATTTTTTGGATTTGTGCCGGATGAATATTGTGTGAAAAATGTTTCCAGATTTGGTCGATGTCGACCAAATGGGATCGACCCCCTAGACGAGTTCCACGGCGCAGTTTATAATTAGAAATACTCGTTATAGCTCCGACACCCCTTACAATAATAAACAAGTTTTAAGAAGTCACAGCTTCTCAAAATATTTGTTTAATAATATATTACTAATTAACCGCTAGAACAGAAAACTCTTTCCTTTTATAAGAAAAATAAGAGCTCATTTGAAAACAAAAACAATAATTGAATTAATGAATTTATTTTAGGGTTTGTGTTATAATCGTAATCGTAAAAAAACTATATGCCAAATATTTATACCAGTGGTCGGCAACGCGGTGCTCCAAGTAATTTCAATTATTTTATGAATTCTGTTAAGATACAACATCTATTTATTACATTAATTATAGTAAATAATATTAAAAAGGTTTACAATTTACAAAGGTTACAATTTTGTGTGTTCAAACATTAGACCCAATCCTCCCCATCCCATGATGCTCTCCGAATTCAAAAATTTTTGAAATATGCCCTTCTAATAAAAAAGGTTGCCGACACCCCTTTTTGTTTTTGTTTTGTAAGCCCTTACAACACTGCGGCCTATCGGCATATTGTATTTCCCCACATTGTTTCATTCATGCAAATAGGTCCAGCGCCTGTATTAGGTCTAGAAGTCTATGTGCCATGTTCTTCACGGTGATCTCTTTTGTTTCAATGTAGAGCTGGTGTCTCCTACGTGCAATTGCTCGCAATGGAAGGTTAAATGCGAGCCATTTTCATCCTTCCGGAGCACTGCTCCGCAAGAGAAAGATGTACCTTGGGCCCACTGCTTGAACGCAGAGGAGTTGCAGTCCTTGAATACCACACAGATCTTGCGTTTCCTAAAGGAATCAGGACTAGACGAGATTAGAGGAGATTAGAGAAAGAGGGTGGGGTGTAATAGATGTATCTCTAAGGTTGCAGTACAAGTTACCACCGAAATCTACAATCTACAATCCTCCTCATAGCAGAGTCTGCATAGTGTTTCGTCTTTCCAGATCCCCATTTTGTGCAGATATTCTCGTAGAGGAGAGTGTTCTGTGAGTAGGTCACAATACACCTTTTTACTGTTAGTTAAGCGCATGCGTGTCCGCCAAGTTTGGAAGGCGGGATATGAAACTTTCGGGCACATATTTAGTTATACGTGAAAAAGTTCGGGCACTTTTGACGTATAACATGGCGGAAATTGACACACGCGCACAAAAAAAATCAACTATGAAAAGGTCTATTGTAATCTGCCTTCCCTGAGAGTTTCAGGAATTCGATGACAGTTCCTTTACATTTGCAGGATGCAGGAGATCGAGAACAATGAACGCCAGGAATGTGCCAGCGTGCAATCTGGCACATTTCTGGCGAAATCTCGCCAATAGCTTGTCGAATGTTTCGTTTTAAGTTTTCTAGGGTTTCAGGTCGGTTCTGATAAAGTTTATATTTAACATGAGCCCATAAGAAATATTCCAAAACCGACAAATCCGGAGAGCGAGGAGGCCACAAGCGATCCCCACTGGAAAATCAGACGACCAGAAAAGAACTCTCGTAACACTCCCAAAGACATGTTGGATACATATGGCCTTGCACCATCTTGCCGATACCAAACATCGTTTATTGGTAATCGTAGTTGAGCTATGGTATGCATTAAGAACGTTTCTAGCATCTTCACATAACGTTCACTATTGACAACAATTGCGTTCCCCATTTCATCTTAAAATTCCAACTGAGCATCAATATCATACAGTTACCTTTTGAAAATTAGAACCTTTTATAACTTGAGGGTTTTCGGTAGACCAGTAACGTAAATTTTATTTGTTCCACTCCCCATGCAATTGAAGATGTGATTAGTCACTCATAATTATTTTGAGGACCCACTAAATTGCGACCAACCCGAAAATGCCATCAAGACCGAGGAACCCATTCACAGATACCCAGAATCGAGATCACCCAACAAAGATCAACGGTCACATTGCTCGACTCAAAAACAATAAGGCACCGGGAGAAGACTCTGTAGTTGCAGAACTTTGGAAATATTCCCCTGAAGAAGCAGTTGAAATCTTGTAGAAGCAAATAGAACAAATTTGGACGGAAAAAATCCTACCAGTAGATTGGAAACCTGCTTTGATCCATCCATTACGCAAGAATGACAGCATGGAAAACATCAATAAGTATAGAGAAATATACCTCTTGCAGGAAACTTACAAAATTCTCTTACTTGCTATCCTGGAGAGATTAGAAGCTGAAGTAGAGCATCAAATAGGCGAATACCAAGGGGGTTTCAGAAAGGGTCGTTCAATTGCCGAACAGACCTACAGCCTCAAAACAATCATCAGATATTGCAATCTCAGGTGCAAACCGTACGTGTCGGTCTTTGTGGACTTTTAAAAAGCCTATTATTATCCTCTGAATATCCTCAAAGAATTTGGGGTTGACCTGAAAACTGCTGGCACTAATTGGAGCTACCCTATTTGTAACAAAATCCAAAGTAAAGTTCCTAGGATGTCTATCGGACTCATTTGAAGTCAAAACGGAAGTCAGACAAGGTGACGGGCTCTCTCCAATACTTTTCAACTGCGTTCTCGAAAAGATCATTAGGACCTGGCGAAAACAATTATTAGAATCTGAGTATAGCCATATGAGGACCAAGACCAGTATGGGAAAATGAAGAATATAGGAAGTGATATAACAAGGAAGTGTATCAGGCCCTTAAAGACCAACAAGTGTCGATATACGTAAAAGTGCAGCGCCTCCGGTGGGCAGGCATTATAAGAATTTTAATGGCAAAATAACATTATAAGAATGCCAGATGGTAGAATGCCCAAAAGAATGCTGAACGGCCGAATGGAGGGGAAGAGGCCGATAGGAAGACCAAGAAAAAGATGGAGGATGAAGTAGACCAGGATGCCAGACGAATCCTTAAACTGGGAAGATGGAAGGAAGATCACTTTTCATGATGATCTCTCCCAGGTACTTAAATGTGGATCCGTATTTTGTCTGGAGTTTTGTCATCTTTGATGTTGGTCATTACTTCATTTCTTCAAATGGTATCTGCAAGCCAGTTTGTTCCGCGATTTCTTTTAGAAGGTCGATTTGCATTCTTGTAGTTTCTATGTCGTTTGACAGAATGGCGAGGTCATCAGAAGATTCTGGACAGTCAATCCCCTTGGATGTTGTTGCCATTGTCATAGGCCTATCTCATTCTTCTTCTGCCGCTACATCCCAATTTGAAGCTTGGCCTCCCCTAGTTTCCTCCTCCAATCTCTCTCTCTCCCGGGCCGCTGTGAGCGTGAAGTGAACTGAATAAGGAAGCACTTAAAGAATGAGTACGCAAACTCGAAATAGCCTATCAAACGTCGCGCTCAATCTTCAACAAAAAATGCTTGTACAAAAATACCAAACTCCATCATTATGAAACTGTTCTGAAGCCAGTACTTATGTATGCAGCCGAAATCCTGTCCCTAAATTCTAACAAAGGTCCTCGAAGAACTAGAGAAGAAATAGAGCAAAATCGTAAGAGGTTTAAGGGGATCGAATTACAAGAATGGCATGCATCATAAAAACGCAACAAAGAAGTCGTTTTAAGGTTTAACATTTATTAAAACACAGCATACATAAATAAATATGGTTGTGGATAACATATGTCGACCCTCTGCATCGCGCACATCTCGGAACCGCTCTTCGCATTTCTTCGGGATGGCGTTGTATAGACTTATATTTGTTCTGCTTCTGTTTTCTGCCGAGCCCTTTCGTCGCATACTTTCTGTGACATGATATTGTATATTATACTATCCATTACTTGCCACTGTTCTTCGGACTCGAGCATGTATTGTACCATTGTTGCTGAATGGACCCTATTTTTAATTTTTTCGCGCTCCGCATGCCACCTGTTGCACTCGAAGATGGTATGGGCAACCCCGTCCTCCTCTCCGCAGTATTCGCAGAGACGGTCTGTTGCTTTGCAAATTCTATGGAAGTAATCCCTATAGCACTCGTTACCACTAAGTACCTGGGTTACATAGTAGTTCACCTCGCCGTGTTTCCTCGTCGTCCAAATTTTCACATCCCTAATTATTTTTCTTGTCCATTGTCCGTTTGTTGTTGTGTCCCAGGATTTTTGCCATTCTTCGTATGATTTAGATTTTGCCGCTTTTTTCCTTTCAGTTCTTGTCCGTTTGTCGCCGTATCGTTGCGTCATGCATATGTTTAATCTTTCACGTGCCATTAATTCAATTGGAATAATTCCAGCGATTACTAGAGCCGCTTCTCTGGACACTGTTCGGTACGCGCTGCACACTCTCAATGCTAGCTTCCGCTGTACCGATGCCAGCTTATCTCTTAAGGTTTTTGTCTTCATTGCCTTTGCCCATATCGGGGCTCCATATAACATAGCAGAGTAGACAACCGAGCACAGAAGCCTCCGCTTACTACTTCTGGGTCCCCGTACATTTGGCATGAGTCTCTCCAGTGCTGAAGCCGTGTATAGCGCTTTGTCGTAAGCTATACTAATATGCTGCTTTTAAGATATGCTTTTGTCGATTATAACGCCTAGGTATTTTATATAAGTTTTTGGCGTGATTGTAAGGTTCCTTATTTCGAAAGAAATTGGCTTTATATGCCTCTTACCCGTCGGAAGTACAGCTTCCGTTTTCTCAGGGGCCAAATGTAGTTGCTTCCCTGCCATCTACTCATCCACTATTTTTATAGCTTCATTTGTTTTAGATTCTAATTCCTTATCCCTTTTACCACAAACCACGAGCGCAAGGTCGTCCGCAAAACCGGCAATCTGTACCCCTTACGGAAGTTTAAGGCGAAGCACTTAATCATATACAATGTTCCACATAATAGGGCCCAACACTGAGCTCTGTGGAACACCGCTGTAGACCTCGTGCTCCACTAATTTATTGTCTCCTTCCATAATAATTTTCCTCTCAGACAGTTAGCTGCGTATCATACGTAGTAGGTACGGGGGGAAACCTCGTGATGTCGTCTCGTCGAGAATGTTTTGGCAACAAGCCGAATTAAATGCATTGCGCACGTCAAGTGTTACCAGGGCACAGATTTTTCTGTTTCTACGTGTGCCAGCCCTAGCTTCCTCTGCAGTTTCAATGACCTTCTTAATAGCGTCTGTAGTGGATTTTCCTTCTCTGAATCCATATTGCTTTTCAGAGAGATCAGTCTCAGTTCGAAGCGCTCTTTTGACCCGGTCTGCTAGCAGTTGCTCAAGCAGTTTACCTGCGACGTCTAGTGGAATGTATAGTGGCCTGTACGGAGAAGCTTCATTAAGGGGCTTATCTCCTTTCCTCAAGAGGACTAGTTTAGCCTTTTTACATTGTGCTGGAAAGCTGCCTTCTATTACTCCAAGAACATACTCGGGAGCATTTCTGAGAACAATTGTTAGTACCTCTGGTGGAATTCCGTCTGGTCCTGGGGCTCTCCCACTATTAAGGTATTTTCGTAATTGGGTGTCTGCTTTTCAGGTTTCTAGTGGCTATTGCATAAGCATCGCCCCAGGTGTCGTTTTTTCGACACCTGGGGTTTTTTCAGTTTTCGTTAATTTTCCTGCACAATGCTTCCAGTTTTCCCTTTTCGCTTTATTTATTGCTCTGTTGAGAACGTTTTTAGATTGAGAATATGCACCTCTGAGCTGTTCTTTGGTGCATGCATCTAGGTTTTTCTTGCCTTTCCTTTGGAATTGCCGTCTCGTGGAAACACATACTTTCCTTAGGTTGGCAATAGCTTCGCTCCACCAATATACTTGTCGTTTCCTAGTAGCATTTCTTTTTGTTGGTAGGGTCGTATTACACACTCTAGTGATCATAGATAACATTTCCTCCGCTGTGTTTTCAGAGGTTTTTGCTACTTCCATTTCTAATTGACGGATTAGCTTATCCTCATTCAAGAATTTAGTTGACCATCCCTTATATGTTGTTTGTAGGTTTACGCAATTTTTACTTTGGCTCTGCAGGTTATAGAAGATGTATCTATGATCACTAAGTGTTTCTCTGTCCAGTATTTGCCAGTTGTAAACCTTGTCAATAAGTTGATCCGTGGTAAGAGTGAGGTCTATGATAGACTTGGACTCTCTTCGTTCAAAGGTAGGAGTATCACCAGAAGTTTGTATAAGTAAGTCCAGTTCAGCTAGCTAGTCCATGACCAGGTCACCTCTTGCATCCATTGCTGGACTCCCCAGTTAGAAGATTTGGCGTTGAAGTCGCCTGCTATCAATGATGGTTTTTTTGAACTCTTATACTGTCTCTTATTTCAGAAGCCAACAAAGAAGTCTTCAGTGAAATAGAGAAAATCACAGAAACGATCCGTAAGAGGCGGGCATTTCAATCGAATGGACGGAAACAGGCTGACAAAATAGATTTTTCATTTTTTTGAAAAAAAAAATTCCAAACACAAAACCACAATGCCCTGGTTTATGAATATCAAAGAACTTCAAAATACTGCATCTAAAACCAGACGACGCCTTCATTAGAAATCTCTTCCGTAAAAAGATATTGACGAATGGAATAAACGGCAAACAAGGTACAGCCTGCTCAGCAGAGCGCAAGCTGGCCCACTCATAGAGAATGTGAAGTGTACGAAGACTTGACGTGGTCCTAATTGGTCTCAACGAATAATAATAATATATAAATTACATTAAAAAATATATAATATTATAAACTATTTATTAACTCTATTTGAATACAAATCAGAATACAAAAGATTGCAAAATATCTGTATACAATATTTATTGCCATAAATGGATTCGAGTCTTATCATCTATTTAAAGATAACTACGAGATAAATTATTAATCTACAATCCTATATTACTTATAGTTGAATCGAGTTTTGAATTAATTCTCTATTTTTTTTTCAAATTTTAATTGAAAACCACAAATTGCTTCGTTTGTTTTGTGTTATGATTTATGTTCAAATAGAATTTAAATAGTTTATAATACAAATAAATAGTTTATAATGTTATATTTTTAAATTAAACAAAGACAAAAGTAAAACTCACTCAACACAAAGCACCGATACCAAATTTCCTCATTCCATTTATTCAGATTTCCATAAAGCTTCCTTTTTCGCAAAACACTTCGAGAAAGCGTTCACTCCCACTCATAATTCCGACTATGATGACTATGATGATCGAATAAAATTTTAATCCAATATCCAACTCCTTTTTCATAAACAACAAGGTCCAGTACCTTTTTCATAAACAACAATATCCAGGCGCCTGCTGACATTTCCGACGATGAATACTTTTCCATCATTGTTTTGCGTAAAAATAGCGCTCCTGGTAGACATCTCAAAACTCCTTATCAGACATCTAAAGGACAAAATTCACAATCACATAATCTTAATTATTACTCCTATATAATTTTTACCTATTGGAACGCTTTTTCCTACTTCTTAGAAATCCGCTACCGTCATCACACAATTAAAACCCGACCAAGACAAAACCGACACCAAAAGTTATGGATAAATCAAACTATTTGAACTTGTTTGAAAAATCATGCTTCCAATTTTGTTTTAAACCTTCCCATTCCACTATACATTCACTTTTCATCCTCACAGACAATTTAAAAACCTCTCACCTTCATAATCAACACTACGTCGCTCTTTTCATCGACAGAAACCAAGCTTTTGACACAGTTTGCCACGACATTCTGCTTTTCTTCTTATTCTTCTTTTCTTCATCAGCTGTCCATCGTCTACTCCTGGACATAAGCCTCTTCGCATTTCTTCCAAACCTGGCGATATTGCGCTTTGCGATGCCAGTCTTTACCAGTGGTTGATTTAATGTCGTCCAATCAACTTCTTTGTGGACCTGCTCCTCGCCACCTCGCCACTGGGTAATTCCGGCACTGGGTCTACCTGTTGTTGCTTAGTTTTGCGACGTGTCCGACCCAACGTCATTTTATCAAATGATCATCCGCTGATAATCTCATTCCTGACTTTGTCTCTTAGTGAGATTCCAATCATTGATCGCTCCATGGCCCTTTGCGTTACCCTTAGTCCCTTAGGGAGGTGTGCTATCACCTCTGATGTGGAGCCTGGTAGTTGATGAATTACTGGCTAGGCTGACCGACCTAGTCATTAAATGTCAAGGTTACGCCGATGACATAATAAAGAAAACTTTGTGGTAACGCTCTGTGAAATCGTATAGAGAGGCCTCAAAGTAAGTAGTAGATGGTGGCAAACGGTGGAACGAAGACTCAATCCGAGTAAAAGCACAGTGATACCATTTACTAGAAAGAGAAAACTAAACTGCCGACAGCCCATACTGTTAGATGGGAGGGCAGTAGAATACAAACAGGAGATAAGGTATCTGGGTATAACACTAGATAGCAAACTCCTATGGAATAGACACGCTGAAGCAGCGGTAGGAAAAGCCAAACGCTTTGGGAAAACGTGGGACTGTAACCCCACAAACCTGTGATGGATGTACACCAGGATTGTTAGACCTGCGATCACTTACGGGGCAGTTGCGTGGGGAAGTAGAACCAAGCTGTTCTCTATGAGAAAGCTGCTTGAGATTTACAGACTGGAGTGTATCTCCGTCACGGGGGCGATGAGGTCGTGCTAGACAGCAGCAATGGAACTGCTGCTGGATCTGACTCCGTTGCACCTTGTCGTGGAGAGAGCCACCAGATCGGCAATTGTAAGGTTCAGCAAGGAAGGAATAGGCATAGGTAAAATAATCAGGAGCAGAGACCGGAACAACCTCGCTGCCAAGATCCACTGGCTGTAAGTACCAAAAGACGAAATGGAAAGCAAATACCATTTCGAGAAAAACTACACAGCAATGTGTAGTAGTAAGCCGATTGGAACGACGAATCCTCAACATAGCACATAGAGAAAAATGCTATAAAGTGGTATACAGATGGTTCGAAGACAAAGGAAGTTACTGGTGCAGGAGAGTAGCTAACCTCGCACCAAATACTTCGAATCCATGGGAACATTCCCAAGTATCTTCCAAACAAAGATGTGCACAATTTAACCTCGACAGGAATTATCTCAAAAACGAATTGCTATCCTGTCAGACAGCCAAGCAGCCATCAAGGCCATTAGCTCATACACCATCAGATCCAAACTGGTATGGGACTGTGTAGGAAAGCTTGTCAAAGAAAATAAAGTAACGCTATACTGGGTATAAGGACACACTGGTATAGACGGAAACGAAGGAGCCAATCACCTAGCAAACAAGGGATCCAGTAATCCCTTTATAGGTCCGGAACCCATTTGTGGTATTTTTTTGGAGTATGAACACCATCCACAAAAGTTTATATGAAGAAATAAGAGAACAATGGATGAAAACCTGGAAAGAACTTAAAGGGTTGAGACAATCCAAAGTAATGCTGGGATCTTTTAACCAGAAAAGTACAAAAGCTTACCTGAAACTAAACAGGAACAAGCTTAGAATTCTGACAGGAGTCCTGACGGGACACTGTAGACTTAGAAAACACCTCAGGACGCTAGGCCTAGAGGAATATGATAGATGTAGATTCTGTGGTTCAGCAGAGGTAACCCTCACACATCAGCTCAAAGACTGCGGAGCACTTCTCCGAAAGAGACAAATGTACCTTGGGGACTACTGCTTGAACGCAGAGGAGTTGCAATCGTTGAATCCCACCCAGATCCCGAAAGTTCTAAAGGAATCTGGCCTAGAGGAGGTGCTCTAAATGGGTAAGTATACCAACGTTTAGAGGAAGAAGGTGAGGTTCAATAGATCTATGAAGGTCTATGAAGTCGTCACCACCATATCTACAATCTACAATCTATACCCTTAGTTGACCGATACTCTTCTTTGTCAAGCTCAAAGTTTCTAAACCGTATGTAGCTACTGGCAATATACAGGTGTAAACTTTTCTTTTTAGGTTTGTTCGTATATCTTTGTTTCCCAGGATGTATTTTAGTTTGCCAAGTGCAGCCCGTGTAAGACCAACCCGTATGGTCACTTCCGCTGTGTGGTTTTCCTTTCCCAACTTGATCACAAGGCCGAGGTAGGTGTAGTGGTTCACGCATTTAATGGTTACTTTATAGAGCACATGGTGGAGAATCTTTGGACTCATGATCTTTGTTTTGCCCATATTCATTTTAACCCAATCTCGCTGGATGCTTGATTTAGCTGTTGCAGCATCTCTTCCGACTCTTTTGGGTTTTTCGAAATTAAGGCTATGTCGCCCGCGAAGTAGAGGTGGTGTAGATCAATTTAAAGTCAAGTTAGAAGTCCCATCAATTTTGCTTTTTTTTGTTCTCAATGAAATTTCTTGAAGACGTCTTCAAGATAATAATTTCAGGGAAGTTCGTACCCCCTTGACGTACTCCTCTCGCTATATTTATTGTGTTGGTATTTATTTCGTTGGCTTTTCAAACTACACAAATTAATCGTCCCCTCATATCTTCTTTTCGTGATAAAATACTTCCTACGTTAAAGAAAGTTATGTATTAAAGCACACTCTAACTTTTGTACCCCTCTTCAAGGTATTCCCCAAGGCTCAACTTTCCCAATCTCGTAAACCTTCTCTACATTCTCCAATATGCTAACCATGCTGCCCTCATTTCACATGCCAAAACTCTACCAAAAAATTACAATCACTTACAAATCTATGGTCGGCGCTTAAAAAGAATTAAGTTCAGTTTAATAATAATAATATAATATAATATAATGCTTTATTGTCCATATAAATACATGATTTCTGTGGACAAAGCACAGGCAAAATAAATAAATAGATAAGTCACTTAAAAACTAAAACAAAACATATCAAAAAAGTACATACATACATAAATACATTTATTCGTAAGAAAAAAAAAATAGGGAAATAAAGAAAAAAATAAATAAACAATTAAATAAATAACAATAGGCTAGCTGAGGCTAATAGGTGTGTGTGCAGTCCAAAAACTAGTGATCACCGAAGAATTCTGCCGTAGTGTAGTAAGGTTGTTCTAGGAAATATGACTTGACGGCGGAACGAAATTTGGAGTTATTGGTGATTGATTTTAGGTGGATAGGTAAATGATTGAACATTTTTTTCGAGTTGTAGAATATAGATTTTTTTATCAGTTCTGATCTAGGTAAGGGTAGATAAATATCCTGATCCAAGTTCCTTGTACTGTGTTTGTGTTGTGGTCTCTCCAGTAAAGCACGAATGTGTTTATGCATTAAGCTAACGGATTCCAGGATAAATAATGAAGGGATGTTAAAATTTTGAAATTCTTAAAGTAGGGTTGACAATGGGCTCTACTACTCAAACCAAACATATAGCGAATAGCTCTCTTTTATAGCTTGAATAAAGATTCAAGTTGGAGAAGGTTGGAGTGACCCCAGAACGGAAGGCCATATCGCAGGTGTGATTCAAAAAGAGCGAAATAAGAAGATCTGGAAGTATGGAGATTTAGCTCTCTGGAAATAGACCTAATTGCGAAGCAAGCAGAAGACAGCTTCTTGGTTAAGAGCTCCACATGCGAGGTCCATTTGAGTGAATTGTCAATGTTGAGACCCAGAAATCTAACAGAGTCAACAGAGTTAATGACGTTGTTGTCTAGTATAAGAGGCGGGAGAGTACCTTTATAAGTTAGGACTACAGTTTTCTTAGTACTTAATTCTAGACAGTTAGAATCGTACCATGACTTAATACATGCAAGGTCATTAGATATTGTAGAGTGGAGAAGCGGCAGGTTAGGTTTGGACCATGTGATACTAGTATCATCGGCAAAGAGACAAATTTTTCCGCTGATATTTAAATTAGTTATATCGTTGATAAATACTAGGAAGAGAATTGGACCTAGAACGGAACCTTGAGGGACACCAACATCCACCGCTCTGCAGGAGGAAGAGAGTCATTTACCCTGACGAACTGCCTTCTATTGCCAAGATAGGATTTGAACCATTCCTGAGGAGTTCCCCGAATTCCATAAAAGTGCAGTTTTTTTAGTAGAATCTCATGGTTCACACAATCGAAGGCTTTGGCAATGTCACAAAAAACTGTTGCTGTGAACAGCTTGTTGTTAATATTGTGGTAGATATCACTAAGAACAGAGAATATGGCATCAATCGAACTTTTACTGGATAAGAATCCGAACTGATTCGATGTTATGATGCTATATTTGGTCAGGAAAGCCATCAAGCGTACCTTGACGAGCTTCTCTATGATCTTTGATAAAGCAGGTAGTAAGGCGATTGGTCTGTAGTCAACAGCTGTCCTTATCACCACTTTTATGTAGAGGGATAATGATTGCTGTCTTGAGGCACTGGGGGAAAACACCCTTCTCGAAAGATTGGTTGATTAGATGGGACAGGGCGTTCATTGCTTCAAGAGGAAGGTTTAGAAATACAGTGCTGCATGTAGACTTACTTTTTGTAGCTGTAATGGCTTGTGATAGTTCCGAGTTGTCAACAGGACTTAAAAAGAAACTCCTGGAATTCAAATTAGGAGGAAGGCCCCCTTTCCTTCCTTCCTCGCAATTTGAAGATATATAAGTTGTTATATTTTTGGCTACATTTACGAAATAATTGTTCAAATCATTTGGATCAGGATACGTTTGGTTGGGTGAACGAGGTTTATTTCTCAGATCATTCATTATTGACCAGGCCTCTCTAGCGACATTACTAGTAGTTGAGAGGCGATTTTGAAAGTAAACTTTTTTTGCCAGTTTGATGATTTTGAAGAGTAAAGTACGGTATTGCAAGATGTACTTAAGGACCTTAGGGTTGACCGTGAACTTTTTAATGTACATCAAAGAGCGCATGTTTTTGGAAGCTGTTCTAATTCCCACTGTAGTTCAAGGTTTATGACGCTTGGGCTTAATGGGAGTTAGGGGGAACGCTGAATTACTGGCACAGGAAACTTTCATAAAAAATCTGAGAAGTTAATGTCTACCTCTCCGGAAGGAAAGTTCCAATCAATGGATTTACATTTATTTCGAAAATTTATAAAGTTCTTCGTTGAATAAATTCTACCCAGACGGTGGGATTTTTGAATCATGCCTCTCAGGCCTGATGCCATCCGGCCTCTCAGTCTGGATTTATCTGGCTCTAATGTAACTTAACTTATCCATAACCTAATCTAGATTAAATCTAGGTTAAGAATTAACATGAAGCAATTTTGACCAACTTTTCTCTAGGAAAAAACCAAAACCCACGTTTTTTTTCCTAGAGAAAAGTTGGTCAAAATTGCTTCATGATCCGAGAGGCCAGAGCAAATAACTATAGATTCTACATCGTTAGGTGGTGGGTCAGACACAACGTAGTCAATGGTGCTAGCTGTAGTTTTTGCATTTGAAGCCCAAAGGAATCAAAAATGGATATCAAAGATTTCTGAACAGCACACACATTAGCGAAGTCAATGTTAAAATCGCCACATATTATTTTTCTGCTTTTAATAGGTAAAGCATCGAGTAAGCTTAGAAGGTTCTGTATAAAAGATGAACTATCTGAACTAGGTGATCTATAAATACATATTATATAGAGATCGAAAAGTAGCGAAAATTCAAAGACTTTCTCAACTAATAGGGAGTCAAAGTTCGAAATCGTAGAAAAATCACCCCTAGTTGAAAGTATTAAAGTTCCTCCATGAGCTGAATCTCTTCTATTAAACCGAGCAACAGTGATGTACTTTTCAATAAATACCGGTTCACCTACTTTTAACCAATGTTCAGTTATACATACTATTTCAGGAAAGCTCATTTCTTCTAATAAGACAAACAGTTCATCTGTTTTGTATCCTAAAGATTGTATATTTAAGAGAACCATGCTAAGCTTGCTGTTGTTAGGTTTGTAAAACGTTTGGTCTTCCGAACATGTCAAATTATTAATTAAAAATTTCTTTTCGGCGAGTTACAGGAAAAATAATTTTTTTGACTATCCCTGACTTTTTGGAGGTGTATGATTCTTTCGGAAGAGACGTAGGACCTATAGGCGGAGAGGTCGGCTTCCACATCGGAGGTAGATATGCCATAAGCTTCGTGAAAACTAAAGAAGATGGCACGAATGGCTTTTAGTTCTATTGGGAGGCCTTCTGACGCTAGAAGCACTTTTATGCTGGTGTTGGTGAATCTATCGTAACACACAGTGGCGGGTTGGTCATGAAGGTACGCAAGGTATAACTTAACTGCTCTCATGATGATAGGTTTCCTCAGTCTTGACAAGGTGTATCGATTATCTCCACTAGATTTTTTTGTTAACCGAACTACTGGTGGAGTCATGGGGTCCAATAAAGTTTGTGGGTCACTAGGCCTAATAGGGCTGGAAATTATTTTCGAGGAACTGTTAGCTAGGACATTTGATATGCTAGGACAGATGATTTAGATATTATACTACTTATGACCTTTTAAGCGCATACCACATATGGGGTTGGGTTTTTTTTTTAATTTTATTGGTTGGCTTTTATTGGTTAAGGTTAGCCTTACTATAGTTAACTCCTCACCTACAATTAAATATTTAGGCATCACATTCGACGTAGCATTAATATGTAACTTCTATGTAACAGTCAGTACTTGAGTACTGGAACGTAAGAATAGGGGAGAGCCAGGTTGGGAATCTCGGAGAAGGAGGACATGAAGTAACAAGAAAATCCAAAGACAAAATAATCAACGCGGATGGTAGAAAATGGCTTGACTGGATGAAGGAAAGAAAATGGAACATATTAAATGGATGCACGGAGGGAGATTGGAGTGGAGAGACAACATATGTAGGGGGAAGAGGGATGTCAGTGATAGACTATGTAGTAGCAAACGAGACATCAACAAGTGATATAATTAGCATGGAAGTAGGGAACAGGATAGAGTCGGATCATTTCCCGCTGGAAGTAACGGTAAAAGGAAAAACGGTGGTTAGTGGACAGACGGAGAAGCAGAAATCAGTAGCGATATGGCATAAAGAGGCGGTACAAAGATTTAAGAGCAACCTGGAAAACTGTCAGCTAGAATCAATAAATAGCCTAGAACAACTGGTATCTAAAGTCCATGAGGCGATAGTATGGAAAAATGTCAGGAGTGAGCATTATAACAGCGCATGGATTGATAAAGAATATATCTTCAAGAAAAAACAGTTGAGAGAGGATGTCAAGAGATGGAGACAGAGCGGAGGAACTCCAGGTAAATTAAAAAATATGAAGGACCAAATGAAAGAACTTGTGAAGAACAAAAAAGGAACGTGGCAAAGAAAACAAATGGAGGAGGCTAGGAAGCTCAATAGTGAAAGAGAAATATGGAAGTTTATTACCAAAAATGTGGAAAAAGCAACCCGGAAAGTTAATGAAATTAAGATGGAAAGATGGAGAGCACATTTTATGCAGTTGCTGGACGGAAAAGAAGATAAGGGAGCAGAGGAGACAGTGGAAGAGGACGGAAAAGAAGAAGAAGGCCATCGACCAGAAATTATGTGGGAGGAAATGGAGCAAGTGCTGGGTGGGCTGAAAAGAAGAAAAGCGACAGGTCCGGATGGAATCCCAAATGAAGCGGGAAACTAGCGCCGGTGTCAATACAAAAAAAAACTCCACGAATTATACAACAAGATTTTCAAAGGACAGCAAGCAATTCCAGAAAGCTGGAGGGAAGGGGCCATCGTACCAATTTTCAAAGCAGGAAATAAGGGAGAAGCAGAAAATTACAGAGGCATCACACTGATGGATACATCATATAAGATATATGCAAAAGTAGTGGAGATGAAAATACAGGAAGAAATTGAGGAAAAGGAAGTGATTCCGGAAGTACAAGGGGGATTCAGAAAAGGGAGGGGAACAACGGACCAGCTGGTTACCTTAAAATACGTAATAGAGCAAGAGCTGGCACAGAAAGGTGGAAAGGTGTATGCTGTATTCATAGATCTTAAAGCGGCATATGACACAGTAAACCGAAACATGCTATGGGAAATGATGAGAGCAAAAGGAATTAGTGGGTGGCTAGTGAAGGCAGTTACAGATCTATATGGCAAGACAAGCTGCAGAGTTAGAATAAGTGAAAAAAAATCCGAAAGATTCTGGGTTAGGAAAGGGTTAAAGCAAGGGTGTCCACTTAGCCCTGTCCTATTTAATGTTTTTATAAATGACTTAGAAAAGGTTTTAAAAAATGGGCAGGCAGGAGGAGTGGTAATAGGTAGGATGAAAGTGTGGTCTCTAGCTTACGCGGATGACATAGTTGCTTTAGCAAGAACAAAAGGGGAAATGAAAGAGATGATTGGAAGGATTAAAAGATATTTTGAGAAAAGAATGTTAAGTGTGAATGTAGAGAAGACTAAGTGGATGGTGTTTAGAAAGAAAGTTGGTAAGGAAGAGGAAAGCTTGATGTGGGGGGAAGAAGTTATAGAGCAGGTTAGCAGGTTCAAATACTTGGGATTTATGTTTGGTAGTAATGGGTCCAATAATGAGCACATTAAGTTCGTATGTAAGAAAGCATGGGTGGCTGCTAATAGGTTTTGGAATGCTTGGAAAGATAAATTTGAAGATAGTTTCGTGGCAAAAATGACAGTGTGGAAAGCGTGTGTTCGGAGTATTTTGTTGTATGGAGCGGAAATATGGGGTATGAACGAAATGGAACAAGTAGAAAAGGTACAACTTCAGTTTATAAAAAGGGCGTTGAAATTAGACAGGAGTACGCCAGGGTACCTGGTGCTACAAGAAGCGAATGTATATAAAGTTGCAATAGAAGCATCAGTGAGAGTGGCAAGATACGAAAGGAAAGTGTATAGGTTAGGGAATGAAAGGATAGTGAAAGAGGTGTTCAATAGTTTAAGGAAGGAAGGTGTCGGAGGGATTAGACTAACAAAATGGGGAAATGAATGGAAAAAAATGTATGAACGAGTAGGGTTGTCGAAAGAGGAGGTAGAAAGGATGAAAAGGGAAGGCGTAAAGTGTGAAAAATTGTTGGGTGAAAGGAGTAGGGAGATAGAGCTGCAGATACGACAAAGCCGTATAGACGAAAGCAGGTACAATCGGGAGTACAACAAGGTACAAGTGTACGGCAGACTCCCTTTGTACCTAAGCAGAGGGTCCAGCGGTAGCCAAAATAGGATAGCCAGGTTTCGGTGCGGTAACGAAGAAAAGGGAAGAAGGTACTGGTAGTACTGGTTGAATGAAAGGGAGAATTTGTGTACCATATGCGGAGAAGGTACTGACAGGTGGGCACATTGGATGGAAGAGTGCAAAGGGCTAACATGGGAAGAAGGAAACAAAAATAAATGTAAAGACTGGGAAGCGTGCATGGACGAGTCAGGTAGCGGGTGGCCCATAATGCGGGAAATTTTAGAGCGGAAGGGAGTGATTGTGGAAAGAGTTTAGGGAGGGAGATAAGTTAGTGCGGGCGAAGAATTATTGTTTTTTTTTTGTTTCTTTAAAGTGTAGTATTTTTTTTTAAGTTTGAGTATTTGGGATATTTTTGGGTCGGGTTATTAGTTATGTTCTGTTTTTTTGTTCTTTTTTTTTATTGTTTCCATGTGTTTTTTTGTTTAGTTTTTTGTTTTGTTTTGATATGTTGTATTGTTAGTCTTATAGTAATTGTTGTAAATATGCCAATAAAGGTAATAATAATAATATACAGTACTTGACGCTAGGCCTCAGAGTACGTATGGTAAGGCGTTATGTTCTTCTTGTTCTGCGATATGAGATGGAGGCGTGAACACTCACAGAGGCAATGTTAAAACGTTTGAACGGATTTGAAATGGGTGGGTATACAGAGGAATGCTCAAAATCAGTTGGACGGACAGGATAACAAACGAAGAGGTACTACGACGCATAATTAAATAGAAATGGACTAGATTAATAAAAAAAAGGAATACTTCGTCCATATTATGAGAGATAATGATAAATATGAAATACTACACCTCATCATACTAGGAAAGGTGGATAGCAGAAGAGATCCTTGAAGAAGACGTGCCTCCTGGCACGAAGAATCTTAGAGTTTGCTTTTCCCAGCTGCTGCAGAAAAAATATCATCAACATGGTTTCCATCATGCCCGCCAAAAATCGTTGAACGGTCACGGCATCCGTAGTAGAAGATTGTTGTAAAAGATCGCAAACACGAAATAATTAGTATATGACTTTTCGTAATCTGAGGATTTTCATGAGGATTGCGGCGACAATTTACAAAACCATTTGCAGACCGATCTTAGACTACGGGCACATTATGATGGGGCGAAGGAGATGATATGGAAGGCTTGTTGGTGGAATATTTTGATGTATGGAGCAGAAGTATGGGGAGCGGTGGAAGAAGAAGGCGTGGAAAAAGTGTAGCTACAATTCTTTAATTTAAAAAGGCCCTGATATTAGATAGATCAACTTCTTCCTACATAGTACTGCAGGAGTTAAATGCATTTAAACTTAGAATTGAAGCAAGCCGACAAGTAGCAAGGTTTGAATATAAGGTGAATGACAGAGGAAAGAATTGTGAAAAAATTGTGTAGCAAGTTTGCAAAGAATGAATGGTAGGAGGAGAGAGACAAATTGTGGGAAGAATAGAAGGAAACTGTATGAAGTAGGTGGTATGTCTATCATGGAAATGGAGAGGCTTATGAAGATAGGGGTGCGAGTTGACGAATGGAAACTGTAAGAAAGTAAAAGGAAAATAATTGAGAGTAGATATAGTAAGAACTATGTGGAAATACAAAAATTTTAAGACACATTATTTGGACGAACACGAACAAAACTGCTCGAAGTACCATGGAAATTAAAAAGATACGTATTGAGCCGAAAGATACGTATTGAGAGCTATCGCAAAAATCCGTCATACAAACTATCCTCTACACCAGTGTTTCCCAACCTTTTTCTCCTCGCGAACCCCCTGTAAAATTCAAAAGTTTGGCGAACCCCCTGTACTGGCGTGTAAAAAAGTAATAAAGTCGTATACACGGAAAAAAGTACACTGTAGAAATTACAGTTTAAATAGTAACGTTACGAATCGGTCCTTAGGAATACAAACTTGTAAAAAGGGCAGTCGCATACTGTAATTTTTAACTAATTTACTAATAAAAATCTTACAATTCGGACCTGTGAATTTTACAGTTTGGAAAATTACTTTTAGTTAAATGGAAAGTTAAAATATTTTTTACTAATTATTTTGTAACTTTTCATCATGTAATATGTATTCATTAATTGTCAAAACTCTAAAAATTACTATATTTTTCTGATAGATTTATTACTTAATAATATATATATATATATATATATATATATAATCAGTAACCTTGTGTACCCTAAGGTGTAAGGTGCAATAATAATATAATATTTCTTATTTATTTTCAAACTTTGAAAAATTACAGTTTGAGCTATTACTCGCTGAGTATGAGAAATGAACGCCGAAATATTACATCTCGATATTGTGATTTTTAAATTATTTTTAGTAGAGTGACACGTTACAGCAAAAAAATTAAAATTTAATATCTGAAACGGTAATTTTAACAAAAAACATTTTTTAACATATGATAACTCCAATTGTAGTTTTTACAGTTTCAAATTCGCATGATCGCTGCTACTATTTGAAACTGTACTTTTTTCCGTGTAGAACACGGATTGAACAATAGTTCTTAAAAGGATAGAAAACAAAATCAAATTTGGCACAATATCTGATAATTTCAGTCTTAGATCAGGTTCCGCATTTAACCTGTTTTTATATTCATCTTTCAGAAAGGTATATATTGAAAATCCTTTCTCACATAGATATGTTGCGCAAAAGGGCAATAGAACTTCAATTGCTCAATATCATCTTTGCTTCAATATCATGAGCCAGAAGACAATTAAAGAGTGATCTCTAAAAATAGATTTTAGAGAACTGTCACAGGATAGCTCTATGAGTTTTTCTTTCTCCAGCAAAGATTGAGAGTTTTAAACAGTTGTAAAATAAGTAATATAATCACCATTTTTTATTATATTTTCTGGTAAAACAGGGCAGAGAGAACCAAGACATTCGTACTCATTCAATTTCAGGCATTTACAATACTTACAGCACCACCAAGTAGTTGATAATACTGCAGGTATACGCTTGCATGCCAATGCTTATCTATGAATGCAGCAATGAGTCCATGAAATTTTCTCGTTTATCTTCTTTTACTCGTGCCATAGAACCAGAAAACTTCCCTGTCATTGATTTTGCACCTTCTGTACCGCACCATCACATTCAAACCAGTTTATTCCATTTTTTCAAAATAATCATTGATCAGATCGAAAATAGTTTCTCGGATGTATAGGTTTTCAAAGGTTGCAAATAGTACACCTTCTTGAACAATATTCACTAAAATATATCTATCGTAGCCAGGCAATACTGTGGCGTTTGATGCATCGGTCGACTCGCGAAGCTGGATCTGAATTCAATCTCTTCAAAAGTTCCATTCCAGTTCCAGATTATTTGCAAAATTATTAAATCTACCCAAACTCTTTATCACAGTTTTGGAGTATGTTTTATATAGTTTTGCTCTCAGGTAACCTTAAAGACATTCAAGATATGTTACAAGAACTACAAAAGGTATGTGCTGACGTAGGTCTAAAAATGAATATTTTAAAAACAAAATATATGAGAAACTTATTTCCCAGTGAACAATTTCTCATTGGTGATGAGGAAGTAGCTCTGGTGGATAAGTACAACTATCTTGGTCATGAAATCCAAATCTCACGAAACAACCAATCGTGCGAAATGAAAAGAAGAGTTACACTATCTTGGGCAGCCTATGGAAAACTTGCGGAAATCTTTAAAAGCGACATACCACAATGTTTAAAGAGGAAGGTGTTTGATCAGTGTGTGCTGTCCGTCATGACCTACGGATCTGAAACCTTAACACTAACCACACCAAGTGCTAGGAAACTTATGGTAATACAGCGCAAGATGAAAAGGTCCATGCTCGTAGTGTCACTGCGGGACCATATAAGAAACTAAGATTTACGAAGAAGAACCGGTGTCACAGATGTAGTTATCCAAATTCGCAAACTCAAGTGGGAGTGGGATGGACATGTGGCACGAATGGCGGACGGGAGATGTGCGAAAAGGGTGCTCGAGTGGAGACCGTGCTTGGATACAAGAAGTAATGTGCAGGCAACTGGATACAGAGAGCTCAAGACAGAAGGGGATGGGCAGAAATGGGGGAGGTTTAAGTCCAGCAGTGGACACAGAGAGCTGAATGATGATGGAATAATTCCACACAACACCGTATTGTTCAATAAGGGAACAAGATCAATTTTCCTTGCTGCCTTTTCTCCAATATATTTTGCACATGGTCCAATATATCTGTCTAGATCTTTCAATACTATAACTTACTCCAAATGATGCCCAAGGGTCATTTTACTATCTCCGTTTGAAGACAGGAAAGAAGAAACAAAAAGTTTATCCCTGTGCGTCGGATGATTTGTTTCAAGGAGTCTACGAAGAAGTGATGGTTTTAAACTTCTGCTGGCAAACTTCGTGGCCGAATACACAAAGTGGGTTAGGTTTATGAGTCTTCCCCAGTATAATAAAACCCATTTGTAAATAGTCTTTGCCACCATTTTTTCTTTGCTTTTAGTCTGTTGAAATGGAAGCCTACTACAGCTTTCAGTATCATGATGTCTTGCTTCTAAACGACTGGTCTATAACCATCGATCCATAATAAAATCGAGGCATAATGATTATTGAAAAGAATGGCACTAAACAAACAAAGCCACAATACCTATGCTACTAATCTAGAACCTAATCACAAGTTGATAAGCCTCTGTACGAACATATGTTAAGGAACGCCGCAGATTTTGACGTGCCTAGACATTACCTACCAACATAACAATGTTGATAGGCAATTTTTACCCAACAAACGAGAGGATACTCAATATTATTCAAGTTGTGTAAAGTATTTTAGGTTACCTAGTTAGGTTGTCTAGAGAAGTTGTATAGTAGATATATAATGAGACATCAAGCGATCAAAAATAGAACTAGTACTCTTTGTTTGTTGAGTATTGCAGGTTAATTTTTCATTAGTTTCTTTTTCTTCGGTAATTTAAAATGTCTCCATTACAATATTATTTTCGCGAACCCCCTTTGTACACCTCGCGAACCCCAAGGGGTTCGCGAACCACCGGTTGGGAATCGATGCTCTACACAATCCCTCCAATATACTCCTATAGGAAAGAACTAAAATCACTCTAATCCTTGGCAGACTTGACATACTACGACAAAAGTTTAAGGACCAGGTCAAAAACAGAGACATCCTGAACCAATTATGTAAAAAACGGAACAACAGTAAATTTTCCAGAAAATGGAAGCTGTTTATAATGCATATGATCTATAGCCATAATTGTTTATATTTATTTATTTTGTGTTGTATTTGTGTTTACGTTTATGTTTGTATTTGCATATATTTTTTATTCTTCTCTTTTTTTCGCACAACTTCTGTAATGTCCAGAGCCGAAAGACCTAAGATCGCTAGTCCTTTATATTTTTAGTATAATAATAGTAGTTTCTGATACAAGTGTGTGAATAAGGACTTTTGTGCATGAGTTGTGAAGTTTAATCGCAATGAGTGCACAAAAGTCTTTTACACACGTGTACCATACATTATTTTATCAATCGTGTTAAACTATGGTTGAATCTGCGAAAAAATAATTGTTTCTTACCGATAATATTGTAAAATTATCATTTTGACGGACAAAATACTTTAAATCACTGACACAATAAAGTTAGAACGTTCTATGAACTCTATGACAAAAAATGCTAACTAGTAAAAACGCACAGTGACGGGAACACTATTTTATCGTTGTCGATGTAATCTAGGTTAACCTAGATTTAATCAAGATTAGGTTATGGATAAGTAGAGCCAGATAAATCCAGACTGAGAGGCCGGATGGCATCAGGCCTGAGAGGCATGATTCAAAATAAAATTAATTCAATTTTAATAAACGTCAGAAAATTTATTTTCAATACGTCTATGTTTTTTGTTTAGTGACGCGAGTTGTTGCCATAGTAACAAAAAACAGAAATCGTTTAATAATGAAACTCCATTTGATTTACACTGGACTTTTACGCACTAATGGCATCCTGTACATACAATAATTTAGTTCTTAATGTGTTCATTTTATTGTGATATTATTTTTAATGTGATATTATTATTATATTATTATTGTATTTTTTGATAAAATGTATATACTATAATTAATAAAATAGTTAATAGACTAATAAATTAATCAGCATTATTATTCATAAGATTTAAGAAAAACTGAAAAACAAATTCTTTAAGCTGATCTATTTTTATCCAAATCAAATTAAATATTTTTGTTAAAGCCTTAAATGCGGCTTAATTCAATCAAAATTATATTTGTTTTGTGTTAATCGTTATTTTAAGCTTTTTTCAAATAGTTTGGAAGCTGAAAAACTTACTAGCTTTGGAAAAATACAGTTCAATCGAGATAACAACGCCTAAATACCGCTGAAACTAAAAATAAAAATGACGCTAAGCCGAATAAAAAAAAAAAAACGATTTCCAAAATAAGTAAAATAATTTAACCAAAATTAGAAGTTTCCAAAATAATCGTTTTTTTTTGTGAATTTGATTAAGGGTTGCCCAAAAATGGAACCAAAAAAGTTTGATGGCTGAAACGTTGTTGGAGGTAAGATAGGGATGTCTGCATATGGGCCGCAGTACCTCCCACAGTTAAGCCGGCGTCGCGGCTGCCTTATTTGGACGACGCTACGCGTCTGCGTCGCGGCCCTACCGAGCCATACATGGGCCACAAGTCCTATTCATAGACGCCCGAGCCTCGAGTATATAATCTCCGACTTGCTCAGCGATCGGCACTCGCAGCCTACAAGCTTAGCAGCTGAGTCCTTTCTGTCGAACGAGGTAGTGTATTCAGTGCTTTAAGTGTTATACATTAAGTATATCTATATAGTGAATAAGTATTTAGAAATAGTGCAATTTTTTGGATTAACTTGACGAAAGAACGAACGGGTTTTATTTTTAAGGTGCTTTAACATTACGGTGGAAATGATCAAAATGTGTTTCAATTCAAAATTTTCAACATTATTCAAATTTTAATCAAATTGTTTTAAATTCATAGCTTTTGTAAAGCTATTTTCGTTTTTATGCTTCCTAGCATTTTTTCGTAAATTGTAATCAATTCAATTCCCATTACTACTTTATCAATGATTTCCAATGCATTGATAAAGGCAAAAATCATTTGAATAACTTATTCTTAGTAAGACGCTAAGTATTTTATTCACCTTTTTAATTTTCTGCATTTCTTGCCAAATATTTTAGCACCTCTTTGCTCCAAAAATGTTGTAACATTCATATTTTTGCAATTATTCAGTTTTAATTTATGCAAACGGAATTTACTTTCTTTTCCTTCAATTACAATGTGTAATACCGTTAATAACTTTTAATTATTTAGCTTATATTACCGAAAATCCGTGTTTTTTCACTTTTAATTTTCTACATTTCTTGCCAAATATTTTAGCACGTTTTTGCTCTAAAATTGTTGCAAAATTCATATTTTTGCAATTATTCAGTTTTAATTTATACAACCGGAATTTCCGTTCTTTTCCTTCAATTACAACGTGTAATACCGTTACTAATTTTTAATTGCTTAGCTTATATTATCTAAAATCTGTGTTTTATTCACTTTTATTTAATTTTCTGCTTTTCTTGCCAAATATTTTTCGGTCGGTATTCATATTTTTGCAATCATTCAGTTTTAATTTATGCAATCGGAATTTACTTTCTTTTCAATCAATTAAAACGTGTAATACCGTTAATATGTTTTAATTGTTTGGCTTGTATTACCGAAAATCTTTGTTTTATTTTAAGCCTAATTCGCGAATATTTGTTACCTACTTTGCCCGGGTTAAAAATCTTAATATCTTAATAATAATTTTGGGAAGTTACATTAAATTTAGCATTTACTTCAATCACAACGTATAATACCGTTAATGTTTTTTAATTGTTTGTTTAGATTACAGAAAATCTGTGTTTTATTTTAAGGATAATTCGCGAAATTCAAATTTCAAACAAATATTTTTACTTTGTCCGGGTTAAAAATCTTTAGATTTGCTAAAAATATGAATTGCAGGAGGTAAAATTATATTCGGGGTTAATAATATTAGTAAATACTTTAAAAACAGTTCGTTGGATAATTTTGGCAAAAGCTTAGAGTCTATTTTCGTTGGTTGTAAACGTTGTTTGATTTATGAGAGTGTGAAATAATTCCTTTGATTTTGTTACAGCAGTAAAACCCAAACACTACCAAAATGTGTGACGATGATGTTGCCGCGTTGGTCGTTGACAACGGATCCGGTATGTGCAAGGCCGGTTTCGCTGGAGATGACGCTCCACGCGCTGTCTTCCCCTCAATTGTAGGCCGCCCAAGGCATCAAGGTGTCATGGTCGGTATGGGACAGAAAGACTCATACGTTGGTGACGAAGCCCAAAGCAAGAGAGGTATCCTTACCTTGAAATACCCAATTGAACACGGTATCATCACCAACTGGGATGATATGGAAAAGATCTGGCACCACACCTTCTACAACGAGCTGCGTGTCGCCCCAGAGGAACACCCAATCCTCCTCACCGAAGCTCCCCTCAACCCAAAGGCTAACCGCGAAAAGATGACCCAAATCATGTTTGAAACCTTCAACACCCCAGCTATGTATGTTGCCATCCAAGCCGTGCTCTCCTTGTACGCTTCCGGTCGTACCACTGGTATTGTCTTGGACTCTGGAGATGGTGTATCCCACACCGTACCAATCTACGAAGGTTATGCCCTCCCCCATGCCATCCTCCGTCTTGACTTGGCTGGCCGTGACTTGACCGACTACCTCATGAAGATCCTCACCGAACGCGGTTACTCTTTCACCACCACCGCTGAAAGGGAAATCGTCCGTGACATCAAAGAAAAACTTTGCTATGTCGCCCTCGACTTCGAACAGGAAATGGCCACCGCCGCTGCTTCCACCTCCTTGGAAAAGTCCTACGAACTTCCCGACGGACAAGTCATCACCATTGGTAACGAACGTTTCCGCTGCCCAGAAGCCCTCTTCCAACCTTCCTTCTTGGGAATGGAATCTTGCGGTATCCACGAAACCGTCTACAACTCCATCATGAAGTGCGATGTTGACATCCGTAAGGACTTGTACGCCAACACCGTCCTCTCCGGTGGTACCACCATGTACCCAGGTAAATAACAAACCCCTAAACGAAAATCCAAACCTGATTTTAAATCTAAATATTCTTTTAGGTATTGCTGATCGTATGCAAAAGGAAATCACCGCTCTTGCTCCATCCACCATCAAGATCAAGATCATCGCTCCCCCAGAAAGGAAATACTCCGTCTGGATCGGTGGATCCATCCTTGCTTCCCTCTCCACCTTCCAACAGATGTGGATCTCCAAGCAAGAATACGACGAATCCGGCCCAGGCATCGTCCACCGCAAGTGCTTCTAAATTATTTACTATCTTATTTATTATATTACATCTACAACTTTATTATCGTTGCGACAATGGTTGCACTGCCAGAAAGACTCTTATGTTTACGTGAATTTCATTTTACGATCTTGTGAATATCATATATTATATTATTTATTATTATTAATTATAATTACTATTATTCAATTCATATAATAAAAAACATCAGTTATTAATAAAGTACACTTTTCGTTACTGTTACGTCCCGCTTTTATTATTATAATTTTTCGAACGAAAAAAAAACTTTGGATTTCATTGAACGCGCGCCAAAACTGCTAAAAATAGGTTTCAATCCAAAAGCCTTTTATGGTCGTATGGTTTAAAAATACCCTCCGCTTCGAAAATAGCACGTGTTCTAATACGGCTAGATACCCCGGCTAGTTAAACTACTTTATAAATAAACCAGCAAACTAATCTAATAACAATATCACACACCGCATAAGTTTACATCCTCGGCTATAACTTCCTAAAATACCGACACTTCTCTTTTTCTCTTCTAAATATTCTGCAATCCGTATACGCGCTTCTGTATGCCTCACTCTTTCTCCTAGATAAACACACTTAAAATAAATAGTTTCTTTTATAAACTTCCTTTCTACTTAGAATCAGTTCCTTTCATAATATTCTTAATAGAATGAACATTCGATATAGTCACTTTATCTTACAATTAGTATTGTCACGTTTGAGAAATGGATAACCCGGACACAGCCATTCCAACAAAACATATTACCCCTTGTCCCTTCTAAATGGCTTTTGTTGCCAATTGCCTTTGTTGCCTTTTGTCGAATTTTATTTTTAATTCAGAAAACTTGAATATTGCAAATTGATAACTCAGGTTGAAATGGTCACATGTCAAATAGTTTCTCTTGTCCCACCACAATGAGCCCATTGAAGAGAAAATAAAAAATTGCATTCTTCAATTTAGCTAATTGATAAATAATTAATAGTTAATTTGAAGTTTTTTATTTTATTTCCTAGATTGTTCAAAATTGTAATTTTAAAAGTTTGCAAAACAGTCCGTTTTGAACTATATAACTATTTAGGTGGACTAGCTAGAATCACGCGGTTTTCAGCAATTAATAACTGAAACCTTAAGCTATAACTCCATTAAATTTCATTTATTAATCTAGTTCACTTCAGGAGATACAGGCAGCTAAATTTGAAATTTCTTATTTTTCTTTCCGCGGATTTTTCAAATTTCAGAAGTTTGCAAAACCGACAGTAACTATTTAGTTAGATTAGATACAACCACGCAGTTTTCAACAATTAATAAATGAAACATTAAGCTATAAATCCGTTTAATTCCATTTATTAATCTAGCACAGTTTAGGAGATATAGACAGATACATTTGAAATTTCATATTTCATTTCCTAGATTTTCCAAACGTCTTCACTTAAGGATATTCTTTTATTTAAGAATTCGCATCCACTATTTCCCATTACTTGTTTCACTTTTTCCTTCTTCGGTGAAATACCTAGCTAATTCATTTAATGAACCTCATGAAATATATCATCAGCTTGTAATATTCTTAGTGTATACTCTCCTATGTCCAAATTTAGATTAAAATTAATTTAAATGCAGTTAACATACTCCAAAAAAGTATTTCCAAAATTATACCTATCATTTAAGCATTTCAACGAGCTAGTTCCAATTGGGGATTGCAATCCGGTGTCATTTTCAATCCGGCCGAGTTTTAGTTTAATCAACTCGCTATAAATACCGTATTTGCCAGTGTTTAAGGCGCACCCTAAAATTCAAGCTACTTTTTATGCGTCTATAACGCGGACCTATGTTTTGGAGCTCAACCTCATATTCATTGATCTATTTTTTTTATGGTGGTTTAGGGGAACCTCTACCAGCCTGAGTGTGAGGCTCTCACTCACTATACCCCTTATCCACTTGGCTTTAGTATGCTACACCCCGGTATCGCTTCTGCATTCCTTCAAGGTGTGCAGCCCCGACGATAGATGCCGCCCTAGTTGGGAATGAAGGTATCTCTCACCTTCTTCGTCTCCTTCCTTACCTTACTTTCGGCGTCCAGCTGCTGGTTCTGTCTTCGAGTTTACGCGTAGCTTTTTTTTGCCTTCTGTCTGCTTCTCTCGTCCTTCTCTTTGCAGCTCATTATGTCAGATATTACTTTCTGAATGCTGTTCCAGTTGTTTTCAGATTCCAGCATGAACTCTATAGTATTCCGAGGTTCTAAATCGTATGGCAACTTGCTTCTCTCTGTGTCCCACCTGTCGCAGTCGTAGATGGTGTGCGTTACGCTGTCATTTTCCCCGCAGTATTGACAGTAGCTGTCGGGAGCTCTCCCGATCTTGTGAAGATAATCCTTAAAACAGCCATGTCCGCTGATGACTTGGGTTAGATGGTAATTCAGCTCTCCATGCTTCCTCTCTACCCATTCTGCCACATCCCTTATCATCAAACTTGTCCATTGACCCTTTTCGCTGGCTTCCCAGTCATTTTGCCACGCGTGAAGTAATTCAGTCCTTCCTATTTTCTTTATTTTTTTCTTGCTGAAGTTCCGTGTCTGGCTGCGTAGATCTTAGATCTCTCCTGAACTAATAGTTCTATTGGCGCTATCCCTGCTATCACTAGGACCGTTTCTCTGGAGACAGTTATGTAGGAACTACTGGTTCTGATCGCGAGCATTCTTTGAATCGCTCCAAGCTTGCGTTTGTTGCCATCTGCGTCCATAGCTCTCGCCCAGACAGGGGCCGCGTAGAGTATAGCAGCGTGGGCCACCGTGCATAGCAGTTTTCTCTTGCTGCTTCGCGGCCCTCCCACGTTGGGCATAAGCCTTTCCAGCGCCGATAAGGATTTTTGGGCTTTGTCCGCGGATTTGTTAACTTGCTCTCTAAATGCCAAGTTCTTGTCAATCATGACGCCTAGATAGTTTATAGCACTCTTTGGTCATTATGACAGCGTCTCTAAGTTTGAATGCTACATCCCAGGGGCGTAGCCCTTTATTTTCGGGAGGGGGGGGGGGGGGGGGGGGGGGGTTTAGAAAATATTTCGGGGGGGATTTTTGATCTGTCGCTGTCGTATTTTTAAAAATTTGAACACATTTTTTTTGAACAGATTTTCAAAGTTTGGTTCTTTGGAGAAATTCGAGGTTATTAGATTTTCAAAATTCCTCCAAATAGTCTCACAGTAGAGAAAATAGCGAGAGTCTATGAATGTTAATTTTGCTAAATCTTAACCTCTTTTTCATTAATCTGTTTCTGCCTTATTTTTCAAAATATTTACCAAACGGTTTCACATTTTCAAAATTTGGACTTTCTGGAGAAATTTGTGGTTTTTATATTTTCAAAATTCCTCCAAATAGTCACACAGTAAAGAAACTAGTGAGAGTCTACAAATTAATTACTTAATTAGTTTTAACAAATTAGTTAATTTTGTAAAATCTCAACCTTACCTTCATTGATCTGTGGCTGTCTAATTTTTCAAAATATTAACAAAACGGTGTTAGGTATTCAAAATTTTGACTTTTTGAAGAAATTTGTGGTTTTTGGATTTCCAAAATTCCTCCAAATAGTCGCACAGTGAGTAAAATAGTTAGAGTCTACAAATGTTAATTTTGTAAAATTTCAACCTCATCTTCATTGATCTGTCGCTGCCTTATTTCTCAAAATACTAACAAACGCCTTTTTGTGCGTCTATAACGCGGACCTATGTTTTAGAGGCAATTCAAAAAAAGTTGCACGTTATACCTCAGCAAATACGGTAATTATTTTAAGTATGCATTATTTATCACAAAATCAATTTTTGTTTTGATGAAACCATGTGGCGCCACGTGTACCACGCATTTAAAATACCCACTCATGCAACAGCGCGATTATTTTACAAAAAATTAGCATCACCGGATCCGGTATATTGGTACCGGATCCGGCAAACGTTTAGTGATGCCCGATCCGCGGGATTACCGGATCCTGTTTTCCGGATTGCAATCCCTATTTCCAATATATACGGTGTCCGCCTCATTTTTGGGAATGCTTTTAAGCAATTTGCAAAACACCAAAAACGCACTCTTTTCTGAACAAAGCGATGGATTTTTGGTTGATTTATAACCGAAAGAAATTCAAGTGCTGAACACAATTTTTGAGTATATTTTAGCAAAAATCAGCAACAAGGTGTAAAATGCTCTGGTATTCGTCGTATTCTGGCACAGATCGTCTATCATTGTTATCTTTCAAGCTATCGGAATCTTTGGCGGTTTTGTTCTCGATATCTTGCAAATAAGCCATCCTGTTGAGGGTCTTGAAGGCGTTCCTGCCGATGTGATCTTGGTAGGTGGTGAGGTTGGTCTTGCAGCTGGCGTTGTTTATTTAGCCGTAGATCCTGCGGGAGGTGCCCAGCGGTCCCAAAATCGGGGCCTCTTCCTTCTGGTAGACGCGACGGGCGCCCTCGATGATCTGATTGCCGACATCGCCTTGGGCCTCCTTCTTCTGGCACCGGCAGTAGTTGCCGCCGTAGGTGCTAGCCTGTCGCTTCCTGTACGTCTCGTCGACCAGCTTCTGCCTGGTTTCCAAGTCTTGAACCGGCTGGTCTTACGACCGGAACTAGTTGCCTCCGGCTGGATGCACGTCGTATTCCGGGAACTCTGGCCGGATGGGCTTCCGCCTCGCTGTCAACGGAGGCTTCCGGTAACAGTTCACGTAAATCGTCTGGAAGGCGTTTACAATTCACAGCAAGCACAGACAATTTTGAGATTTACCGGAAATTTTATACAAAAAAAAACTAAATGACCTAAAATTATTTTCAACCATTCTCGAGATTCAATGTATTAATTGGAAAAACCAAAATATTTCTAAAATGCATTTATATTTTTAGGCTGACCAATTCTTACAAAATAAAATTGTCTAATAAGTGTGTAAGCAGAATATAGACTTTACCTAACGTTATTTGCGTCAGAAAAAAGATCTGAGTTACTCCTTAAAGTAGTTTTACTTCAATGTTTTAATATAAAGAAATGTCAAAATGTTGCAACAGTTAAAGAACGACATTTATGTAGACATAACTTGACACAACCTTATTTCCGTTAGCCAACGTCATTTCCGATTGAAAAAGATCTGATTCCGAGATATTCTTCGGTCGCGCCCTAAGAAGTTTTACTACAATAATTTTACAACCTTTTCTAATACAAACAATTAATATAGCTTATCATCCCAACACAATTTTCATAAAGTTTTCCACATTCATACTTAGTTTGGTATTGAATTCTTTATTTTTCCAATCTATTTCCATTGATCTACACCTATTTTCTTATACTTATCTTCTTATAATTCCCATTTTCGCATTATTCGTCTTATCTGTGTAGTCTTGTCTGTCTAGTCTTGTCTACCCCACTAACAAATACGCCCCACTTCACGAACGAGGAACTTTCTATTGCGAGCAAGCGCATTAGAAACGGTAGAACACCAGGCCCCGACGGTGTACCACCTGAGGTAGTGAAGATAACAGCTGCACCTCAATTCGACTTCGTCCTGAAAGTCATGAATAACTTGCTAACCGCCGGAATCTTTCCAACTAAATGGAAGTGTGCGAAGCTCGCCCTCATCAGGAAAGGGGATAAACCAATAGATGATCCCACATCCTACAGGCCTATCTGCTTATTCGACGTATGTGGGAAACTGTTTTAACTTTTACTTACGAGATTGAAGGAAGAGCTCAAGACAGGAGTCGGATTGTCAAAGCACCATTATCGGTTCAGGGAAGGACAATCCACCATCACAGCCCTAAAAGCTGTACTGGAAATCGCAGAACAGGCCAACAGTGGGTCCCAGAGAACCAAGCAAATGTGTGCTCTCCTAACATTCGATGTTAGAAATGCGTTTAATAGTGCATCGTGGAAGCATATTATGGACTGTTTAACAACTAGAGGCATATCTCCCTATCTATTGTGGATGCTGCGAAGCTACCTCAGTGGGAGAAGCATCATACTGTAAGGAGTACTGCCCAGGGTTCGATATTGGGACCCACTTTGTGGAACATACTATACGACTGAATTCTGACAATGAGGCTTCCAGTGGGGGCTTCTATAATCGGCTTCGCAGATGATATAGCACTGGTCGCCAGAGCCAGGACAGAACAAGAGCTGATGCAAAAAGCAAACCATGTAACATCCCTAATCAGTGCGTGGTTGAAAGAAAAAAACGTGAGTCTAGCACCAGAAAAAACTGAAGCTATCCTTCTCACGGGACTGAGACAACTTTGCCCCATATTATTGGAACCCCATATTATTATAAGTGGAAGAGGCAATAATAAGACCAAAAGAGACCATCAAGTACCTTGGAATAACCATCGACAAAAGGCTTTCGTTCGCTGCACACATAACCGAAGCAGCAGCAAGGAGTTTAAGAACACTGGAAGGCATACAACAACTCATGCCAAATCTGGGGGGGGGGGCAAAGAGTAGTTCGCGCAGAATTCTCAGCTCTGTAGTGCAGGCTACCATGCTGTACGGTGCCCCTATATGGGCCTCTGAACTAAAAAAAGAAATTAACCTGCAGAACCTCTCACAAGTTCTGCGAAAAATGGCACTACGTGTAAGCAGAGCTTACAGAACAGTTTCAAGAGTGGCCGCGCAGGTTATTTCAGGTATCCCCCCAATAGACCTGATCTCAAACGAGAGGAAAAGAGTGTATGACTCAGATGGCGACAAACAAAGTAAACGTCTGGCCAAACAAGAACTCCTCGAGAAAAGTGGCAAGAAAGGTGGTAGTTAAGCGAACGAGAAGAGTGGACGTGACTGTTAATCCCGGACATACTTCCCTGGATCACCAGAAAACACGGGGAAATTAGCTACCATCTAGCCCAGTTCCTCTCCGGCCACGGATGTTTCCAGGACTATCTGCACAACATCGGCAAGGCAGCTGACGACCTGTGTATATAATGCAGGGAGACGGACAGCGTGATCCACACGATATTCGATTGCTGGAGGTGGAAAACAGACAGAGAAGAAGCGGAAAAAAAACTGGAATCAATCCATCCGAGAACTATAATAGAAAGTATGTTGAAAGATGAGTCATAAAATAATGAGCGGAAGAAGGGCGGATGAGATCAAATCGAGGAACAAAATAAAGTAGATTAAATTTAAGCCATCCGTCACTCTGAGGTTATGCAACAAGCGGGTCCAGAGTGTACGGATGCGTTCCAGGGGGGCCACTTGCCTGGTTAGGTTAAGTTACCGCCAGTTACGCCCACCCTTATAAAAAAAGTCTTGCCTGCCCAGTCTTATCTGTTGAGAAGTGATCGCCCAAAGACACATTCCAGCTTATCTGGTTAAAATATTTTCTAGCTACTTGTTGAGTACAACTCGATGTCAGTGGGAGAATGCTACACCATAATGTGTTATGTGGTGTCCCGCAAGGATCAGTTATAGGCCCTACCATGTGGAACATTCTTTACGATGGTGCCCTAAGATTAGATCTGCTAGAAGGTGTAGAGATGGTGGGCTTCGCCGATGAACTAGCTATCGTCATCTCTGCTACAACCGAACTCGGCCTAATGAACCGAGTAAACAAAGCCATTGAAACTATCGTCGGCTGGATGGTTTCAAAGAAGTTTGGGAAAGAAAGATTGGGCTCGTACAATTCAAATTAAGAAATGAAATAATCGTCTCATTATTAAATACCTGGGGGTAATGATTGATCGAAGGCTAAGCTTCAACCAGCACACGAAGAGAGTAACCACGAAGACCCTACAATTTGCACCGGCCTTGAGACGGCTCATGCCAAATGTAGGTGTCCCCCTTAGCAGCAAAAGAGGACTACAGAGTAGTGTCCACTCGACGCTACTATACGCCGCTTCCATCTGGGCTCCTTCTCTGCAGATAGCTAATCAAAGAAATGGGCTAGCCAGAGTGCAAAGGACATTGAGAGTCAGCAGAGCGTATAGAACAGTGTCAAGGGACCAAGTACTTGTAATTGGCATTGCTCCTATAGACCTCATGGCCGAATAAAGGACTTTAGTTTACTGGGATAAAAACAAATCGGTTGGGCTCAAAAAGGCTCCAATTAAAAAACATTCCAGGAAAAAGCTTATGGAGAAGTGGCAGAGCAGCTGGGATGCAGCATCAAAATAAAGATGGACCTACAAAATGATACCTGCTATAGTCCCGTGGGTTACACGGAACTAAGGTGAGATAAATTATCATCTCATCTAGGTGCTAAGTGAACACATGACAGATACGTCTAATGTGGGAGTACCGACAGTGTGTCCCACACAATATTTGCATGCAAGAGATGCACTGACGAACGGAACATATGGACCAACAAGACCAAAACGACACTCAACGAATGCTCACTGGTAACGTAAATTCTGCAGTGCAACGAGAGCTGGACTGCCACCGACATCTGTATAAGAGCCATTCTAAGACAAAAAGAACAGGACGAACGAACAACGCAGGATACGCGCCAGACCCACCCTGACCCTGCACAAAAGAAAGGCGGAGATCCTAACGAGATACGACAGACTCAGGATAGGGCTAGTTAACTGCTCGATAGAAGAAAGGATACAGGTGGAGCGATGCTACAAATGCTGGACATACGACCATCGGAGTAAAGACTGCGACGGCACGGATAGAACTAAAGCATGCTATACTTGCGGACAGGATGGTCACACGGCAAAAGAGTGCACGAATAGGGAGGCATGCCCTCTCTGAGTGGTAGAAGGGCACAAGGCCGGAACAGGCAAATGCCCGTATTCCGAAGAGCGCTGGCTAAAGCCAGAACACAAATAAAATAAAAAACACGCGGAGGTGGGCGGAGGATGTCAGAAACTGCTCCCCAAAATGCCAATTAAAATTCTGCAAAGCAACCTGAACAGATGTGTGGCCGCACACGACCTGCTTAACAAAACGGCCCAAGAAAAAAACATAGATATTGCCATAATCTCTGAACCCAATAAAAACACTGTGAGCAAAGGATACTGGTTCACTGACAAAAGAATGGATGCAGCAATAAAAGTGTTCAATACGAACATCAAAGTAAGACGAGAAGGAAAGAGAAACGGTTTCCTATACATCGAACTAGACAAAGTATGCTTATACGCGTGCTACGTCTCGCCAAACTGCGACAACACCTACCTAGAAGAAGTGCTGGGAAAAATGGGGTACTGCACAAATCAACGCAAAACAAAGAACGACGTGCTAATAGCAGGAGACCTAAATGCGAAAGCACAGGCATGGGGATCACCGTATAACGACTTAAGATTGGAAATGGTAGCAGAGTGGATGTAACAGGAAAAACTGTATACCGCCAAAGTCGGAAATGTACCGACCTTTGCCAGAAGGAACAGCAGCTCTTACATAGACATTACCTTATACACGGAAAGCCTAACGGCGAGGGTGCGAAATTGGAGGGTCCACGAGGAAGAAGAAAATTTTAGTGACCACCACAACATAACCTACGAGCTCAGCACAGAAGGAAATATAAAACAAATGGAAATTAAGCAAGGAAACAAATGCGCAGGCTGGAGAACCAACGCGATAGCTATGGAAAACCTGGTAAAACAACTGCGATCGATATTATAAGAGAGAAAGAAAGAAAAAGATATAATAAATACCGCGGGCGAAGCTATGAAAATGATCACTAAAGCGTGCAACTTGTGCTTCTCGAAACGACGAAGCTCAGAAAACCAAAGGAAAGAGGTATATTGGTGGAACCGAGAAATAGCGGAATAGAAACGCGAATGTGTGAAAAAACGAAGGGAAATGACGACCAAAACTAAAAGGGCAAAGCCGGAAGAAAAGGAAAGACTGAGACAACAATACAAAGAAGAAAGGAACGAGCTGAAAAAAGCTATAAAAAGACAGAAAGAGAAAGCATGGAGGGACCTGATAGAGGAACTGAACAACGATATATGGAGAGATGCCTATAAAATAGCATGTAAAAAAATGAGGTTGCTACAAAGAATACACAAGACTGACGAAGATCTAATGACGGAACCACAAAAACTGTTTCCTAAAAACCCAAAAGTAATCTGGAATAAGCCGTGGGTAGAAGAACAGGAGATCCCCCTCTTCACTCTGGACGAAATGGAATGAGCAGTACAAAGGACAAAAACGAACAAAGCTCCAGGCACGGACAATATAACACCGGAAATCACAAAGGGAGAGACAAAAAGAGTACTGCCTAGACGTCATGAACCACCACCTAGTTAAAGGCGAGGTAAAAAATCGCGGCAGGTACTAATCGAGAAAGGCAGAAAGAAGGAAAATACAACTACTACCGTTGTGCCTTCTTAACACAATGGGGAAGCTACTCGGGCAGGTGTTAAACACAAGACTAACTGAATAAATAGAAAAAACAGGGGGACTGGCAGATCTGCAATACGGTTTCAGAAAAGGAAGAAGCACAATAGATGCGATGAAAAAAGTGCAGGACATTGCAGAAAGCGTAAACAGCGGAGCATATAAAAGACGAAAATGCTGCCTGCTAGTGACTCTGGACGTCAAAAACGCTTTTAACTATGCGCCGTGGAGAGAAATAGTGGCAGAATTAGAGAGAAGAAAAATAGCTCCATACTTGATAAGAATGATTCAAAGCTACCTGGAAGAAAGAACACTACTGGTAGGGGAAAGTGGTGAGATGGAAGCAGTGTTGGGCATAATTCAATTATTTTTTAATTGTAGAATCAAACAATTACAATTTTAATTGCAACTAAATCAATTGCAATTAATTTAATTCAATTAACTGTTTAACTGTGAGATGCAATTGAAATCAATTGCAATTAAATGCAATAATTGTGGTTTACAATTCATTTAATTGCAATTAAAATTTTAATTGTTAGTTACAATTGATTTAATCATCAATTGTTTATTATATCAATTAAAACTATTTGATGAATGTAAAAACTTAAACAGTAGGGAAAGATGGTCGTTCTGGACCCTCCACCTCCACTTCAGGCCCATTACGCCCCCACTTCCGGTTTCCACCCCACTTCTGGTTCCCACTCCCACTTCCGGTTCCCACCCCATTTCCATTTCCTACGCCAACTTCCGGTTCCGACCCTCACTTCTGGTTCCCATCCTTACTTCGAAGTGAGAGTGGGAACCGGAAGTGAGGGTGGGAACCGGAAGTGAGGGTGGGAACAGGAAGTTGGCGTAGGAAATGGAAATGGGGTGGGAACCGGAAGTGGGATGGGAACTCGGAGGTGGATGACCGGAAGTGGAGGAGGAGGTGGATAACCAAACGAGCTGTCGCGTTGTAAAATCAAAGTTTCCGCACTCTAATGTAAATAACTATTTCAGTTAAGCATTGTGGCAAGTGATACAATGGAGTATAATAAACATATCTTCTAACCGACATTTATTAATTGTTAATTGTAATTGTAAAAATGCATCAATCAATTAACAATTAATTAATTGTAATTGCAAAATTTTACAATTAACAATTAATTAATTGTTAATTGTGTTATCTTGCAATTACAATTAATTATTTTAATTGTTAGTTGCAATTAAATCTGGCAGTTTAATTGTTAGTTGTTAATTGTTTTCACAATTAATTTTTGCCCAACTATGGATGGAAGTAACGTGCGAAGTTCCCCAAGGCTCTGTCCTGGGACCCACGTTCTGGAACGTTTACTACGACGGTGTCCTTAAAATAGAAATGCCAAAAGAGGTAATATGATGGTTACGCAGATGGTTATGTATTGATGGGTACGCAGATGATATAGCACTGGTCGTTAGCGGTATGACAGCCGAAAAAATTAGACAAACAACGGAAACGGCGATCAGAAAAATACAACAATGGATGGATATGAAAAAACTGAAACTGGCTCCAGAAAAAAACGGAAGCCCTAATGATAGTGGGAAGACGGAAAGTGCGGCATTTGACGATAACAGTGGGAAATAATGAGATAGAGACGATTCCTGCCACAAAATATCTTGGGGTATCCTTCGACACTGACCTTAGAATGACAAGACATATTATAGAAACTGTCAAGAAAACGGAAGCTTCGGTCAAAAGACTAAACATGATCCTGCCCAACATAAGAGGAACAAAGGAGGAGAAAAGGAAAGTACTGACGTCAATTGTGTATTCCACACTACTATACGGAGCACCGATCTGGCAAAAGGCGATCAAATTTAAAAAATATAAAAACATAATAACAAGAGTCCAACGCTAATCAAAATTACTAATCAAAATAGCACAGGCATATAGGACAGCTTCTACCGAAGCGCTACAAGTCATAACGGGAACACCCCCTATAGACCTCCTAATTGAAGAAAGGACCAACGCATACGACGCAGGATCTGAAAACAGAGGACAAGAAAGGGAGAAAATAATAAATAAATGGCAGGAAAGATGGGATAGCCAGCCGCAAACAGCCAGATGGACAAAACGACTCATACCGGTGATAAAAACATGGGCCGAGCGAAAGCACGGAGAAATCACACACTACACAACACAAGCCATATCAGGACACGGGGACTTCCAAAAGTATTTACACAGATTTAAAAAAATCGATTCGCCGAACTGCCGCTTCTGCGACGAGGAGGATGATGCGGAGCACACGATTTTCAGGTGCTACAAATGGGAAAAAAAAACAGAAGGTACCTTACGTCAAAAATCGGAAGAATTCTAACGCCGGAGAACATTATCAACCTAATGCTGGAAACACCTGAAAATTGGAAGGATATCGAGGATACCATAAGAGAGATTATGGAAAGCAAAGCCCAAGACGAAAGAGATAATAGAAATAAATAAACAGAACATTCTGACAATCCTACACCCCAAGCAATACTTGACGGTCTCTTGACGGGGTGCAAGGAGTAGAATTGAGGAGTGAGTTTTTTAGTGGGTAGTCTAGCTACGAAGCCGAGTAGTCCCACACTCTTCAGAGCAATTTAAAGCACTGGGGGCTGTACGTAATTGTAATTGTAATTTAATGTATTTTACCCCTCCTCCGGAAAAAAAAGGATAGGCGCCAAATCCAACCAAATACACAGCAAACTTTGCTAAATTGAAACTTCCTGAATCCCAATCACAAAAAGTTCCGGGAAGTTCAGGCACTTGTCAAGTTAACGAAAGTGCTTCCTACTTCCCTTAAAAAAAGTCTTGTCTGTTCAGGCTTGTCCGTCCGGTCCTGTCTGTCCAGTCTTGTCTGTCCAGTCTCGCCTGTCCAGTCTTGTCTGTCTAGTCTTGTCTGTATAGACTCTTCTGTCTAATCTTGTCTTTCTAGTCTTATCTGTTTAGTCTTGTCTGACTAGTCTTGCCTGTCTAGCCTTATCTGTCTAATACTGTCTGTTTAGTCCTGCCTGTCTAGTCTTCTCTGTCTAGTCTTGTTTGTCTAGTATTGTCTATCCAGTCTTGTCTGTTTACTTTTGTCTGTCTAGTCTTGTCTATCTAGTCTTGTGTGTTTAGTCATGTTAACCCTTTGTCGTTTAGTGGTTTCCCATTGAAATCACTGATCAAAGAATATTTGTGAATACAATTTTTACATAAATCCTGCAAAAAAAGAAGACAATTTCATTTAAATGTTTAGTAATTTAAATTCCTTGCTGCAACAATTTACAATTTAAAATATCCGAATGACTGTAGTACCCAATATAACCCAACAACGAGCATTTTACTATTTACCCAATTCGAACGTAAATATGAAGTAATCTCCAAATATTTATCAGATTTTATTACACGACCCGTAATCTTCTTGAAACTGTGTGCGTGTTGGCGTTACGAAAATAGGTTTCAGTGTTAACTATTTTTACATCGCTGTCGGTTTTTAAAATTACATTTTTCGACCACATGCATGATCAATACCAGTTCTATTTTCAGTCGGCGTACAGATAAACACACCAAAAGACTTATTTAATTTTTAATAGCTCTGAAACGTGTACATTTTCCTATCTACGCTTACGTTCTTGTACACCTTCTCCTCCAATAACACCCCACTGCTCTCTTCACTTTGCACAATTTTGGGCTCGGCTTTCAAACCTATAAACAATTTAAACGCTTTAATCAATTCCTATATGCAAAGGAGATATTTACCATTAAAATTGTTTTTATCCGTTATTTCTTGTATGAGTTGAACATTGTTTACAAAACCAGAAAATTCTAATCCTGTCAGATTTAAGCAGGTATCGATGGCTGTCACAATTAGGTCATCTATAGAATCATTTATTGCGTGGATCTTAATTATTTCTGAAACATAAATAAATCAAAAACAATTTTTTCCCGATTTCCCAAGCTTTTAAAATATCCCAATTTTCCAAACTTTTAAAATTCGTTTTAAAATATCTTGCTACCTATTGCATTTGCATATTTCTGCAAACAAAGCGTATAAATATCCTTCATGATGAAGGTGTCGCTGGTCCATATCGAGCAATAGAGTGGCAAAGACCTCGTCAGAATTTTCTCGATGCCCTCGTAGGCGCAAACAATGTTATCTGAAACACAAGATATTAAACTTCAACCAACTGCCGTGTTTGCTCCAAAAACTTACAAAACGTAAGCGATACCTTTAAGTCTTTAAATCTCTTCTTCATACTAATCCAAACGCTGTTGTTGTAAACCGAAGAGGAACTGAGGTTGCTAATATCGTGCTCCGCTATCCGAATATCCAGTAATTTCAAGGTGTCGCAACTTCCGGTGAGGAACCCGTCAAGGATTTTATTGCTGATCAGCGATTCCAGGTCCATTTTCAAAACCACCAAGCTGTCGATGGTGGTCAGAGTCAGCATCAGCTGGCTGGACAGCATGGTAAGCTGAGAGGGTATCAGCTGGTAGTCGTTCTCGTAGTACGAATTCTGAATGTCCAAATACTGGATGGAGTTTTTGTTCGCAGCTATTGAACTCGACAAGATCTTTATTATTGTTTTCTTCGAGAAATAGGAGCCGTTGAAGGATATTGCCTTTAATTTATATTGGGACCTGAATAAATAAACGAAAAAGAAGGATTATGTAAGATAAAATATATTTAGGGCAGTCTTTTAATCCAACAGTGTTTTATGAACGAATTTCCAGAGACGGATAAGATTAGATTAGACTGAAGAAGATCAGGTAAGTCCGAATAAAACCAGACAAGAATAGACAAGGCCAGACAAGATCAGCTAGGTTCAGACAAGACCAGATAAGATAAAACAACACCAGAAACCAGACAAGACTAGACAAGAGTAGCCTAAACCAAACAAAACTAGACAATACCATAGAAGATCTGAAAAGACGCGACGCGACCAGACAATAGACCAGACAAGAGCAGCAAGATCAGAAAAGATCAAAAAGACCAGAGAAGACAACAACAGTACCAGACAAGACCAGAGAAGACAACAACAGTACCAGACAAGACCAGAGAAGAAAACAACAGTACCAGACAAGACCAGACAAGACAAGACAAGAACAGTACCAGACAAGACCAGATAAGATCGAGCAAAACTAGACAAGACCAGACAAGACCAGACATGACCAGGCAACCTCAGACAAGCCAAGACAAGACGAGACAATGCCAGATAATACCAGACAAGATAAGACAAAACCAAACAAGACCAGACAGGACCAGACAAGACCAGATAAGACCAGAAAAGACTCACCAGACAAGACCAGACAATTCAAGTCCTATTCTATTTCCTTGTTTCTAAAATAATTTTCTAGCAGATATGTTCCGGCTTTACGGTGCCAATCGGAGTTGCGAAAAGGCCAGACAAGACCAGACAGGACCAGGCGAATCCCGACAAGACCATACTTGACCCGACAAGACTAGAAAAGACCAAAGAAGATCAGACAAGGCCATACTAGAACAGACAAGACCAGACAGGACCAGACAACACCAGGCAAGAGCAGATAAGACCAGAAAAGACTGTAGTAGAAGAGACAAGACCAGACAAATCAGACAAGTCCAATTGATCTATTTCTATGTTTCTAAAATAATTTTCTTTCAGATATGTTCGGACTTTACGGTGCAATCTTGATTTCTAATGAACTGGAGGACGTATCAAAATTTGGAGAACATTGTCCAACAATTCACTATCAGAAAGTGTTGCAATTGACATTTCGCACTCGTCATCGTTCAGTGGCGAAATTTCTACAAAAGAAAACTCTTAATCATCAAATTCGAAACGGCATCTAAAAGCATAGCATTTTTCATTGGTCCTAACAGGACATTTTAGGCTCAAGAAATATTACCAGACCGGAGGAAGATGATTGTTATGATTTATGTGGTAGCCTTCAAGAATTGTCTGATTGACTGATTTTGAAAGGTCTATGGAACAACTTATGCAAGATTCATTGAGGGAAGAGGCACAGTCGAGCAACTCATAACGCTTAGATTTATAATTGATCAGGAAATTAGATCTGGGAGCCCTTTTGCTCTTTTTATCGACCTGAAAGCAGCGTATGATTCCGTAGAGGGAGATTGTATGAATGTTTGGTTAAAAAGGGTATTTCGGAGAGGGTGAGAAGGAATGTTAGGAAGGTGTATAGGGAAACGGTGTGTAAGATCAGGGTGAAAGAGTGTGTAACGGAATATTTCGAGATAAAAAAGGGCCTGAGGCAGGGATGTCAACTGAGCCCCACACTTTTCAATCTCTATGTGGCTGATTTGGAAAGAGTTTTGGCAAACGGGCAAGCTGGAGGAGTGGTGGTAGGGAGAACAAAGGTGTGGAGTTTAGCATACGCTGATGATGTAGTGGTATTTGCCAAAACAGCTACGGAATTGAGAGAGGTGATTGAAAGGGTGAGAGGGTTTTTTAAAAGGAGACATTTGAGTGTGAATGTGGAAAAAACTAAATGGATGCGGTTCAAAAGAGGTGGGAAGTTCAAGAAAGAGCGGTTTGAATGGAGAGGGAGGGAAATCGAGGAGGTGCAAAGGTTTAAGTATCTGGGGTATGTAATGGGAAATGGAGGTAGCAATAGAGAGCATGTGGATTATGTAGCGAAGAAAGCGTGCGTGGCAGCTGGACGAGTCTGGAATGAATGGAGGAATAAATTCGAAGGAAACTTCAGGGCGGCTGAGACGGCGTGGAAGATGTGTGCGGGAAGCATTTAATTGTATGGCTCAGAAGTCTGGGGGACGAGAGAGGACAGGATAGAGAGAGAGTCCAGTTAAAGTTTTAAAAAAAAATCCATAGATAAATAAATCCAACGATAGATAGGTCGACATCTGGTTACATCGTCCTTCAGGGCGTGCAAGGTGACAATCTTGGCAGCAAGAAAGGTCATAAGGTTTGAATATAAGGTGAGTAAAATGAGATGAAAGGTTAATAAAAGGGGTTTTTAGAATGGTAAATCGAGTGGGAGGAGGCGTTATGAAAGGGAGTGACTGGGGTAAGAATAAGTATGAAAGAGGTGGTATATCTGGTGAGGGGCTCGAAACGCTAAAGCAGGAAAGGACACTGTGGGCCGAAAGGTTGGTAGAACGTTTCCAAGAAGTGGACCTACAGGAGCGGCAAAGCAAAATAGAAAGTAGTAATTTTCATAAAGGGTATGTAAAGATACAGGTACATGGGCGGCTACCAACCTATTTAAGTGTAAATCAAGAGGACGAGGCACAAGTCATGTTGGCAAGATATAGGTGTGGATGTGAGGAGCGTGGGAGAAGATACTGGATGAGTGTGGAGCATAGAAAGTGTAGTGTTTGTAGGACAGCAGAGGATACTTCGAAGCATTGGATGGAAGAGTGTACAAGGGGTGAATGGAATGAGGAAGAGAGGCGGAAAGGAAAGAAATGGGAGGAATGTATGAATGATAACGGAAAGGGTCTGAAACTGCTGAGACGGATAAAAAGATGGAAAGAGCAAACTGGTAACAGAGAAGGTGTATTATAAAGGAAATTGGAGTTTATATTGTGTCAGTTACAGATATTTTTGTATTTTAATTTTTTCATTTTTTCAAATTTATATATTTTTTATGTGGTTTCTATATGCCAGTTGGTTAATAAATAAATTAAAAAAAATATGCAAAAATCTTTGCAAAATGAGAACCTGAAACTGGGTTTCTAGAACTGGAGGACGTATGTTGACCATCTGATCAACACCCTCAATCTCTAAGGCATTGGAGCCAGTACGTGTTACGTCCAAGAACGACCTTCGTTAACGAGGAGCTTCAAATTATGTCATAAACCCTCTTCAAAGTTGAGAACAGGATGACCAGTTTGATATATTATAGAAATAGAAAGTTATACTGTAGACCAAAGGTTGCAGTCGCAATACAGTTACGCACAACCACAGATATAATGTTACAAAAATTTAATAGAAGACCCGTATTGACCCTTTGCACTCCGTTGTCGCCGCTATAGCGACGACGCATGGCAAGCTAATTGCTTCATTGTCGGCGCAGCGGCGACATAATAAGTAATTACTCCGTTGTCGCCGCAGCGGCGACATCTAAAAACGCTAGCGCTTATTGAAAATGACGTGGAGTTGCTGATATGTCATATTAAAAATCGTTCGTAGTGCAAAGGATTAAAATTCTTTTTTTGCTCAAAAATAGCGACAAGAAGTGGTTTAAGCTTCACAATTCACGTTAGTTAAGTTAAAGCCCGAGTCAAATATCAACTTCCCATAAATTTTGATAGACAACGGATGGACAATGTTTTTTTGCATGTTTTATATTTATTTGGAACAATTCAAAAACCTTACCTTAAGAACATTGATAAATAATACAAAATCTTTTTCGATCGATAGAAATCGCAGAAGTTGTCGAAGCAAAGTTTGGTGATCTGTAGATTTTTGTTGACAAAAATGGAGAGGAACCGGTACGTTCTTTTGGTAATATCCAGCATTTTGTAGTTAATCCACTGCATGGGTTCTTCAGGATACTCGAAACGCAACTCCAAAGATTTAATGTATTTACAAAATTCTATTGTTAGCTGTATAGTACTAACTTCTAAAACGAAATATTTCATTGCTCTGAGTTTGAATGGTTTTTGTTGTGGTTTTACCAAAAAAGTCAACATCTAATCTAACAGACATGTGTTTCCATAAAATGGGTGCGTCCATGGCTTCCCTCCATTCAGAGCACATGCACATACAAATAAACCGGTCTCTCCTAGGTAAGTATGAAAAGATATTCGTTAAGACCTCTTCTGGCATGAATTTAATGAAATTTTGCTGATCCATATGGCTTTAACCGATACATGTAGATTTTGGTGATTACGTTAAAATCACGGTTTGTGTTTCTGTGAAATCCTTGAAATGGTCGTGTTTTTAAACCGTGTGTAGAAATATTTCGACTTGCCCGTTAAGTTATGTATTGCCCCATTTAAATGTTTAAACTCTTGTCACAATTGACAAGCCTTCAAACAAATTTGAAGTGTACGTAAGGCTGATATACAGGGTGATTCGGGAGGAAATGGAAGTATTTTAAAGGCATGTCCAGGAAGCAAAAATAAGCAAAATAAGCACATAAGTTCAAGTCCGATTTTCATTCGTTTCATAGATATTGTAAACAATAGTAATTTATAAAATGAAAGGAAAATGTACTTATACCCATTTCGATACATTTATTTGCGCGTTTATAAATGGACCTGGTAGCGAGTTTCAGTGAACGATGATTCGCTCTAATTAACGCCGCAGCATTAATAATGCGATCTAGTAGCGCATTCCTTGTGTCCACTTTCATAGAATAAACTAATGCTTCATCCATCCCCAAAGACAAAAATCTAGGAGAGTGAGATCCGGTGATCTCGGTGGCCAAGGGTGCGGGCCTCCTCTGCCAATCCAGCGATCACCGAAATGGATATTTAGAAAATTTCTCACAATATTTGCATAATGAGGAGGTGCTCCATCATGTTGGAAGATAATACGTCGTCGAATATTTAAAGGTATTTCTTCCAATATTTCCTCTAAATGGTCTTCCAAAAAATGTAAATAACCTTTCCCAGTAAGGCGGCCATCCAATACAAAAGGACCAAACAATTGATCATTTAGAATTCCGCACCATACATTAATACTAAACCGATGTTGTCAAATTTACTTTTTAAAAAGAAAAACTATTTTTCTCTGAAACAAATGAAAATCGGACTTGAACATATAAGCTTATTTTGCTTCTTTTTGCTTCCTGGACATGTCTTTAAAATACTTCCATTTCCTCCCGAATCACCCTGTATATTATCATAATTATTTATTTTTCAAAACAAATTTATAAATCTAATGAAGAATGTGATTGCGTGACAATTACTACGTGGAAATCCATACTTACTCTGAAATGAAACATTCACTATGTTTTTACCACTAAGTTTGTGAAAATATTGCATTACTTATGAAGTTATATAAAATCTAAATACTTAACACGACTCGAGTTTCGACTGGTGAAGATTATTTTCACCAGTCGAAACTCGTGTTTTCACAAAATTAGTGCAAAAATATAGTAAATTTTGTAATTCAGAGTTATAAATCTAAACTTGAAATATATTGGTTTCTTCTTCTTCTTGGTTCGAATAGGCCTACTTTGGACCACGCTTGTTGGACCAACTGTTGGGCATTGATCTTTGCCCAGTATTGTCGCATCTTCTGCCGGTATAACTCCTTTCTCTCTTCTGTCTAGGGGGCAACTTTCCTTCGGGTTTTTTCCTGAAATCCACGAACTTCCTTCAGGGTGCGTCTCACAGACTCTCTGTTTTGGAGATCTGTTATTCCCAAATTCTCTTTAATATCCTCTTAAATATTCTTTAATATCCTTCTCGGTTCCTGTCAGCCAAGTGGCACGAACCTTCTTGTTTTCGTCGCAAAATTGCAGGAGCTGGTTGAAGGGAGCGTACATTTCTTCCGAGAATGCCACAGATGTGCTCAATCGGATTAAAATGGACCTGACTCAATCTCATTCAAAAACTTTCTTTTTTATCTATTTTTCTCACTCTTTTTCTTTTCTTATAATAGAGCTGATACATCGAGTTGCGCTTACTCTGTACCGCTGGTGAACTATAATGCGGTCGGGAAGATGTATAGGTCTGTGCAGGCTGTGATAGATATGCCATTGTTTATCCATAAGGAAATACAGTCCTGGAGGCAAAATTGCAATGAGTATATCTTTTATAGTATATCTTTAGTTTTTTTAAAAGCATGATTACACCTATTACCATTCCCCAAATAAAACCTGGACTCATCTGTGAACAAAATGTCTGAGCAATCTTCATTCTCCCAATAGGGAATATGCAAGAGATTTAGATTTACCACTAAGTTTGTGAAAATATTACATAACTTGTGAAGTTATATAAATCTAAACACTTAACACGACTCGAGTTTCGACTGGTGGTAGTTATTTCCAAGCGACCATCTTGAAACTGACCTTCACCAGTCTAAACTCGTGTTTTCACAAAATTAGTGGCAAAAACATAGTACATTTTTCAATTCAGAGATATAAATCTAAACTTGAAATATATTTCTTTCTTCTTCTTCTTGGTTCGAATAGGCCTACTTTGGACCACGCTTGTTCAACTGTTGGGCTTTGATCTTTGCCCAGTATTGTCGCATCTTCTGTCGGTGTAACTCCTTTCTCTCTTCTGTCCAGGGGGGTACCTTTCCTTCGGGTTTTTTTCCTGAAATCCACGGACTTTCTTCAGTTTTGGAGATCTGTTGTTCCCAGTTCTTTAATAACCTTCGTGGTTCCTGTCAACCAAGTATTACGAACCCTGTTTTGCCAGAAGGTGAACAGACGGTTGGTTAGTCGGTTTGGAGGCAGTCTTGCAGCATGGCCATAGAAAGCTACTCTTCTTTTCCTTGCACAGTCTGAGAGCCTCTCAAAATATTCGTAGAGCTCACAGTTATGTCGTCTTCGGAATTCCCCATTCCTTTACCGGGCCTAGGATTTTCCTGAGGATTCTCCTCTCTCTGATTTCCAATTTATCTACAAGACTTCTTATGTTCTCAAGGAAAGACACTCCATGGCATACAGTGCTTCTGGTCGTAAGACTGATGTGTAGTGCTTAAGTTTCAGGTTGCTTGGCAGGCATTTCTTATTGTAGGTGTTCTTAGTCAGTCGATAGGCTAGTTCTAACTTGTTGACTCTCATGAATAATTATGCTCTTTCTGATAAGTTGGGTTCAATCCAATCGCCGAGATGCTTAAATTTCATCAGTTCTACTGATGTTTCCCTGATCTAGTAACATATCTCTGTTTACTTCTTTGATGTTGGTTAAGAATTCTGTTTTCTCCAGCTACACTTGAAGACCCACTTTGGCAGCCTGTATTTTGAGGCAATTTACCTGCATTGTTGCCATCTCAAGAGAATCAGCAATCAGTGCCATGTCATGTGCAAAGGCCAGGCAATCTACAACCAGTCCATCGTTCTTACGTCCCAGGTAGATACCACTCGGAACACCCAAGTTGATCAGTTTCTTGCGCCATTCTCTCAAAACCTTTTCAAGGACACAGTTGAAGAGAAGTGGGGAGAAATATATTTGTTTAATTATTAAAATTCGTCTTAAGGTCGTTCGGAACAACCCTAGTTCCCTAGATCGTTCTCTCGTTGATGTTTGTGCTCCTTCTTTGATTTGGCTTTTATTCGATCAATGCTTTCTACCTTGCACATCGTATGTATTGTGCCACCTAGTGTAAGATTCATTACAGAACCCTCAACATTTCGGATTATATTCAGCGTTTTTTAGATTGCAGAGTATTACAAGGACATATTCTTCCATCATTGGCTTACGCTGTAAATCAGGAAAATCTTCATTTATTATTTCATGACCCTGGTCATCTTCCTCATTCGACTCTAGGTCTGTTTCGCTTTCAAGTATTATGTCTTCTACTTCACTCGTTTCACTGTCTGCGTTTAGTACAACTCTCCTTTTATTGTTCCTCTTATTTGGTGTTTTTTTTAAATTTTACTTGACGATATCAATTTTTTTACATTTTATTTCCACAATCTTGTAGAACTTTTCTTTTATGCAGACTTTTTCTATTTAATGTAGTCGTACGTTCCTCGGCTATTCTTTCTATTTCTCGCGTGCAGTTGCTATCGTGCTATTGCACAGTTTTCTACCTTTCCGTTTGTGGGAACGAGGGCCAGGAATGATGATATGTTCCCACTTTGGTTGATGTTTTGCATCCTTCCATGATTCATTTGATTTCTTTGGCGGTTTCACGTTGTGGTAACAACTATGATGTTCTTCTGATAGCATAGATGGATTTTCTCTATCAGAGGTAACAACGGGATCATAACTTGAACGACGTGTCTCTGGAGTCGAATGCTGGAGCTGTTGGTTATTAGTTTTATACATGTCGAGAATTGCAGAATCTTTAGCTTCAGACAATTTTTGGGGCATCACAGGAACGGGGCGGTGTGTCACGCTACTTGGCATTAAGTCTTCATCGGAGAATATATCCTTATTATAGGAAAAATATTCCACATTTTGCGAATGCTGCCGATATATTTAGTGGAGTCATAGAACTGGGATAAGCATGACCAAAGAATCTCGCTATCTGGTAGATTATAATTGGATTCCCTGAGTTCTGTAGCATCCATTACTTAAGTGCGGAATAATAATAGGTCTTTAAAGGGCCCATCAAACCCACATCTAAGTGTTGTAGTTTGTGAGTAGTGTTGGGATGAAACGTAAGAACCACAACACCATCATCATTGTTTCGCTAAATCTAGAGCCTCAATGGACAAATGTGACTCATGATTATCCATTATTAGCAGAGATGGATTTTCTGATGTTCTGCTTGAATACTTAATGAAATGTTTCATTATCTCCATGAATAAGTCACTAGTCATCCAACCTGAAGGACTCGCGAGCCCTAAACTACCTGGAGATGTAACGTACATCATCAAGTTTTTAAAGTTTTTTCGAGGAAATTTTATAGCAGGGGGCAGAGCGTGGCCTGTAGCACTAACCATGTAGCATGTAGTGACAAGAGTGCCCCTTTCTCCACTTGTCATTTTACCCACTTTATCTCCTGCTGGAGCCACAACTTTCTGAGGTTTCTGGGCGGTGGTTCTGCCGATGTCGTCCAGGTTAAATATTCGAGTTCCATCCGCGAATATAGGCTCCTGTTTCAGCAACTCTTCCAAATTATTAAAGAATATTGCCACAGTTTCACGGTTAAATGAGGTAGCTCGTGTGAGAATTACAGCTTTTGGTTTCTTCGCCGAAACATCCGGATGTCTTTTTTTAAAGAATGAAACCTTTTTAAATCTGCCAATTCATCTCTTTTGCAAGAGCTTGGCATTTTAATGCCATTAACCCTTGCCATTTCGTACGCCACCTTTCTATATTCTATGACTGTCAAACCGTAGAACATTAGTGCACATTCCTTGTAGTATTTTAATAATATTTGATCATGTTTTTGAGTAAACACTTTATTAACATCATACCTAGGTACAAGTGATATATTATCACCATGTTCACGTTTGTTTTTCGCGTAACGGTGCAATGTAGGGTACGGAATTTTATAGTTTTTTGCCGCCGTCCTAATGGAGTTACCATTTGTAAAGCTGATATCATGTCCTCTTTTTTGTGTTTTCCTATTTTTTGTTCCATATTTTTTGGTCATGGGATCCTGAACCAAACAAAAATGATTTTCAACATTACACTATCAAGGAACACTGAACCAGGATCGCAAGGTACACAGTGAACCGGTTCACTGTGTACTATGCTGACCTGGTTCACTGTTCAATACACACATTATTCAACTTTTGATATAAAAAAAAACAGATTATAAACTGAAATGTCACAACGCAATATGTTCATAAAACGACTAATCCTAAAAAAAATGCTAAAACCACACAGCTTTTGCTCTTATAATTAATAACAAAATATACAAAAATCGAGACAGTTATATACGAGAGAATACTATGTTTTTTTGGCGCGAAATAAATAAGCCGCTATTACTCGTTACGCGTAAGCCCAGACCGCCGTCATAGTACGGGAGAGGGGAAGGGTGCCCACGAGGCAAGTTTTAACATAAACGGTCAAATTGGCAAGGTCACAGTTTTCCCAATATGGCGATGGTTCAGTGTATCTGGTTTGTTCACTGTTCAACAACGCACCCTACATAATTGTTTTTAAAAAATTTACAGTAAAAAAAGCAAAACTAAAAACTCAACAAATACCCTCCCCTCGACAGCTCTAAACCAAAAAAAGGAACACAATAAGCAAAAATAAATAAAATCTCTAAAAAAAATAAAACAATAAACACAAAACGAAGAAACAAAAGAAAAAACAAACTACATTTTTCTTGACCGAGCACATTGAACCCAAATATTTATATTTTAATACTTTGGACATCTGCCTGTGACTTGGATCTTCCCATAGTCTTGTTATATGCACCCTCGTCTCTTCGGAAACTCTAAGCCTTATTAGTCTCTCTTCCAAAACTGTTTCTAACACTAATATTCCCTTATTCATCAATCTCCACGTGATTACTTTCACTTCTTACATTTACAACTTTCGTTGGCATCCCACTTTGTTTCAACTTTCTGTCCTTATCACTGTCAGCACTTCTTTCACTATCATGTTATACTACTACTATTCATCTTTATTTCAAACTTGCTCACTCTCGTTGCTGCATAACTAGAGATTGTTGGAATTTGTCGCTTGGAGAACAATATAGCAAGGAGTAGACCTATACCCTCTCTATGTCATCCTCCTTTTACACGCCCCAGATTTCCGCCCCATACATCAGAATACTTCGCACACATGCCCCCCAAACAACCATTTTCGCCCTAAAATCTTCAGAACTCGTTAGCAGTTTTTTTAACGATAAATCGAATATGAACTCTGCTGGACCCATTCTGTTGGAACACAAAACTTAAATATCTAATCACATCTGTGCTAAAGCTAACCTGTTCTATCTCAATTGCTCCACAATTCAAATCTCTCTCTCCCATTGATCCCTTTCTGTTCCGAAATAATATCCTTGCTACAATTTGACTACTTTATTATTATTGACGCCTAGAAGCCTCGGTTCATGATTGAAATTAACATACTTAACATACATTTGATGTACATAAGATGTATAGGTAATTGCTCCGTTCAAGTTCATCCCACATTTCCACAATCGAATTCCCTAGGTTGAAGCAGGAACTGGTTGAAGGGATCGTACATTTCTTCTGAGAATATCACAGATGTGCTCAATCGGATTCAAGATTCATAAGAAAATTCGGCGAAATATGCAAATTCGGCTTAAAATGGACCTGACTCAATCTGATTAAAAAACTTTTCAGCTCTTTTTTATATATTTTTCTATCTCTTTTCCTTTTCTTATAATAGAGCTGATACATCGAGTTGCGCTCGCTCTGTACCGCTGCTGGACTATAATGCGGTCGGGAAGATGTATAGGTCTGTGCAGGCTGTGAAAGATATTCCATTATTTATCCATAAGAAAATTCAGTCCTGGAGGCACAATTGCAATGAATATATCTTTCATTTTAACGTCCAAAAACTCGAATACACCTATTACCACCCTCCAAATAAAATCTGGACTCATCTTTGAACAAAATGTCTGTCCAATCTTCATTCTCCCAATAGGGAATATGCAAGAGATTTAGATTTACTTGATTTTTTCCCCCGATACTTTATGATCTTGATATTACACCTATACCATTATTTTCTTAGTTAGTGTGTATTTAATTCCAAAAATTAAAATCAAAAAGTCCAAAATATGCGAGCGAAATTTAAATTTGCGAAACGCATCACCGTTGGTCGAACCGAAACTAGGGACTGTGACGCGCATGTTAATTGTGACATTTATCGGCGTCAATATTCTCTGTGTTGTTTTGCTGCATTGTGCAATATTACTGTAGTGTTTTTCTAGTGTATTAGTACCTAGTGCGTTATTGGTCTATAGTGACATTATAAATTATCAAGAACCGAGGGGTCATCCACTTTCTGAAATGTTGCAATGTATTCGCAATTATCCCGATTTTTTTGGTAATCCGAGGTACTCGAAGAAATTACTAGCGTAATGCGTAATAATGTCACGTAATTATGCTAATTCTTTGCTAATGTGAAGTACTGGGAGATATCACAAACGTAATGCGTAATAATGTCAGATAATTTTTGAAATGCTTAGATACTCCAAAGGGGTCATTCAAGTATTACGTAAGCATTACAGGGAGGTGGGGGGTCTTAACTTTCTTATTTTTGGTGACATGGTGTTTGGGGGGGTCTGGATGGTGATTACGTCAGCAATATTTTTTCTTACTTTTTAGGATTTTTTACAAAATTTCGTTTTTTTTTTTGTCTATCTAATATATAACCCTAGTTGCCTATGCTCTAAAGCGAATAAAATTGCATAGTTTTTGTTTTACCATCTGATACACCTTCGTCAAAGTTGAATGGATAAAAATATCGTTTAATATAGACAAATCCAAGTTATACGAAGGATATTGCTTTATTTGAGAGTGCAGCAGATGATCCGAAAACGGAATATATTCGTAGTGTAAAAACACTCGGGCACAGACTGATCAGTACAAAAGCCACTTAGATAGCAGTTTCGCTGAAACATCGATCCATTAAATGTTGTGGTTAATAATTGTGGTTAAAATGGTGTGGTTAATAATTGCAAAAAATTTGCTTACGTAATACTTGAACGGACCCAAAGTAATGCCTAGGAATGTAAACGAAATTTGAAATATTTACTTTTAAATAATTAAAACATTTCTAATGCATTGAACGTTAGAGTATATTTACTTGTTATTACTATGAGCAACCTGTAAGATAAGAGTGCTAGCAATGTAGAGGACATCACGTTAGTAGTATCGTCATAAAATAGCAAGTGTATTGAATTTCTATCCATTTATTGAAATTGGATTGAAATACAACAAAATGAAAATAGTGCTACTTTTAACACATTTTTGTATTGCTTATCAATATTAAATCATAACTGAATCATAATATTAAATCATAACATAAGTTAGCAACCGAATTTGCAAAAATATGATATTATATCGGAGTTCCTGGTAGATATGAAATAGTTCAAGAGTACTAAAAAATGGAAAATACCAAAAATGAGCTAGCAACACTTTTGAGAAAAACTGTGAGTTTTTGACATATTACTGCACCTCGACCATAGTTCTGGAGTACTTGATCAATTTTGCAAAAAGTTCTGCAGAAAATATTGACATTTTGCAAAAAAAAATTGAAAATTGCAAAAGCAGTTCTTTTCGCGGATCTAAATAGCACCCTAAGAGTTCTATCGAAGATCCATTTCACATTTTTTTATCAAAACCTTGGTCAAAAGATATTTTCAATAATAATGGACCAATGGTTTTTAATAAAAATTTAAAAAAATCGCGCAACAGTTATGTTTGCAGTTCCTGATAGAGCTCCTAGAAATCTATCGAAAATCATTATAACATTTTTCTGCAAAGTTAAAAACTGAAAAGATATACAAAAATTAAACTTCACCGATGCGGCGAAGTGAAGAAAAAAAAAACGCGCAATAGTTCTGTTTGCATTTCCCGGTAAAACTCTTAAAGTTCTATCGAAAATCTTTGTAACATTTTTCTGTGAAGTCAAATATTGGAAAGATATTCGAAAAAAGTTCACTAATGAAGTTCGAGTTCAGCAATGAAGTGCAAAAAAACGTGGCGCAACAGTTCTGTTCCGTTCGTTGGTTTACTGTACAAATATGCACATTTTCTAACTAAAATTTACTAACTAAAAGTATTTAGTACAAGCTCGGCGCGTGGATTTTCGTGCGGCCGACAAAGGAGAAAGCCTCTATCTATTTACCTACAAAGCAGAAACATTCAAAAGGCCGCTCGGTCTCCCCGATTTTTTTTCTATTTCCCTTCGTCACATCGGTGAAGTTTAATTTTTCGAATATCTTTCTAATTTTTAACTTTACAGAAAAATTTGATAAGGATTTTCGAAGACAGAACTCTAAGAGTTCTACAAGGAACTTCAAACAGAACTATTGCGCGGTTTTTTTCTTTTAAACATCGTCGCATCGGTTAAGCTCAATTTTTCGAAAATCTTTTCAACTTTTTTAACTTTACAGTAAAATTGGGATTTTTATAATTATAAGGATTTTCGATAGAACTCTAAGAATTCTACCGGAAACTACAGTATAACAGAATTATTGCGCGAAATTTTTCACAAAGTACTCTAGAACAGCGTTTCTCAACCTTTTTTGGCCCACGGACCAGTAAAATTAAAAAAAATAAATTCGCGGACCAGTGATATTTTTTTAACAAAATGTTAATAGGTTTTAAAGAAATCCTACATAAGTTATTTGTAACATTTTTATTATCATTTACTTACAATAATATTTAAATGTAAAGATATTTAATAATTTTTCATTTTTTTTTTCTTCAGTGCCGTACTAATCATAAAGAATCAATCAAATATCAAATCATAAACATAGAATTAAAATTAGTTTAAGACATTTGTATTTCGTAATTTTATAAATTAAAATTTAGTTATTTTTAGCAATAAGTAAATTTTTTTCGCGGATAGAAAAAATTGTCTGCGGACCAGTAAAATTTCTTCGCGGACCACTGGTGGTCCGACGGACCAGCGGTTGAGAATAGCTGCTCTAGAACCATTTGATATCTATGGAACTCAGATGTAATATTATATTTTTGCAAATTCGGTAGCTAACTTCATAGGACTATATATTACTATTAAATGTTAAAATTTTATTATTAATATTATACTACCTAATTTTAAACCAATTTAATTTTATTTCAAATGGCACCATCGGCTTCTTTCTATTATAAGGAGTTTAGTAAGAGCTCACTGTCTTACTGCAGCACCTCGCATGACGAGGCGCATGATGAGCTCATGCGGGTTTAGTGGGGAGCTAATGTGGCCGTAATGCGAATATAATGTGAACGTAATTCAGGGAATGCACGGGTAATTCAAGGAATGCAAGAGTAATTCAAAGAATGCAAGAGTACTTTGTGTACTGTAGGATAATACTTACGTAATGCTAAGGAATGTAAGGTAATTTGCGGTAATGCATCTAAATATTAATTAACATGTATTGCAAGAGTGGATGGCCCCTCGTCAAGAACAATGACGGAAAGTGGTTTTGTTAAAGCACAATCGGACATTTACAAAAAATATATGTATTTATGATTTGCTCTGAGAATTACCAAACTACATTGCTAATATATTTAATGATTCATTTAATTTTAATTTCTTTAATGTAATTAGTATGTCTATAGTTGGAAGTGGGATCCTTTCACTTAAAAGTTTCACGAGTCCAATTCGAGCGGTTGAGCGGAGCGGACGTGTTTTGTGAAGCGAGTTTTACGGATTGAGTTTTTTATTTGTGACACGTAAAAACGGCGCGCGATAAGGAAAAAAAAGAAAGAAAAAGAAAAAATGAAAAAAAGTGAGTGTGAAAGCGACCGAGACGAAGATTATAAAAGGAAAAGAGAAAAGGGAAGAGAGTCAGAAGAAAGGTTGAACCCCTTTCAAAAAAGTAAGAAACTGGAAAGATCACCGGCTAAAAAGGAAATGGGTGAGGAAATGAAGATGCTGAAAAAAATTATGGAAGATATAGGGGAGATAAAGGAAGAGAATCGGAAGATGAGCCGGGAAATGGAATATTTGAAAAATATGATGCGTGAAAAGGAAGAAAAATGGGAAAGAGAAAAGACAGAACTAAATGAAAAAATTAAAAGACTGGAGGAGAAAATGGAAGAGAAGGAAAAAATAATGAGAAAAAAGAAGATTGTTGTGACGGGACTGGACGAAGGGGAATGTGAGAACGAGAAGAATCTGGAAGAATGGATAAAGGCAGAATTAGAGGTAGAAAGAAGTGACGGTGAAAGAGATGTATAAAGTAAGTGGAGGGAAAATGTTAGTGGCGGAACTTGGGACCTGGGGTGAAAAGCGGAAAGTTATGGAAAATAAGAGGAAACTAAGAGAAAAAAGGGAAAAGAGGGTATACATAGAAGACGATCTGACAAAGAAGGAAAGAGAAATACAGAAGGAATTAAGAGCGATAGCCAAAGAAGAGCGACAAAAAGGACGGTGGGCGAAAGTCGGTTATAAAAAGATATGGATAGACGGAAAAGGCTTTAAGTGGGATGATGAAAAGGGGGAGTTAAACACAACAAATTTTTGAATAAGAGCACAAGGAAAAGACGACAGGACAGAAAACGGAAAACGAACATGGAGAGGAATAAGGAAGAAACGGAGCAGTTAAGAATAGTATACTGGAACACAGCGGGGATAAAAAACAAAGACAATGAGTTTTGGGAAAATTTGATGTAGTGGGATTGGTAGAAACGTGGGTGGAAGAGAAGGGGTTGGAAAAATTGGAAAAAATAATGCCGAAAGAGTTTAAGTGGAAGTGTCAATTTGCAGAGAGGGTAAGCAGGAAAGGGAGAGCTAAAGGGGGGATAATAATGGGAGTGAAAAAGGGTTTGGAAGAAGAAAACAGAACCGAAGCAAAAGAAGAAAGAGGCATTATGGAAAGAACGGTGAAAATTAGACAGAAAAAATGGAGAATTATAACAATATGCAGCAGAAGTATGAAAGAAACGAAGAGAATGATAGAAGAGCGAGTAAAACAGCAAGACGAGGGAACTCTGGTGATTGGGGGGGACTTTAACGCAAGAATTGGAGAAAAGGGAATACGGCTAGAAGAAGAACAAACAACAATAGAAAGAAGACCAACAAAAGACGCAACAGAAAACGCCGAAGGGAGACTACTGATTAGTCTAGTAGAAGAAAGAGGGTGGGACATACTTAATGGAAACAGTATAGGAGATGAGAAAGGAGAGTACACATATATCGGACCAAGAGGGGAGACAGTTATTGACTATGTTATGGTGGATGAAGAAGCATGGGATGAAATAGAACAATTCAAGGTGGGAGAAAGAGTCGAGTCGGATCATGTGCCATTGGAAGTGAAGACAAAAGGAAGAGAGAAAAATAGAAGAAGTGAGAAGGATGTTAGAAGAAAAATTGTGAAGAATATCTGGACGGAAGAAGCAATAGAAAATTATAGAACAAGACTTAGGGAGGCTAGATACGAAGAGGAAGGGATAAACGAATAAGTGAAAGAACTGGGTGATCACGTAAAAAATGCAACAGAAAAAAAAGTGATGGAGACAAGAGTGAAGGTGGGGTCTTGGAAAAAACGAGTGGTGGGATAAAGAATGCAGGGAAGGGAAGCAATCAGTAAGAAAGAAATTAAGAAATTGGAAAAGAGGAAAAGCAAGTAATGAGGATTACAAGAAAGCACGCAAGAGGTACAAATTAGTATGCAAGGAGAAGAAGCAAAAGAAATGGATGGAAGAAGAACTAAAGATGAAAGGCATAAAGACGGAAGAAGAGGTATGGAAATACATAAATAGGGAAAGAAAGAAAAAAGTAGAAAGAGTGAGTAATAGAATTACTATGGAGGAATGGAGAAAGTACTTCAGTCAGCTGCTGGGTGGTGATGAAATCAGACAGGAAAAGAAAAAGAGTCAACACAGGGTGGGAGAAATAGAAGAGATAACAAGAGAAGAATTAGAACAACAACTGAGTACACTGAAAAAGAAAAAGGCACCGGGGAGGGACGGTATACAGAATGAATCGTGGATATATGGAACTGAAAGGGAAGCTGACAGGCTGTTGGAGATAATGAATGGAGTGTGGAAGGGAGAGGGCTTCCCACAAGAGTGGAAAGAGGGGATAATATGCCCCATATATAAGAAAGGAGAAAGGGAAACAGCAAGCAATTACAGGGGGATCACCATGCTCAATACGGCATATAAGATATATGCAATGATTGTAGAAGAGAGATTGACGAAGGAATTGAAGGAGCGAGGTGTGATACCAGACAGACAGGCGGGATTTAGGAAAGGGAGAGGGACCATGGATAATGTATACATCTTGAATCACATAGTAGGGAATGAGATAAAAAGAGGGGCGGCAAGATGTATGCATTATTTGTGGACCTGAAGGCGGCCTTTGATAATGTAGCAAGAGAGGCACTGTGGGAATGCCTGAGAAAGAAAAGGACAAAGGAGCATCTGATATCAAAATTAGAAGAGATTTATGAAGAAACAATAAGTAGAGTGAGAGTTGGTGAAAGGGTGAGCGAAGGTTTTAATACGCATAAGGGAGTGAGACAAGGCTGCCCACTAAGCCCCAGCCTGTTTGCAGCATTTATTGGAGACATAGAGGAGATGTTCAGCAAGGCGCAGACGGGTGGGGTTGTGGTGGGCAAAGAAAAAGTGTGGTCCCTAGCCTACGCGGATGATTTGGAGGTGCTAGCGAGAGACGAGAAAGGGATGAAAGAAATGATAAGAAACATGGAGAAATATATGAGGAGGAAAAATCTGACAGTGAATGTGGAGAAGTCCAAGATGATGGTGTTTAGAAAAGGGGATGGCAGGAGAAGAGTAATTGAGTGGAGATGGGAGAAGGAGAAAATTGAAAAAGTAAAAGAATTTAAATACCTAGGGTACGTGTTTAATGAGAGAAATACTGAAACAGCACACGTGAGAGAGTTAGTAAAGAAAGCCAATAAAATACTAGGAGTGGTATGGGGAATAGGAGAGAGAAAATTTGGACACGACTATAGAAGGAGAGTGATGATGTTTGATAGCCTGGTGAAAAGTGTGATGATGTATGGAGCGGAAATATGGGGATGGAGAGAGCAAGAAGGACTGGAAAGGGTGCAAGAAAAATATTTGAAATGGGTGCTAGGACTAGGTAGAGAGACCCCGGGGTATATAGTGATGGAGGAAACAAAGAGAGATGGAATAAGAATAGAAGCAGGAAAGAGAGCAATAAGTTTTGAGGAGAGAGTGATAGAGAGAGGAGAGTGCAGAATTCTGCAAGAGTGCCTCAAAGAAAAAAGAAAAGAAATAGGAAAGGGGGTGTGGAAAGAGAGGGAAGCATATCTAGAAAGAAACGGGTATGCAGGAGCGGAGATAGAAAGAATGAGAGAGAGAGGTAGAGTAATGACAGAGGAATTGGTCCAGAGAGATAGAGAGGTGCAAAGGCAAGAAAGGAGAGCAAGAATTAGGGAGTCTAGGTACAATGGGAAATATGAAAAAATACTAACGGAAGAACTGCCAAAGTACCTAGGAAGAGAAAGTAGAAAAGAGAGAGTGACAATAGCAAGATTCAGATGTGGAAATGAAGAGAGAGATAATAAATTTTGGATGGAGGATAGGAATAGAGTATGCAGGATGTGTGGAGAAAACAAGGAGACAATAGAACACTTGCTGAACGAATGTTCAGAAATGAGAGAAAGGGACGAGTGTAGAGAAGAGATTTTAAACGAGGATGGAAGAGGGATAGATTGGATGAAGAAAGTTGAGGAGAGAAGAAGAGCAATATGTGGGGAGGGAAGCCGGTAATCGGGGTTTAGGGATAGGAATTTAGTGACTCTCTTTTTTTTGTTTTTTTTCTGTTTTTAGTTTGAGCAGCATATGTTTCTTTTTTTTTAATGTGTATTTTTTCTTTTTCTCTTTTTTTTATTATTTTTATTTATATTATGTTCGATGTTAGTTTTAGTAAATTTTGGATCCAATTTATAAACCCGTAAGGGCAATAAATATACATAATACCTAAAAAGTTTTATTAAATGATATGATTGTTTGGGTAATCCTATCAAAATCTTAGGCTCTTTTCCTATAGCAGTTATCGTACCAATTCGCATTACATTTTTTTAATGTTTTTCATCCTCCAAATCATCTTGCGTCCAACTTAATTCAGATGAGCTACATGATGCATAATCAGGGGATATCACTGAAGAATCAGAAGAAATAGATGTACTATCAACTGGGTTATCTGCAAATAACTTCCTAGCTGATTTTATTGGTGACGGAAATTTTATTGGAAAACCTTACACCATTATTTACGAATTTCTTGGAACAAAGACAACACTTTATCTGGTGTACTTATAATAGTGCTTTTGCATTCCAGTATAAAACATAACATGTTTTTTTAGCTTTTTCCATTATCCAATTTTTTTTTTATCCAAATATTTAATTTTTCCATTATTAACTGTCAAAAATAAACAACATTGCAAATAGTAAACACTGATTGACAACGAGAGCTGTGACGTCACCAAAGCGCGCGAAAAATGGGACCGTTCAAACAGGTCAAATTTAATCGGTATTTTATATATTAAAAAAAATTAATTGAAACAACAGTATTTATATTTTTACCATGTTAGGATCCACTCATAGCCCACGTTAGACTACAGCGCCACTGTCAAACATTTTTTGACAGTAAAAATGTAAACAAACCAGTGGTTTAAAAAATGTCGTAAGAAGGACGACTATAACCGGACAATGCGCATGATTTTTAAGACGACCGTTGAGATTTTTAACTAACTGAGATCAATACGAAGATGGAAGCCTACAACACAGACAAATAATGTGGCAAGGACCGTTGGTTTAACCCCGGTTAGATTAGGTTGCCAGCCGCGAAGCGGGCAGATAGATCAAGACAACATACGCGCGGCGGCGCGGACTCCCGATCCAATATAGGTAAGTAATGTGGTAAGTACCGTTGGTTTAACCCCGGTTGGATTAGGTTGCCCGCCGCGAAGCGGACAGATAAATCAAGGCAACATACGCGCGGCAGCGCGAAATTTCAATCCAATGTAGAACAATGTGGCAAGGACCGTTGGTTTAACCCCGGTTAGCTTAGGTTGCCTGCCGCGAAGCGGGCAGATAAATCAAGACAACATACGCGCGGCGGCGCGGACTCTCGATCCAATATAGGTAAGTAATGTGGTAAGTACCGTTGGTTTAACCCCGGTTGGATTAGGTTGCCCGCCGCGAAGCGGACAGATAAATCAGGACAACATACGCGCGGCAGCGCGAATTTTCGATCCAATATAGAACAATGTGGCAAGGACCGTTGCGTAACTCTTAGTAAGAGACAACAAATGTGACTCTTTTGTTGCCACTGCTGTAAAGGTTTATTGGGCATGCGCTAGTTTAATTTCTGAAACTGCCTCCCAACGTGGGCTATTTACCCCACTACACTTTACCCCATGTTAAAACTAATTCAAAAGTGAAAATTTTAATAAAATAAAAAACAATTGATGCATATTCCCTATTCAATTGGTGTGCGAAGACATGCCTCCCAAACAACCATTTTCGCCATAAAATCTTTGGGCATCCCAAAAAACTTTCCAATCAAAATCCAATATGTGTCTTCGGAGATTGTATAGTTTATATTTCCGTAAATTACAAATGAAATTTTACACTACAGTTATTGCAAAATTTATTGAGTAATTTTATTTGAATATTTATTTATTAGCGTATAACTTTATAAACGGATTCGTAAATCTTTTTCGTTTCTACCGATGGCGAGTATAGACCTTTTTACGGTTACTTATGCGCATGCGCGTCCGCCATGTTTAAAAGGCGGCAATGTGAAAGTTTCGGGCAAAGTTTGTTAATATGGCTGGACAACAATTATCATCGCGTTTATTACGTGTACAATTAAATGAAAAATTAATTGATGGCGCTACATTAAAACGTTCTACATTGGATGCACATACATATATTAAGTTGCGGCGATGGTTAAAGTGCCATGGTCGTCTCCAAGGCGGACATAAAGCAGAATTTGTTGAGAGGTTAGGATAACAATAATTTTGACATAAGGTTTTCTACTATTAATTTAAAATATTAAAATTAAATGGGTATATTCGGTTTTACGGGTCTGTCTTGAAAATATGTTTGTGTACTTTTTACCTGTTGTAACTGTTGTTAATCGTCTTTGGCACTCTTTTATTAAGCTCCGCAAGCAAAAATTAAGCCTCTACGTTGTTTTTGTTGAAATTTTTTTTTTACATTTTTAAGATTGCAGACAGTATATGTGAACGCAATTATTTGGATGTTGCCACGTTTATTCTTGCCAGTTTATATCAAAGAGGATCCGATCCTCTTTGCTTTTATATGAAAAACTAACTGTGGCAGAATATATATTATTTTAAGCGTCGTATTGAATTTGCATTCACATTTCAACCAGATTTCAACGAACAGCTACGGTACAATGTCTCGTGTGGATTTTATTGGTGGTTTTACCTTGGTTAGATTAGGTTGTCCGCCGCGAGGCGGGAAGATAAATCAAGACAACTCTCGGTCCAATGTAGGACAAAGTGGCAAGGGCCGTTGGTTTAACCCTGGTTAGATTAGGTTGCCCGCCGCGAAGCGGGAAGATAAATCAAGACAACATACGCGCGGCAGCGCGAACTCTCGATCCAATATAGGACAAAGTGACAAGAACCGTTGGTTTTACCTTGGTTAGATTAGGTAGTCCGCCGCGAAGCGTGAAGATAAATCAAGACAACATACGCGCGGCAGCGCGAACTCTCGGTCCAATGTAAGGTTTTATCTGTTTCTATCTTTTATTTGATTTTTTTTTTATTTCAAAATTTAATTTGTATTTTCCAGATGGAGAATTTGGCGAGATTTTTTTATTTAATTTGATGAAAATCTTAATTTATTTACATTTTACCCTGGATATATTACTAGTTTTCCTTTTTTTTATTTCGAAGCAAATCTGTTGATAATTAGAAAAAATAATAAACGTGGCAACATCTAGTTATTTGCGTTCGCGTCGACTATCTGTCACGTTGACAATGTTTACAACTATTTCAAGAAAAACACGAATATTTATTGAACCAGATAACTTAGAAGCTTCATTTTTGCTTTGCGACCTTTCAGTTAACCCGTGACAAGGACGATTAATAACAGTTACACCAGGTAAAAAGTCCATAACACTAAATTTCAATAGACCCGTAAACTCGATAAATTCCAAATTAATAATAGTCAATATAAATTATTTATATTTTATCTTGCATACATTTTTTTATCATTTAAACATTTTAATAAATGTAAAGATATAACAAAAGATGATATATATATATATATATATATATATATATATATATATATATATATATATATATATATATATATATATATATAAAAAAAATCTAGCAGTTTTAGGTGCATATTAATTTTTATATTATATTGTAGAGTGAAATAACTTAATAAATAGTAGAGTTTGTTTAACCCCGGTTAGATTAGGTTGCCCGCTGCGAGGCGGGCAGATAAATTAAGACAATATACGCGCGTCAGAGCGAAAGATAGATCAAGACAACTCTCGGTCCAATATAGGACAAAGTGGCAAGTGCTGTTGGTTTAACTCTGGTTAGATTAGGTTGCCCGCCGCGAAGCGGGAAGATAAATCAAGACAACATACGAGCGGCAGCGCGAACTCTCGATCCAATATAGGACAAAGTCACAAGGACCGTTGGTTTTAGTTTGGTAAGATTAGGTTGTCCGCCGCGAAGCGGGAAGATAAATCAAGCCAACATACGCGCGGCAGAGCGAACTCTCGATCCAATATAGGACAAAGTCGCAAGGACCGTTGGTTTTATCTTGGTTAGATTAGGTTGCCTACCGCGAAGCGGGAAGATAAATCAAGACAAGGTAAATAAAGTAAATCATTTAAACATTTTAATAAATGTAAAGATATAACAAAAGATGATATATATATAAAAAAAAAATTCTAGCAGTTTTAGGTGCATATTAATTTTTATATTATATTGTAGAGTGAAATAACTTAATAAATAGTAGAGTTTGTTTAACCCCGGTTAGATTAGGTTGCCCGCTGCGAGGCGGGCAGATAAATTAAGACAATATACGCGCGTCAGCGCGAACTCTCGATTCAATATAGGACAAAGTGGCAAGTGCTGTTGGTTTAACTCTGGTTAGATTAGGTTGCCCGCCGCGAAGCGGGAAGATAAATCAAGACAACATACGAGCGGCAGCGCGAACTCTCGATCCAATATAGGACAAAGTGACAAGAACCGTTGGTTTTAGTTTGGTTAGATTAGGTTGTCCGCCGCGAAGCGGTAAGATAAATCAAGACAACATACGCGCGGCAGCACGAATTCTCGATCCAATATAGGACAAAGTCGCGAGGACCGTTGGTTTTGTCTTGGTTAGATTAGGTTGCCTACCGCGAAGCGGGAAGATAAATCAAGACATCATACGCGCGGCAGCGCGAACTCTCGATTCAATATAGGACAAAGCGGCAAGGACCGTTGGTTTAACTCTGGTTAGGTTAGAGTTGTTGGGGTTTATTATCATTTTAAAGAATTTTTATATACCCCCTTCAAATTTATTTTCCCTTCGCCTTTGTGATTTGCCCCCTATGCGCATGCGCATAATGCGTACGGTAGGTTGCTATACATGTCATGTCTTAAAGCACATTTTAACCTAGTGCATTTTTCAATTTAGTGTAAATATGGATTACCATGTAGTAACGGTTCATAGATAGCATGAGCTGTTACATCAACATTTAAATTGATTAAAATTACCTAATTACATGCTTCCTTTTTTACACAACTAATAGGGTCAGGATGTTCAGTCATTGGACCACTTTTTCTTGCAAAATGAAGTGAACTAATGTCGGAATCGACCATCAGCTTTTCCACATCTTTTAACCCACAAATCACATTTTGTACAATTTTTTATATGTTTTTGTCTCGTTGACTTAATAAGTTTTCGACGAAAAAATAATATAAATTCTCCAAAAACGATTTACTACGGGTATCACTGCGACATAGTTCATAACAACAACAAAATTTCGTTCCTTTTTTACTGATTGCATTGTATACTTGCACTGAAATTCTTGTATTAATATTTTAAAGTTTGTAAATAACAATGAAAATCGTTATTCTGGTAATAAATTAGTAATTAATATATTTTTGCTCTTAATTAATTGAATAAATTATAACCTTATTTTCACTAATTGTAAGTCAAAAATTGCCCGAAAAATACAGCAGAAATTGACGCATGCGCACAAAAAAAATTCAACTATGAAAAAGTCTATTGATCCGCACTGCGTTGTTTTCTTTTCTATCTACCGCTTCTGCGCGTCATCGTTGCGCTTGCGCGAAGCACTCGTAGACGGAATGGTCTTACGTTGCTGGCTGTTAGATGTCGCTACAATTGCAATAAACCACTGAAATATGTACTAAATGGAACGAGCGCTGGCTTCTAAGTTTGTGCGGGTAGAGAGTGAGGTCCCAAGGGGAGCCCTTATATCGCTCTGCCTTCGTCTAGTACAGTCTTAGTAAGAAACCTAATGTATAATATAAATATATCTATATTATTTTATACATGTAATATATAATACAAAAAGAAAATTATTATATATAATACTAGTAGAACATGAGAAAATATTATTAGTTTTAATATTTTGTATTTACATAGTGCGGATAAATACTTGATTTGGTTTGATACAACTAGCTTTTCGCTCTGACTGTACCACATCCTCCCACTCTCGAATCAAAGTCATCCTCTCTCTCTCAAACACAAGGATGGAGGTCTCCCCTTGGGACCTCTCTCTCTACCCGCACAAGCTTAGAGGCCAGCGATCGTTCCAGTTAGTATATATTTCAGTGCAATAAACTGAGGGCAATAATATGGTAATCTGGTCCTCACATTTCCTTCCAGAAGACATTGGCAAACGGTTGGAATGCTAACCTGCTTAATATGTATTGCTGAAAGTTGCCCTTGGAAGGCTTTTGTGGTGGTAGAGCGCCTTCTTAGTGCAGGCATTCGAAGAAGAAGATCTTCTGCAGCGATAGTAGCACGTCACCTATCATGCTTGTTACCATTTCTTGATCCACGAAATGGTTATATTCTTCATTCCAAGTCTGCGGAAAAAATACCCTTCTTGCGACAAAGCATGGGCTGTGACCAGGACCGCTCATAAGTATTACCGAGCCACCCATTCCTGGTGGTAACTCCTTCATTGTAAAAACACTTTACTAAACATTTAACCGTTTAGCACAATATACATTCTACTCAAAGTATATTTTACTTGGCCGTAATCGACCTGATTTGAATGTAATAATTTGGAGCAAGCAGAAACATGAAGCCCAAGTACCAGGCCCCTTCAGACAAATGTCAAAAGTCACGGATATCACCTCCTCGCGGCGCTGCTAGCTGTGATTGTAGATATGGTGGTGACGACTTGTACTGCCACCTTTATAAATCCATTGTACCCCACCCTCTTCCTCTAAGCGTTGGTGTAGTTACCCATTTACAGCGCCTCCTTTAATCCTGATTCCTTTAGGAATTTCAGGATCTGGGTGGGATTCAAGGACTGCAACTCGATCCCCGAGGTACATTTGTCTCTTGCGGAGCAGTGCTCCGTAATCTTTGAGCAGATGAATATTGGTTTAATCTGCTGAACCACAGAATCTGCACCCGTTATCCTCCTCTAGGCCTAGGGCCTTGAGGTATTTTCTAAGTCTGCAGTGTCCCGTCAGGACTCCTGTCAGAATTCTAAGCTTGTTCCTTTTTTTTCTTGGGAGGAGGGGAATATGACACTCGTTGTTCAAAAATGGTAGTCTCGGATTCTTACCGACTAAACCCCCCCCCCCCCCCCCCTTTTATCTCGCACATTACACTGGCATTCGCTCGCGCATTCCTTCAGTGCAATGGCAGTTTGTTTTATTTGCTGTTTAATTTCTCTTTTGTTTCCATAATTTGTCGGATAATTGTATATGTGGTTTCCCATGTTCTAGCTGACTCTACCAGGCTGTCCATCATATTCTTAGCATTAAATAATTTTCCTGTGTTATTTATGTATATTTCCCTTAGATTGTCCCATTTATGGCAGATCGATGTTTTCGCAGTTCGGCATTTATTTGAGTCCACTACCTTCCTATCGTATAGGTATTTTTGGAAGCAGCCATGTCCTGACAGTGCTTGGGTTAAGAAGTAATCGATCTCTCCGTGACTTCTGTTGATTCACTTGTAGACATGCGGGATTAATTTGTAGGTCCAGCGTCCATATGTCCCGTTCTCCCATTTTTCTTGCCACTTTTCTAATAACTGTTCTCTGACTGTTGTTTTCTTGATTCCTCTGTATCTGTCACATCTATCTTCAATTTGTAATTCTATAGGAGGAATTCCTGCAATGACTCCTACCCCGGCGGCTGATATCGTTCGATATGCATAGCAAACTCTAATGGCTATCATCCGTGTAATTCTTCCGAGTCTCTGTAGCTTGTTTCGGTTTCATATCGAATGCCAAACTGGTGCTGCATATAATAGTTGAGAGTGTATCACACTCGATAATAGTCTCCTCTTGGATGCCTTGGGTTCTCCGATGTTCGGCATAAGGCTAGCGAGGACATTCATCGTCTAATGTGCTCGGTGAATGTTAGTTTTGGATCCAACCACACCCCTAGGTACTTTACAGCTCTGCAGGGTGTAACTGTAAAACCCTGTATGTGACAGGTAATAGGAGATATCTTCCTTTTAGTTGTAAGAAGCACTGCCTCAGTTTTCTCTGGTGCCAGTTCCAGTTTTTTTTTTCTTCCAACCAGTTTAAAACTCGTTGTAGTTCAGTGTTTGTCCTATTAATTAGAATTTCTTTCTCTTGCGGTTAGCACCATAGCTATGTCATCTGCAAATCCTATTAACGTGCTTCCTTGTGGAATTTCAGTGTTCAGAAGACCGTCATACAAAATATTCCATAGGGTTGGAGCCAGTACTGACCCCTGTGGTACACCACTGTTTGTTCTCATTGTTTTAGTAGTTCCTTCTGTTTCTAGAACAATCTCCCTTTCTGATAAATATGACGCTATAATATTAATTAGACTTTTGTCGATGTTCCTCCTTCTTAGTTCTTCTAGAATTTGCTGCCATGATGCGCTATTAAAGGCGTTTTTCACGTCTAGCGTTATTACCGCGCACAGTGTTCGGTGACGACCAGAATAGGCTGCTGCTTCCTTGGCAACTTTTATTACTTCATTGACGGCATGCCGCATGCCGATAGATGCATCTATCGTTTGTCGACCTTACCTAAAACCATATTGCTTATTCGACAAGTCCCCTGTACGTAGTATTTCTTTTTGTAGTCTAATTAAGATTAACTTTTCAAATAGCTTGCCCTCTACATCTAAAAGGCAGATTGGTTTATAAGACGACGAATTATCAATTGGTTTCTTTCCCTTTCTAAACAAGACTAGTCTTGCCTGCTTCCACTCTATTGGGAACTGTGCTTGCGCTGCCAGTTTATTGTATACTCTTAGTATATAATATGGGTTTTGCATTACCACTTCTTCTAAGCTTGTTCCTGTTTAGTTTCAGGCAAACTTTTGTTATTTTCTGGTTAAAAGATCCCAGCATCACTTTGGACTGCCTTAACCCTGGAAGTTCTTTCCAGGTTTTCATCCATTGTTCTCTCATTTCTTCATCTACTTTGGTGGATGGTGTTCACACTCATGCCGCACAAGGGTTCCGGACCTATAAAGGGACTACTGGATCCCTTGTTTGCTAGGTGATCAGTTTTTTCGTTTCCGTCTATACCAGTGTGTCCTGGTACCCAGTATAACGTTACTTTATTGTTTTTGCCAAGCTTGTTTAGCCTTCCCACACAGTCCCATACCAGTTTGGATCTGCAGCTGCTTGGCTGTCTGACGGGATAGCAATTCGTTTTTTGCGATAATTCCTGTTGAGGTTACACTGTGCACATCTTTCGATTACGTGTAGCTTTGCTTGGAAGATACTTGGGAATGTTCCCATGGATTCGATGTATTTGGTACGACGTCCAAACACTCCTGCACCAGTGCCTTCCTTTGTCTTCGAACCATCTGTAAACCACTCGATAGCATTTTGCTCTATGTGGTATGCTGAGGATTTGTCGCTCCAATCGGCTTTACTACTACACATTGCTGTGTAGTTTTTCTGGAAGTGGTATTTGCATACCATTTCGTCTTTTGGTGCTCTGCTTCTCTGCTTCCGATTATTTTACCTCTGCCTATTACTTCCTTGTTGAACCTTACAATCGCCGATCTGGCGGCCCTTTTCACCATAAGGTGCAGCGGAGTCAGATCCAGCAGCAGCTCCATTGCCGCTGTTGGGCACGACCCCATCGCCCCCGTGATGCAGACACACGCCAGTCTTTGAATCTTCTCAAGCTATTTCCTCATGGAGGCCAGCTTGGTTCTACTTCCCCACGCAACTGGCCCATAAGTGATCGCAGTTCTAACTATCATGGTGTACATCCATCGCAGGATTGTGGGGTTAAAACCCCACGTTTTTCCTGCCAGATTTCTGCATACCATTAGAGCGCGTTTGGCTTCACCTACCGCTGCCTTAGCGTGTCTATTCCATAGGAGTTTGCTATCTAGTGTGATACCCAGATACCTTATCTCCTGTTTGCATTCTACTGCCCTCCTATCTAACAGTATGAGCTGTAGGCAGTTTAGTTTTCTCCTTCTAGTAAATGGTATCACCGTCATTTTGCTCGGGTTGAGTCTCAGTTCCACTGTTTGACACCATCTACTAGTAACTTTGAGGCCTCTCTGAACGATTTCACAGAGCGTTCCCTCAAACTTCCCTGGCCATTATGACTAATTCATCGGCGTAACCTTGACATTTGATGTCTAGGTCGTTCAGCCTAGCCAGTAGTTCATCAACTACCAGGGTCCACATTAGTGGTGATAGTACACTTCCCTGTGGGCACCCTAGAGTTGTGGAGATCTTAATGGTGTCTCTTCTCACTTGTGTCTCCGCCGTTCTTGTTCTCAGCATTTCTCCCATCCACTTTGAGATAGTGCTGTCGATATTCCTTCTTTCGAGGGCCGTTTTGACAGCCTCGTGTGAGGTGTTGTCAAAGGCTCCCTCTATATCCAAGGAGGCACATATCGCTACTTCCGTTGTCTCTAGTGCTGCTTCTACTTCATTTGTCAGCTGGTACGGGGCGGTTTCTGTGGATTTGACTGCTCTGTATGCATGCTGACAGTTGTGTAGTGATGCACCTACCAGCACTATTGTCCTAAGGTAATTATCGATTACCTTCTCCATTGTCTTTAACATAAAAGATCTAAGACTAATGGGTCTAAATGACTTTAATTGAGTGGTGTCTTTCTTTCCCACCTTGGTATGAATACCACCTTAGCCCTTGTCCATAGCTCCGGTATGTATCCGAGCGCTAAACTACTTCTAAAGATTCTTAGAAGATACGGCATTAGTTCCCTCCCCGCCTTTTGTAGGAAAGCGGGAACTAGTACGTCCACATCTGGGACCTTAAATGGCTGGAAAGTGCCAATAGCCCATCTGATCCGGTTTTCCGTACAGATGGACGCGGCCCTCCTCCAGTCAGCTCGAGTTGGTCTCCGAAGTTGCATCAAGTCCTCGGTCCCTTTGTCCCTTTTTTCTACATCCCGGAAAATGGGTTTCTAGTATCCTCCGTGAAGCTCCCATCCGGTCTCTTGAGAGTGGTTGTCATTTCCACTCTATCCATCGCTAGTGCTTTGTGCAATCTAGCTGCCACCGGGGTGGATTCTATGTTTTCGCAGAAGATCCTAAAGTTTTTCCTTTTTGCCCTTCTGATCTCTTTGTTGTAGGTGGTAAGCACCTCGGAGCATTCTAGCCAATTTCCGTATTGCTTAGCTTTGTTGAAAATGCTTTTGCTCTTTATGTAGACAAATTTTTGTTCCGCCATTTTTCATCCTTATGCTCCTTCACGGTTTTTACGGGAAGCTGGTTTCAAATGCCGTGGTGATTGCTACATTTATTTCTCCTACAGCCTGCTCCACTGCGGTGTAGTGTTTGACACTACCTCGAACTGTCACTTGCTCTAGGTTCTCTTTTAGTTGGGAACTAAACATAGGCCACACAGTTTGTCTGGGGTTTCGAATGGGGGTGTTTTTCTCACTCGCTCCTTCCAGTTCAAACTCTATGATTCTATGATCTGACATTGAGGGTTGGTTCATTTGAAACTCTCCACTTTTTAATTAATTTACTTACTTTAGTGCTACCAAAATATCCTAATATACCTAAAAACCTACCAAAATATCCAGTACCTCATTTCTGACTTTAGTGACAAATGTTGGTGTGTTCCCAACGTTGTATACAATTAAGTTTTCTTTAATGAGGTATTCTAAAAGGTACTCACCTCTCTTATTAGTGTCAATGTTGCCCCACATCTCATTGTCTGCTTTCGCGTCACATCCCAGGATGAGTTGGCAGCCTTCTCCTAATACAGTGTTCCACCAGCTTTTGTACTTCCATGGGTGGTATGCTGTTATCATCGCCAGGGAAGTATGCTGATGCGATCACTACTTAGCGGTTTAGGCCCTCGGTCTTGATGAGGACCATGATGAGGACTATAACCATACCTTCCTATACCTTATTTCCTATACCTTATATATTATAATTCCTTACCATAATGAAAGTTTTAGGGGAGACCTCACGGCTGTCCCATACCAACTTACATTCTCTGTTGCTAAGGCCTCTGATCTTACCTCCGTAGGTCCAGGGTTTTTGCAGCAGCGCTAGCCCTAGGTGTTGTTTAGTGAACGTCTTAGCCATCACAGCCGAGGCTGCTTTGGCATGATGGATGTTCACTTGGGCTATTTTTGTTTTTGATACTTGTTTTGTGACAGGAGGCGGCAAGTCAGCCTCTGTCCCTACAAGAACAACATCTTCCTCTTCCTCCGAAGATATGGCTGGACTGCTCATGTCTACGAGTGTGAGGTCAAGGTCATCCTCCCGTTAATTCGGGCTGACTTCCTCGTTCTCTGTGTCGGTTAGGTCCCGCAAACATGAATTATACATGGCTGGACTGCTCATGTCTACGAGTGTAAAGTCAAGGTCGTCGCCCGGTTAATTTTTTTAATTTTCTTTTGGAATTCATATAAATCCCACGAGTGGCAAGGGAACTAAAGGTCCGCCACGTCAGAGCTCCGCTTGGGTCGCGTTACACCTTGGATTAAGAGTTTGGAAGTTCTTGGTTGTTCGCTCTCCTCCGACCGCTCCGACGGATTTGGACTCCAGTCGGTAACGACTAACGGTTTGTTGCGAAACTAAGCCCTCACACCGCGGCAAGGTGACTTCCAGAGTGAGGGCTAGCTGTGTTACACGCTAATGTGTATTATGATTAACTTAAATGTCTTGAGATTCGTTGCATTTTAAATAAGGTTGATCGTAAAAGCAATTGTTTGATGATATCTTCACAATTTTTCTTTATCTTTATAGATCTATTGTACCCCACCCTCTTCCTCTAATCGTAGGTGGTGTACTTGCCAATTTAGAACGCCACCTCTAGTCCTAATTCCTTTAGGAACTTTATGATCTGGGTGGGATTCAAGGATTGTAACTTCTCATTCAAGCAATTGACCCCAATGTCCCTACATTTTTTTTCTTATGGAGCAGTGCTTGGCAATCCGCGAGCAGATTGTTGAATAAAAAAATGGTTCGCGGTAAGCAAATTTGGCAACCACTGGTCTATAAGGTTTGTAACAGACATTAATTTCATGCATTTGCTTGAAATAAATAGCGCTATACTTTTCTTTTATTACAACATTCATAATTGATGCGTAAATTTTTTGGAGCAGTTTCTAACAAGAAAAGGTTTAATTTTATAGGTTGGGTTAATCTGGGGCATGGGCACATCTATACCAAGGTGTAATTAGAATAGACCTTTTTATAGTTGAAATTTTTTTGTGCGCATGTGTCAATTTCCGCCATGTTTACGTCAAAAATTGCCCGAAACTTTTTGCCACCCAAAAGTTGGCGTGGAACTGCAACAATTAGAAAAACAATGAGAAACCTCTCATTATCGCTCACTCATTGCTCAATTAAAATCCGCAATTGCTTATATCGTTAATTAATTAATTTATTAGTTATTAACTAATTGAAGTACAAATCGTTTTTCCTCTATTTGTAAGGAAGCATTGAGTTTTTCTTATTAAATTTCCTTTCAATGAATTGCTCACTTTTTGCTCATCTAGTTTCTATGCAAGATCTTAGTTATTTTTTCTTTATTTGTTATCAATTAATTGAAATTATTTATTTCGATTTAAAATGGTGATAAACGCTATAAAAGACTGACATCTTATGCGCATGCGCATAAATAAACTCATCGCGCATGCGTTCATGGATCGGAAAACGTAAGTACAGTAAAATCTCTATGGTAGTTTAAACTATGTGTGCTTTAGCAAAATGTATTTGTTTAATGTAGGTTAGTCTTCCATATATATGTTTATTTGTTTTGTTATTATTTGGAACATGATTATGTATACGTTTTCCGTGCCATAAGCGCATGCGCGATGAGGTTATTTATGCGCATGCTCATGAGATGTCAGTCTTTTACTACGTTTATCGCCATTTTAAATCGAAATAATTACTTTTAAATAATTAAAAATAAATTTTAAAAAATAACCAAGATCTTGCATAGAAACTGAATGAGCAAAAAGTAAGCAATTTATTGAAAGCAAATTTAATAAGAAAAACTCAATTCTTCCCTCACAAATAGGGAAAAACGATTTGTACTGCAAATATTTGCAATTGCGTATTTTAATTGAGCAATTAGTGAGCAATTAAGAGAGGTTTCTCGTTTTTTTTAATTATAGCAGCTCCACGCCAACTTTTGGGAGGTAAACTTTTTGACGTATAACCAGTGAAAATAACAAAATATGTCCGAAACTTTCATATTCCCGCCAATCAAACTTGGCGGACGCGCATGCGCTTAACTAAACGTAAAAATGTCTGTTGCAGGTTAATATATTGGAGGCAAAAATAATGTTTTGCGCCATCTACACGAACTTTTTCCCTTACAAACTCATCGCAAACGCCACAAATTGCAAGAAATGCTATCGAAAACGTTTCAATATTTGAAATTGTCACGATTTCTTATCAAATAATTTCCTCCCATTACGGCTTTACTTAGTGTAATTTTTTTATTAATGTTTTTGCCGGAAGTATTCATGGTGGCAACCCTGTAAATGGACGCCATAACGCAATATCCGCCTCCTTCATTGCATCGATTAGACAGCGAAAGTTAACGGTGGATATTGCTTTTGTCCGATGTACGAACACAAAATTGTTTGGAAAAATGGCTAGCATAGCGGAGATAATGCAATTGTGCAGACTGTGTTTGGTGAAGGAACAAGTGAACGTACCAATTTTCGAGGAACAAGACGACGTTAGGCAAATTTTTGTGAAAATTGCTGCCTGTCTGCCGGTCAAGGTAAGATAGCGTCATCCGCCATGTATATTTTGTTTCTATATATTTACTAGTACCGTTCATACAACTCTTATCCGCTTTGAGGATCGTAAGCGCGTTTCTGGCACCCTTCTTTTACGTTAACAACCTCTGCCAAATCGTTATTTATGTTTACTATTTTTATATTTACCTTTAGCATGTTGATATTGTTCTATTCATAACGTATTTTCCTTAACACTTCTTATCAATTACGTCACTAAAACAATTTTAAAATATACAAATAAATGATTTTAGGAACTAAAAATTTAAGTACCTACAATTAATAAATAAAAGTACAATTTTGGTTGTCTTAAAAGCTGATCAATAAATACATGTATTTCATTCTTTATGTATTAATGTTACAATTAAACAAGGTTTTGTTGATATATTTAGTTTATTTGAGTGTTTTAATATTAAATTCATCCTGTTAAATTCAAAAGTGGCATTTCAAATTTTATTCTTTGGAAAAGATTGCAATTGTATGAATTTTATTCTTGTCTAATCTTAAGTAGCAGTCATTTTGAAATTGTGGTATGGCTTAGTGGTAGATAATTTGTATGATATTGAAGTTTACATAGATAAAATTAAATTTGAAGTTAAATACCCTGTCGAGTTATGAAACAAGTTATGCATAAAAAAAAACAGATTTGCAGTCTTTATGACAATTTGACCAATCGAAGAGCCTATTTTACTTGAATCACGTTTTTTTAAAAACCAGATTTACATTGTCTTCGAGATACTTTGGCCAATTTGAGGGTTTGTCTTTATTTGATTCATACTGTATGGCAATGACAGCTGTGCCATGACAGGTGCAATCAGGAGGACAAATGTGGATCTACCAGTGGCAATAAAAAATCTTATTTATAAATCTCACATTGAATCACACTTTAGATACCTTCTGACAATTTGGGGCAATGCAAATATATTATCAATAAACAAAATTCAACTTAAACAGAAAAAAGTACTTTGTTACTTACATACCAACTGTATAACTTTCTTAAAAACTAGGAATATACAGAATCTGAAATCTCTTGAACGATGTAAACTTATATGGAAAATTAGAAATAATACTCACAAAACTAATATAACATTGACTTGAAATAGTGACATGCATTATCACAATACATGAACAGCAGATAATCTTAGATCAAACCAACCCGGAACAAACATGATCAGATTCTCACCAATGTATGAGGCTTTGTAAACAAAAAAATCAGTAATGTACGAAATATTTTTAAAGATGGTTTCAAACATAATAGAGTAGGGTAGACAGTTAATTTATATGTGGTGTTGTTAATGGTTAAGTACAAGACTAGTACTGATAACATAACCCTAATCGATTTTAAACTAGAAAGCAAGTTAAACAGTGGTTCAATACTACTGTTTAACTTGCTTTCTAGATTAAAATCAATTAGGGTTATGTTATCAGTCCTATGGACTGCCTTGTAATCCTTAATGTATAAATAAATAAGTTCAAAAAATAATCCTTGTTTAGTTTTGTGAAAGTTTTAATTCTTTGAAAAATGGCATTTATATGTAATTTTATTATTAATTCATCTTGAAGTAAAATTAGCCTTCATTCTGTGTTTGGTGTTCTTAGTGACAGCTAAATTATATTGAATTGAAATTTACAAAGATGAAATTGAATTTGAGGTTAGCGCGCTTTATAGTTGTGACATTAGATATTATACCATGTGGGTAAATAACAGATTTGCTGTGTTTTTATGGCAATTCAACCAATCGACTTTTTACGGTTAGTTAGGCGCATGCGCGTCCGTCAGGTTTAAAAGGCGGGTATATGAAAGTTTCGGCACATTTTGTTATTTTCATGGCGCAAAATGACACATGCGCACATAAACATTTCAACTATGGAAACATCTATTGGAGAACTAAGGTCTACATTTTCCCATCGTACATATCGGACGCATCGCATCAAGCGGATTATTTTTTTACAATGCGCCTACAGTATCTGCAGCGATCGGATTTGCCGACGCTACTACCATCAAATATCATATTCCGTATGACGTCATCGGCACGCATCGTAAAGGTAGGCGTCTACTGTTTCGCATCGTACGTATCGGACGCATCTCGTCAAACGGATTATTTTTTTACAATGCGTCCACAGTATCGGCAGCGATCGGATTTCTTAATTCAACTACCTGCAAATACCATATTCCGTATGACGTCATCGGCACGCATCGTAAAGGTAGGCGTCCACATTTTCGCAACGTACGTATCGGACGCATCACATCAAACGGATTATTTTTGTACAATACGTCCACAGTATCAGCAGCGATCGGATTTGCCGACGCTACTACCATCAAATATCATATTCCGTATGACGTCATCGGCACGCATCGTAAAAGTTGCCCCTCGGAGCATCGGCATTGCCGACGGGTAGATTCGTGCGATCCGTACGATGCGGAACAGTGGACGCACTTATATTACTTTATACCATATTCCGTATGACGTCATCGGCACGCATCGTAAAGGTAGGCGTCCACTGTTTCGCATCGTACGTATCGGACGCATCTCGTCAAACGGATTATTTTTTTACAATGCGTCCACAGTATCGGCAGCGATCGGATTTCTTGATGCAACTACCTGCAAATACCATATTCCGTATGACGTCATCGGCACGCATCGTAAAGGTAGGCGTCCACATTTTCGCAACGTACGTATCGGACGCATCACATCAAACGGATTATTTTTGTACAATACGTCCACAGTATCAGCAGCGATCGGATTTGCCGACGCTACTACCATCAAATATCATATTCCGTATGACGTCATCGGCACGCATCGTAAAAGTTGCCCCTCGGAGCATCGGCATTGCCGACGGGTAGATTCGTGCGATCCGTACGATGCGGAACAGTGGACGCACTTATATTACTTTATACCATATTCCGTATGACGTCATCGGCACGCATCGTAAAGGTAGGCGTCCACGGTTTCGCATCGTACGTATCGGACGCATCTCGTCAAACGGATTATTTTTTTACAATGCGTCCACAGTATCGGCAGCGATCGGATTTCTTGATGCAACTACCTGCAAATACCATATTCCGTATGACGTCATCGGCACGCATCGTAAAGGTAGGCGTCCACATTTTCGCAACGTACGTATCGGACGCATCACATCAAACGGATTATTTTTGTACAATACGTCCACAGTATCAGCAGCGATCGGATTTGCCGACGCTACTACCATCAAATATCATATTCCGTATGACGTCATCGGCACGCATCATAAAAGTTGCCCCTCGGAGCATCGGCATTGCCGACGGGTAGATTCGTGCGATCCGTACCATGCGGAACAGTGGACGCACTTGTATTACTTTCTATAGAAAGAATACTACGATCCATTTCATGCGATGTGTCCGATACGTGCGATGCGAAACTGTAGACGCCTACCTTAAAAGTTGCCTCTCGGAGCATCGGCATTGCCGACGGGTAGATTCGTGCGATTCGTACGATGCGGAACAGTGGACGCACTTTTATTACTTTTTTTAGAAAGAATACTACGTTCCGTTTGATGCGATGCGTCCGATTCGTACGATGTGGAACTGTGGACGCCTACCTTAAAAGTTGCCCCTCGGAGCATCGGTATCGGCATTGCCGACGGGTAGATTCGTGCGATCCGTACGATGATCAGAGGACACACTTGTATTACGTCGGTGTAGTGTATTTATTTTTTCGTTGAACGCGCGATTTTTAAACCGAAAAGCGGCGCACGACTTGTACCAAAAAATATACACGTAATTTTGGGCGGGGGGGTGTGGGGGTGTGGGTGTAGGGGGGTCTTAACCTGAAACCTCACCACGCATCACCGGTTCGAGGGGGGGCGGTGGTCTTAAAAAGTTAATAGACGACCCCTCCCTAGTTATTTAAAAAAATAAATTTACAGTGTTCTCACTATACTGTGGCAAATTTGAAGGTTCGTCTCTATTTGATTCACACTTTGTATGGTAACAACAGCTGCCATGTTTAAAACAAATATCCATGTTTAGTTCTGTGGAAATTTTGGAATAGTGGCATTCAACTTTTTCCTGCTCAAGTTCAATTATTCTCTGAAAAAAATGGCAGTTTATCTTCTTCATTTGGCACTACAGCCCTAAGTGGGCTTTGGCCTAACCTTCCCTGCCTACACTTGTGTTTTGGTGTCTTGATCTTTCACAAATATAGGGAGCCGTTACATTTTTTAACGTGGATGGCGAGCCACTATTAGGCCGAGGTCGCACTACGATTTTTTTCCGTGAGCGGTAACCGCTAGAGCCGCGAAGCCGCTCGAAAAATATACAGTACGCTATGGGAAAAATCGGTTGCGGGAAAAAACCGCAAGTGAGGCTGCTTGTATTAGCTTAAAATTAAGAGTGGCCTGATTTTAAACTGGAATTATCAAATAACGAAATAAGTTGGACATCAAATTTCTGGTTGAACATTGTAGAGTAAAATCTAAAGTTTAATAACAAGCTAAATGCTAAATCTTAAATTAACAATCTATGCTTAAAAATTACATTAACTAAATGACTTTGATTTGATGTATGACTGAGGTTGATGCAACAATGAACGCATTGCACTTAGGGTTTGGGAATACCCGGTCTTTTTAGACTCCGCGAGTCCGAGTCGAGCCGACGATTATTTTTCGGATCCGGGTTCCGGTCCAATCCGTCTTTCTTTCTTTCTCGTAATTTTAACAATAACACAATTTTTCGTGTTATACTTGAATAAGCGATACTGCACGAACTTGCCGATTAAGTTAAGTGAGACTTAGATAAACATGGGATTTTGTGAATATTATGATAAATAGGTAAATAAAACAATTTTTAGCCGACACGTCCAATGTGAATAGATTCTTCTATACTTTTTGCGGTTTCTATTATGTTAAACTGCCAAAGAAACTAGACATTACATTTTTAAAATATTGCGTTAGTATTTACGAACATAATTTATATGTATAATAAGATGCATGTAAATATACTAGCTAAAATAAACTTACCTAAACTCAAATATAAGTATTTAATACATACGGCGTTTGACAAACTGGATAGAGATAAAATGCTTGTATGTATGGTAGAATGCGGAGTAGACGGATGGTTTATAGTGAGGGTGGACGAGATATAGGGAAGAACAATAAGCATCGTGATTGGAAGAGAAAGAGAGCGGCTGGTTCGAGACGACAAAAGGTGTAAGACAAGGTTGTCCCCTTAGCCCCATATTATTTACGATATATGTGGCAGATATGGAAAGAATGTTTAAGAAGACACAAGCGAGAGGGTGTGTGATAGGTAGGGAGGAAATATGGAGCCTGGCCTTCATGCCGGCCGGATGATGTGGTAGTGGTGTCAAAGTGCGAAGGGGAGATATAAGAAAAGATGAAAAGCGTAGAGAGGTATGTGAGGTAGAGAAACATATATGTGAATGTGGAGAAAACGAAAATGATGGTGTTTAGTAAGAGAAATAGGAAAAATGAGTAGGAGGAATTGAAGTGGGACGAGGAAACAACAGAGCGAGTAAGTCCCTAGACTACACATTGAACGAGAAGTCCTCGGATAGAGCGCATATGAGAGATTTAAACAAGAAAGCAATCAAGGTTATGGAGTACATTTGGGGGATAGGAGAGAGAAAATGGGGAAGCGACTTCAGGATGAGGATGATGATGTTTGAAAACATTCAGACAATGCCGAAAATTCAAAACACGAGACTCGTCGAGTCTTAGATCGGGTACCGGGTATTTTCCATGGGAGTCCGTGTACTCGGACCAACTCAATTGCACGCTAGCACATTTTTTGCGAAATCACACCAATAGCGTGTCGATTGTTTCGTTTTAAGTATTATTTTAAGTCCAGGGTTTCAAGTCGGTTCTGATAAACTTTCGATATAACATGACCCCATAAGAAATAATCCCAAGCCGACGAATCCGGAAAGTGAGGTCACAACTGATCCCCATGCTGGGAAATCAGACGACTAGGAAATAACTCTCATAACACTCCCATAAACATATTGGATATATTAGTCATTACACCATCTTGCTGATACCAAATATCTTTTATTGGTAATCGCAGTTGGGCGATGGCATCCGAACGTTTGTAGCATTTCCAAATAACGTTCACTATTGAATCAAAATACGGTCCCAATACCCCAGATGAGCATATTCTACACCATACAGTTACCTTTCGAAAATGCAGCTTTTCCTCGAATATAACTTGAGGGTTTTCGGCAGACCATAACGTAAATTTTGTTTATTCCTCCCTCCATGCAATTGAAGATTTGCTTCGTCAATCATAATTATTTTTTTGTACAAAATACAACAACTGAAATCTAAACGTGAGTTGAGCGTTTCGCCATTTGTAAGGCCGAAAGAGTTTGGTCGAGAGAGCATCTTTCTTTAAAATTTTTCACGTGAGAGTCCTACTTGCTGCGATAATCGTCACACGGATTGATTGTAATTTTCTACAATTCTTTCCCATACTTGAAAGTGTACGCTTCTGTTTTAGCAGTTTGTTTTCTCTCTGCAAGTGTAGTATACTTTAGAGAATATGTTCGACGATGTTTTTCAACCCATCTTGCAATTGTCCTGTAATTTGGCGGCGCTAGAAATTGAAACTGTTGTCGAAACCACCTCTGAGTTTGAATAAGTTCTAATCGAAAGAGTTCGTTCTAATAAAATGCTCTACACAAGCAATCCTTTGTTCAATCGGCCACCACGCCTTTTTCAAAAAAACTAAGCTTCACTGAATATTAGTGGTCATCCATTAATCACGTGATGTTTTTTAGCAACTTTTTAAGCCTTCCGCCCCCTGGTGATACGTGGGGTCTTAGGTTAAGCCCACCTTCCCCCCTCCTAATACTGAACATGTCTGTACAAGACAATAATAGACTGGACAAAGCTAGTCAAGCTAATCTAACAAGACTGGACTATGTTGGATTATACTCGACAAATTTGTGAATCGCCAATCAAGTTTAGTTTTAGTTTAGTTTTCAAGTTTTAGTAAGCAATCGAGTTACAAGAAGGGTGTGTCGGCCACACCTTTTTGCAAGAACAATATAGTGTTGTTTTTGACTTTACTTCTTCTGTGTGCGTGGTTTATATCCGGCGCGGGGCAGCATAAAGAAAAAACACGTGTTTCCGGATTGGTGCGGATTACTGAAGCGCCGGATTACGGAACGTTACGTACTAACCAACCACCGGATTATCAAGATTATACTGTATCGTGTTCATTTAGCAACAAATTAACAAAACATGAAGTTTATTCTATTTCTGCAGTATTATTCAGGGACAAAGGATTAAAAGTATTTACAAATTGGTAATTTTCTTCAACTATTTTATCCAGAAAGTACGCCGTTGTTTATAGTAATCTAACACAATAGTTGCACAATAGTTTCGACTTCATTTGTTGATTTCTTATCGAGTTGAGTAATGAATATACAGATAATAATATGTTTCAGAGCTGTTCTAGCTGTGACATTTATTAATGTATGTATTTATGTTTAAACTATTGCCTGAATTAACTTAAAATATCGTTGAGGTATAAATATTGTGATTAATAAAAAGTGAAATAAACTATCAAGTTTTTTAAATAAAGACTACAGCTTTCGAACAATTTCTTGAAATAAGGACTAGTTTATGATACAAGTGTGTGAAGAAGGGTTTTTGTGCATGGGTTGCGAAGTTTAATCGCAATGAGTGCACGAACGCCTTTCATACATAATTTTATCTACGAAGCATGTTAAAATACTGTTGAATCTACAAAAAAATAATTATTTCATAGCGACAATATTGTAGAAACTGTAATTTTTGATAGACAACATACTTCAAATCACTAACTCAATAAGGTTAGAACGTTGGGCGCCTCCGTGGAATAAACTGCTAACTAGTAAAAACGCACAGTAACTGGAACACTATTTGGTCGTTGTCGATGAGTAGGGAAATAATTTTCTTTTTAGGCCCTCCACCTCCACTGACCTAGACACTTCCGGTTTCGATTTTGAATTTTCCCGCCTGCGCTGAATTTTGAATTTTTTCGCCTGCGCCGAATTTTAAATTTTCCCGCACACAGTGCAGGAACCGGATGTGGGAAACCGAAAGCGGAAATCGGAACCAGACCTCACACCCAGCGAGGGGTTACATAGACCTCGCACGTAGGACTACATAGACCTCACACGTGAGACTACATAGACCTCACGCTGGGCGTGAGGTCTATACCTCACGCCCATCGTGGAGTTATATAGATCTCGCACGTGGGGCTACATAGACCACACACTCTCATCTGTGAAAAACAGGAAGTGGGAAACCGTAAACGGAAGTCTAAACCTGAAGTCGGAACCGGAAGTGTCAAGGTTTATGGAGATGGAGGACTTTTACGCACAATTTGAATACTTTTACACACGATTATAATAATGGCATACTTCACATACAATAATGTATTTATTAATGTGCTCATTTTGGTGTGTGAGTAGATAAAGTATTCTTTGGTATCTTTGCTTTGACTTTTAACTCTTTGGGGCACGGTGGTATTAAAAGTGCACCTTTGATGCATAAATATGCATGGTGGGATATTTAACACAATTATGGATTTAGACCGAATAAACGCAGTTACATAAAAAATGCGTTGCTTCACTAGCCCATTGTTACCAACCACACCAAAGCTCTTTGAAATTCGTTAGTACCTGTTGCCAGATCCGGTGTTATGTATTATATTATTTAGAGTAATAGTATGTCATGTGTCACCAAAAAAGTTTAAAACACTTTACCTGATTCAAAATTGTCCACTAAACTAACTTACTTTATTCTGAGATTATTTTACGAGTTTCATCTAAAGAAAGAGCAAAAATAATAGCCTTAATAAGTATTCCATATTTATGTCTGAAAACTTAAACTTTTAATAATGTATATCTGAAAATTTGATTATATATATTTTTTGTTTATTCTAGGTATCAAAAGAGGATAATTTGCCGAAGAAAATCTGCGACGGCTGCCTATATAAATTGGAACTTCTCTACCAATTTTCAAACACCACCACAAATGCGGAGAAACAACTGTTATCGTGGTTAAACGAAGCCGGCCTAGACACAGATAAGAACAGTACCAACAAAACAGACGATCCTATTCCTGTCGTATCAAAAATTACAACCAACTCAAAAACGGAACCAAATAATGTGGCGCAAGACTCCTTATCATTAGAGGCTAAAAGTTACATTCTGCAACAACAACAACTGCCTTATGAATCAGACGAGTTTCCCTTTCAAGATGATGACTTTGAAGAACAGGTAATTAAAATATTCACAAAGGAAAATATTAGATATAATTGAACTTTCTTGTATTAATTACATATATAGTACCATGTGCAATATGGATCAAATGTGTACCACTGAACTAAAAAAAGCTTTACTCTATCTACATATCCACGAAACTTGTAGTGTAATAAGAAATACTGCCATTCACAATCTAAATTGTGAAAATGGATAGAAATTTTCTGGAATGAATTGGAATCAAATGTTCTAAATTCTTGAGTTGGATGTTTATTGTATTCTAAATTAAGGTTCCACCTTTGGAGGCCTCACTTATCACTGGTGGTACATGTACCACAGAATATTGTTGTAAGAATACATTTGGCCAATTTAGAACTTTGTAATTTAAAACCATTATTCCACTTTAATTATTTTGTTGTGAGAAATTTGTCGGAGATTTTACTTCAAATAAAAATTTATCTCCATATTCCATTAAATATTTATCTTAATATTGTAATGTAATTTAACTTAAATAGCTTTTTTTCCTATTCCAGTACATGGCTTATTATTGATGTTAAAGAGGAATGGAAATACAGAATGTATTAAATGAAGTGACTTTTGAATTAATATTTCTTCTTTAATCGTTGTAATTAATTTCAGCCACCAGCTGATGCACCTGCCGTTAGTAACACTGAGGATGTTGAACAACCACCACCTAAACGGCGAAGAACAGCTGCACCTACATTATTACAAGAACCACCGGATGAATCTGATGAAGATGCAGATTACGTTCCCATTGAAGAACCTGCAAAGGTAAACATCATTGGATATTAAAGTATTATCATGTTTTAAATTTTTAATATTGTAGACTGATGAAGGAAGTGAAGATGAAGCAATGGTTGAATCAAGTCTAATTGAAGTTCTTAATGAGGAAGAGCAGCCCGGTCCATCTGGTATAGGAAAAGCTGAAGCACAGTGAGTTATTTTATATTTGATTTTAGTTGTAAGTCTTTGATTGGGTGTGATCAATCACAAAATGACTTTGTTGCATATTTGAACATTATTTTTGATTAACTTAAAATTATAAAATATTCGACAAAGAAAGTCAAGGTAAGTGGAAAAATTTGTCAATTGTGATTCCTAAATGATGATTAACTATTTTAAAATCACACCCAATCATCCATATAAACAATATGTAAAAATGAATTAAATTAATTAAACCTAGAATGTCATGTTTAGAATTCACAGATGAAAGTTTGCAATATATTTTTACACATTGTTTATATATCTATTTATAATACTTGGTGAATTTTTGGAATATTAAGTTGTATTCTTTTGATTACTGAACATTTTGTAAGTGATTTGACCTGAATGGACTAATTTGTTCTTTCAGTTTACTTTTATCAGTGCTATGCTCACCAGTTTATTTCACCAAGTGAATAGTGAATTGTCTTAAAATGTTGGTGTAAAACTGGCTTTGGTAATTAATGCATTATTAAGTACTGCCTATTTTATTTGATTAAATTCATACATACAACTTGTATTTATGATCACTTATAATCAATTTGTTATGGAAATTATAATCTGAATTAACATTTTAACTTTTGTCCAATATTGAATATTTCTATTGGATATAAAGTTAAGCTTAGATTATTTCATTCCTGTAAATAATTAAGTAAGTATTACTTTTTTAGCATTAGCTTTCTTTCGATACATTGCATGTAGACTTTTTTTTGTGTATACTTTTTGTTAATTCTTAACATCGCATGTCTTCGTGATTGAGTTGTTTGTAAGAGTGTGGATAGTGTTTCAATCGTAAAAGTGAATTTACAGCAGGTAGGTACTTTTTTAAGTAAAAAATACGTTATCGATGTACTGTATTTTTAAATAAATGAATTCTACAATGGATTGTGATGAACTAAATGAACCTTTTGCGAAAACGTTCCTAATTCCATCACAATTTTTTTTCATTTGAATTGCTATTTAATATTTTCACTTGGAACATTTAAGTTAAATTGATACAAAATATAGTTCTTAAATTTACAGAAGATTTCTCTAGGCCAGTAGTTTTTTTCTTTATGAAATCATGCATACACTGCCAAATATAAATAATAGTATTTGGTTTTAAGGGGCCCCTCACACAATATTTTGTTAGAAAAAATATAATTGCTTCACTGACAAAGTCAATATAATTTCTTGAATATTTGGTCAGTTACAATCTTGCATTCACCAAAGAAAGACGTACTTTTTTGCCACAAGTTGCCTGATTTCAAAATGATGAAAATATTGTCAATATATGCTTCAATGCATTGAACTAGCTTCAATAAAAATCAAATTTATTTGATGTCTCGGTTTAATTCACGTCAATCTTATTGACACAACATGCTCCTCGGACGACTAATAAATTGACGGTATTGAAGCCGTATACCTTGTTATACATACAATTATACATACACCTTGTGAGGGCTCCTTTAAAGTGTAGTTTTAGATATTTTTCACATTTTTAGATGTTTCGCACACGCTAACATTATTTTTAAAATAGAAAATTTATATAGAAGTTAGTCGTAAATATTTTGTCCTTTTATTTTCTATTCTTTACCCTTCTGGTAAGCGCTAACCAATTTAATCGATGTCCCATCGTTGGGTCCCAAAGGTTAGGTCCCATCGGAAACGCGTCTGCAGATAGAGCTATTCACTTAATTTAAATAGAAAGAAATGATCTTAAAAACAATGTTATTTGTCTAGTGCTCTTAGTGACATGAAAATGTACTGGGGCTAGTAATAACATGCAAATGTCTGTTTATATTTCAATAACCTGTCTGATATTGGCCAGGAAGTAGATTCAACATGGGATTTGTTCAAAGTATTAATAAGACTTAATATTATAGAGCTACGAACAGGTAGAATATATTTAAGTTAGTAAATATTTGGTTCTTTCTATATTCTATTTATTTACTCTTCTGGTAAGCGCTGGATCACAAACTATTCTTTATGCAAACTCCAAACATTCAATTTTATCGATGCAATCTCCTATTTCACTTAGATGGTCAAATATTGACAACTGGGTTAATTCGTTGTTGGTTTGTGGGATAGGTACAGGCATTACGAGTATTTTTGTAATTTGTTGCGAACGTGTTAATCCTTTCAGGCACGGCGGTATTGAATATTTGATGGATAAATGATGCCATTTTAAAGGTCGATTCCCATATGCGCGACACTCGACTAACCGACGTCGTGCGACATCGCCTGTCAAATAATGATTACATTGTTTTAAATGGGCACGTCGCTTAGACATAGTGAGAACGTGCCCATTTAAAACAATGTAATCATTATTTGACAGGCGATGTCGCGTGACGTCGCTTAGCTGAGTGTCGCATATATGAGAATCGGCCTTAAAGCTTCCACATTGATCTAAGTATCATAATGGTGGGATATTTTTTGAACACCTTGAAATATTACAATAGCTACATGGGCATACAATTTTGTGCAAAATGGTCGTTTTGTTTTCCAAAATTCCATCAAAAATTTCATTAAATTTAAAAAAAAAATTAATTAAATCTTTTTGTGAGCAAATTGAATTTTTATTTTATTCAGGAAGATCTAATTTATTTAAGAAAGGAAATAAACAGATTTTCTTATTGTTTATTATTTTGATAGTTTTTAATATACATATTGGATTAAAATAAATGTTATTTATTTGGCATATAAAGCAGCAACTAGAGATCATAGTCACAGACATATGGAATTAACCCTTTCACCGTGAAATTAATAAATTTGGACAGTTTGTTGTTTCGAAGTAACGCTTATATTACGACATATTTTACACAAACTCAGTTACGATGATAAAAAAACATAAAGCAAAAATGAAGGAAAAAAAGGTTCCAAGAAAAAAAGGTATCAAGAATTTACCACGTGTGAAGGTCCGTTATTGATGGCACAAATGCCGAATCACGAACCACACACGTTATGGCCGGTCAAGGGGTTAACACGTTGACTGGCAGAGCTGTTTCATTCAAGTCAAACTGGTCAAGCCTATTTACGGTAAATGCTGACTATGTTGTGGCTAGGGGTCATCCATTAAAACTAGATGAAAACTTCTATCTAAGCAATACAAGAAGTCGCCTCGATTTATGTCATGTCTTTACGTATGGCTTCAATGAGTAGGCTTGAATTGTATCAAATTGATATTGCAGTCAACGTATTAATGTTATTGTGTTATAACATTATGTTATATTAAGTATATGTTTGAAGGTTTTTAAGATCAATGAAATGATGAAAAACTATAGGAAGAACTACTTTAAGGCATTCAAGTGTATAAACTGAAAAGAGATCACATAAATTCAGGAGATATATCAAGAGAAACCTTTTGCGTACATTAATATTGTAAATGATCATGAGGATTTAGACCAGCGAAGAGCAACCAGCGGCCGTCATGCGGCACCATTCGCTTTAGCGGCCCTTCAAAGACTTTACATTTCAAAATTTCTCATTCAATCTTTTTCCTTATATTTCAATTTTTATTATAAATGTTTTATTTCTGTAATTTTTTTTACTAGGTTTCTTTTGTTAATAATGAGATAATATGAATTCATCATTAATGATGTTATTGTTTGTATTATAAGTTTCTTACTTGCGGCCCGCACAACATTTTTCCCGTTGTAAAAAAGTTTGTTCACCCCTGGTTTAGACCATAAAAAACTAGTTTAGTTTTCATTAGTTTTAGAAATTCCATATAAATATATAAAATAGGACTGATTTATATAAAATATGGTATAATATATATAATAGTCATTTATATAAAAATATACACATTTATTCATAAATATTTGCATAACAAATGCATCAGTGAAAAAGTTTACGTATTCTGTTTAGCTTAAGAAAATTGAATTTTTCACACATTCCTTTTGACTTATCTGAGGAACTGCACTTCCATTAATTATTTATGGCAATATTTACAATTTTGTAAACAATTTTAGTAAATTTCTTACATTTTTTTCAAAATTATGTATAATTTTTATTGATCTTTCATTAAGATAAACCCTAATGTTATTACAGTATAATCTTGATAATTCGGCGTTCTGGGGAAACATATGTCTTTTCTTTCCGCGTTCATTCTTTTCCGATTTTATTGTCGCCTTTTTAGCCTCGAGTATGGGAAATTTTGCAACCGATTTTGACCGTTGTTTGATAAGCGGGCCTCGATTTTCCATAACCTTAAATAAAGGTTTACCTCCTTTTCTAATGAATGTAAGTCTTGTTTTCATCTAGAATCTAGATGGAAAGCTTCCGGCAAGCTTAATAAGCTTTTAATTACATTTAGTACGAATTTACCACGATCTCAGGTGGTATTCCATCGAGGCCTGGTGTTCTGTCATTTTTCATACGCTTTCTCGCGGTCAATAGGTTCCTCTGCCGTAAAAGAATGCGTAGTTTCGACTTCGGGTTGTACCCAGTCGAAAGGGGGATATTTTGGGAAAAGCACGACCGCTACTTGACGCACTTTTTCCATTGTCATTGGAAATTTTTTGGCTGAAATTTCAGATTACTTCTTATAATTTGGAACGCATCTCCCCATGTGTCCTTATTTAGATTCGCACACAGTTTTCTTTAGTGATTTTGTTTGAATTTGTTTATGAGTTTAACCTTTTTTGCTCGCTTATATTCTTGATTTAAGACGGGCAAGACTAGACAGACAAGACTAGACAGAGAAGCCTTGACAGAAAAGGCTATACGGACATGATTAGACAGACAAGACTAGACAGGCAAAACTAGTTAGACAAGACGAATGACAGGACTAGACAGACAAGACTAGACAGACAAAACTGGACAGACAAGGCTAGGCAGACAAGACTAGGAACAACGCAAATAGCAGCTAAGAACCTTCTCAATGATCTCAACAAGTGGTTCGCTGCAAACAATTTACAACTAAATATAGAGAAAACCTATTACACAATATTTCAAACCAGGCGTAGAGTCAAAGCAGATGACGGCTACTTCTACGGCTACGGCGTGCTTTTCTAAAAGTCGTTCCCTGTGTACGGCATGCTTGCGGTAGTGAGGGTAGTTGCATTTAGGGTAGTGCGGATTCGTACGGTTCCCGTAGTTAGGTACTTACTCTTTGCGTTTAAATACGGTTCCCGAATTTTGTAGTAGTTTTATTTGTTTCATTTTATTTTCTTAATGGGTAACCAAAATAATACGCAATTCAGTTCTTGGTAGGCTTATCATACGTCCGGAATTATGAATGAAAGGCAGTCCTGGTTGATGCGTTTTTTTAGGGAATGCAGTGAAATGATTCAAGCGGATTTGTACAGTTCACGTAGTTTGGGCCGAAAAAATTGATTAAACTGAAATCAAGTTTTGATATGTTCAATAACAATTTTAGTAGTGTATATGATAATTATAATACAGCGGATCAGTTGATTTCCCATATTAAGTACAGAAAAAACGCATGCCATATTAAGTACAGAAAAATATTTTACGGCTTTATCCGGTTCCCGTAGCGAAAGGGTTAATACGCATTTTGCGTTTATAAATGATTTATAAATAATACACCCATATTTACGGTCCCCGAAATTACATTTAATGTGGACCACATTTAACATGAAATACTTAAATAAAGTAAAAGTATCAATAGTATTAAAGTATTGATTATTAAAGTATTCTATATTTCTGAGGTCATCAAGTTCTGAGTTATGTTTAAAGTTTCAAGTCTCTATTTCATCGGGAAGTTAGTTCAAAATCGATTTATAATCGCCCGGTCTCACTACACCCCCTAATCCACTTTGGCTTTTAGTATGCGCCACCCCGGTATCGCATTTTTTGCATTCATTCAGGTTGGGCAGCCCGATCGGTTAGTGAAAACCGCCCTAGTTGTCGCCTCCCCGACCAGGATTCGAACCCGGGTCTCCCGCATTGAAAGGCAGCTATGTTGTCAACTACACTACCGAGGAAGATATAATTGCCCGATCTAAGAAGAAAACCATCACAGTTGAGAACAGACCGACACGAAAGTGAGCTAATAAAAACATCGTAAAATTCATCTCAATATTCTTTTTTCTGGCTAATTCATAGCTTTACCCAATATAGGTACGTAGTCCACAGGCCTCGGTTACAAATTACACAACTAGAGATGAGCATGCGTTCCCATCGTCTCATCGCATCACATCGTCTCATTCCATCCCATCGTATCATCTCATCCCATCTCATCGAATCATCCTATCCCTTTTTCCCAACCCTTCGTCTCATCCCATCCCATCGTCTCATCGCATCCCATCGTCTCATTCTATCCCATCCCATCGTCTCATTCTATCCCATCCCATCGTCTCATTCTATCCCATCCCAGCGTCTCATTCTATCCCATCCCATCGTTTCATCCACGAAATGGGATGGGACAATGATAGGCATGGGATCTGCCGTGGAATCGGCGGAAAAAGTCGTCCCATGCTCATCTCTAAACACAACTATAGGATGGTTTTATCTTTAGTTCTGTAGATGTAGGAAATATGTTAATTTTATTTGTCTAGACATTTATAGCAATACAAATATTGATATGTAATTTTTCATAATAAATTGATTTTAACAATATATTTAATTCGAAACGGAATATGTTAATTTTCCACAAAATAATGTGAGATCATGATTTTTAGGCACACCCAATCGGAACATCTTTATAACTTTTGTGTTTTCAGATATGAAGAAGTCATCGTTGAAACAGAACTCGAATCATCGTTAATGGCAAGCTATCAGTGCGAAGTCTGCTCGCAGATATTTGCGGATCGTAAAGAATTCTTAGAACATCACATGTCTCAATTCGGCTCTACGTTTTCGTGTTGCCGCTGTGACGAGTCATTTAAAAACAGTACTGAATTGTACCAACATTATGAATCCCATAAAAACGAGAATGAAATTATTATCTCCGGTACAAACTCTGATATAAATGAAGAGATCATTAAAGAGGAAGATGAAGAAGACGTCGATGTTTTACACTATAGCGAACATGTTGAAGCTGTTATGAATATACCAGGTTCAAACGCAATAGAAAGTACAAATGAATTACTTTATATATTAGATGATGCACAATGTGTGAATGAAGTTGTTATTGATGAAGCTGGTCAGGTGACAAAGCCGTCACAATCCGCAAATATAAAATCGGAAAATTTCACCATTGTCCAAGTGGATCATGGTTATATAATCCCCAGTGTTTTTAAAGGCCAATTGGAGCCAAAGCGTCGTTATAAAAAACGCGAATCAACAGAAATGTTTGTAGAAGATGAAGATACAAAAGCTACAAACACGTTAGTAAAAATGGAACCTTCCACAAGCAAAAACTCGACATATACACCGCCAAAATTAAAAATGCAGCCCCAGAAACGAAGGCATGAAGTACCTGATTTTTCAGCAACGACTTATCAACTTTTAAATCCCACTGAGGAAGTTGACATGCCTCACTACAAATGTCTTCGCTGTGAACAATTATTTATAAACAAATTCGTTTTCTTCAGACACATAGAGAAAGGGAAGTGTTACGTAAACAGTTGCGACGTTTGTACTGCAGTCTTCGATAAAAACAGTGATTTTTATGAGCATTACATTGCAGAGCACACGGAAAGAGCTATTTGCAATTTTTGTTTTAGGACATTTATGTACGAGAAGAATGTTAAAGAACACATGTTGAGGCATTTAGATCAGTTTAGACATCGCTGCGAAGAATGCAATAAAGGTTTTTATACAGTTCGCGAGTACAGAAATCATTATAAAAACAGGCATATGGGAATTAGACATAAATGTGATGAGTGCGGAAGATCTTTTGCAGACGAATATTATTTTAAACGGCATTTAGCCACGCATGGTTTTAAAAATAATCCTACCCAAATCCAACAATAAAGAATATTTGTTAAGCAATTCTTTGATTTCTACTTTGTAGTATTTTAAGGACATTAAGTTTCCTTATAGTGTACTTTTTTTGCAATTTCTTGTATATAGCAGTTTCTTGAATTTTATGTACCTGTACATGAATTAATTGAGTGTATCATATTATTATGATTTCTTAAAAATATATATATTTTAAACATTTAAATATATTATATATCTGTTAAATTGAATCTGTTTTTTTATTTTGACCTTCTGTATACCCTGGTAAAACGAAATGTCTTCGAAGTGTATGTAATGTGTTAACAAAGTGTCTTTGGGATCATAGAAATTTTGAACAGGGAAGCTACTTTGAACTTTTTTTAGTGAAGTGTCGAGGGAGTATTGATCTTTATGTCGTAAGACACGACGTTTGTCTTAAACATTTCGACGGCACTTCGTTTGTCTCGGAAACACTTCGTTGCACTTCGACGATACTTCATTTTCACCAGGATAGGTTGATTTATACTTGAAATAGATAATTGTTTCAATATATACCTATTTTTATCCCAGGTTCTACATTTGTATTTATCCTTTTAACTAAAATGAATGCAATTTAATTTTCGGTATTAAATACTGGCGAAATGCAATGAAGTGTTGTCGAAGTACAACGAAGTGTTTCCGAGACAACAGTGAAGCTTCGTTGAACTTTTTTATTGTGAAATGTCGGGGGAGTGTCGAATTTTATTGTGAAATGTTGATACATTTGTGCCTAAGTGTCGAGCACTTCGTTTGGCTCGGAAGATTTCGACGACACTTGCTTTGTCTCGGAAAAACTTGCATGACAATTCGCTAGTCTCGGAAAGAGTTTGTAGCACTTCGACGACACTTCATTTTCACCAGTGTAGATTGTATTATACATGAAATATATATATTTGTATCAAAATATACATAATTTCTTCCCAGTTTTTACATTTTTATTGCCCCTTTGAATATAATTAATGCAATTTAATTTTCCAGCGGACATACTCAGAAAGGAAATATCTCTTGTGATATCTGTAAGAAAACATATTTAACACCTTACTTGCTAAAAATCCATAGGCGTACCCATTTCAACGAATATACATTTAAATGTGACATGTGTCACTTTGGGACGTATAAACGAACGATATTACAAAAGCATATAGATGTATATCATGACGGTTTGCGATTCATTTGTGCGATATGCACGAAAGAATTTAAAAACGAATATTCATACAAAGCACATATTAAAAAACATGACGAAAACTACCAACAAACTGAATATAGATGTGAAATTTGTGACAAAGTTTTGTTGTATAAAAAAACTTTCGAAAATCACATGAAGATTCACAGTGGCGGAGAAACATATGTTTGTGATGTTTGCGGCAAAACTGTTACATCAAAATATAGCTTAAGAGATCACATGATGTTGCACTCAGGGAAAAAACCATTTAAATGCAATTATTGTGAGAAACGGTTTAATAAGAGAAAGCTACTAACAGTACATGAACGAACTCATACAAACACGAAACCTTACAATTGCGAAATATGTAATAAACAATTTACACAAAGATCTTCGCTTGTTATCCATAATAGACGGATGCACAGCTCCACTAGACCTTTTGCATGTCCTATTTGCAAGAAAACTTTTGTTACAAATTTTTCTTTACAAAAACATTTGAAAACTCACAATGTTTCAACAATTGACCTTCCTTAATGTAATATTTATTAATAAAAACATTTTTATTATATATTATAATCCGTTTATTAATTAATTCTTAAAGGTTTAAATCAAATTTATTGTAGTAATAAAATAAACTGTGTATATTAATATGTATTATTTTTCAGGTCACCAGCTAAGGACATTTTTAAGAGATATGAACGTCTTTATGGCCTAAAAAAATGCGTTGTATTATTAGGTAGTTTGAAGAAATTGGATACCAAGAAATACACTTTGGTGAAGTCTAGAGCTTTAGTCGATGTAGATGTAGATAATGTTATAGATAGTCCTAGAACAAGATATAAATGTGAGATTTGTGGCATGCGCTTTCAACATTATTCGTTATTCAACTCTCATCGAGCTCTCCATAAATATTCGGAAAGTGACTCGACAGATTTTTATTGCGATGAAACTTCTTCCTCTTCTAGCAGCAGCGACGAAGAAACATTCGAAGAAAGTAAAACTTACGTCTGCAAATTTTGTAATGCTACTTTTAAGAATTCTCATGCATATGCCGGCCACCACAGAATACATAAATTACCAAAATCGGCACCAGAAGATCTTCAGTACGAAGAAACAATGAAAACTAAAAAGAAATGTACATTCTGCACACATGTATCAGATTCTGAAACGGATTTATCCACGCATTTTATAAAAGTTCATGAAACTGATACTAACGGATTTTCTTGTGAAATATGTTTCATTGATTTTCACAAGTTTAATAATCTACTGCAACATAATTCATTAAAACACTCGTTAATCTGCAATGTTTGTAACATAAAATTTAAATCATTTCTAACTTTATCTACGCATAGATTAATGTTACATTCTCCAGCAAATCCAGCTACTACCTACTCCTGTACAAAATGCTCCGTTAAATTTGATGATATGTACAAGTTAAAGTTACACATGAAAGCTCATGCAAAGAGCGAAGAAAAAAATGCGAGAAATATGAAGGATGAGAAGGACATAGTTAAATGTGATTTTTGTTCAAAAGGATTTGAAGATTCCGAAGAACTTAAGATTCATTTATCAACACATTTTTCTATAGTTAAAATAATTAATAGTGATAAAACTGAAGTATCGCAGAAATCACTAGAAGAGAATGTTCAGGAGAAAGATGTAATTAAAGCTCCCTCTAAGGACGGTATTCAAGGAAATCCGAATTCTCCAATGCTAAATTGTTGCAAGAAATATCGCACCAAAAGAGAATTAAATGTTCATCTTAAACAACATATTACACAGCAAACAGTATCAAATAAACCATTGCAAATTAAAACTGTGAAAAATATTGCTCCAGCAATGACCAAACCAGCTCCACACACCTCAGAAGCTTTGAAAGCACCCATGCCAATACCAGTTTCTTCTGCAACTGCTTTAGCATTTCCAGTTCATTCAGCAATGCCCGTACAAAAAATTACGGATGGTTCTTTGCCTGTGTCTACTACAAACGAGCCTGTTCCTATAAATCAAAACCAAGCAAAAGTTCTATTTCTGGATAATAATCGCTATATAATTCTTCCACAGGGTGTAACTCCAATTTCAAATGGGGGCGTTATAAAAATTCATCAAGCACAATCAGTTGAGGGGATATACCCAAACAATCAAAATTATAATATTGTGCCCCAGCCTATGAACAATATCTTGCAACAACTTGTTAGTCAAACCATTGCTCTACCGAATAACAACGTGAACTCTCAAATTAACATTACACCCCAAACTAACAATACAACAAATGTTTCGCAGGTAAATACAAATCCTCAAGAACAGGTAAAACCAAAGAAAACAGCGATAGATTTTAATGAGCCTTTGAAAAAATGGATGATTTCTAAGAAAAAAAAGGTAAACATTTTAAAACATTCTTCAAGTTATGTCATGTCACTTCCACATAAAATATCGCAGAATTTTAAAAAGGATGACAATTCCATTAATACAAGTTCAGAAAAATGTGTGCTTATGCCAACCACTCTACCAAACATTAGTCCAAAACTTCTCCAAGAAAATAATCAGTCATCTTCCTCAACTAAGGAAAGTACAGTATCTTTTCCAAAGAAGAACAGTCCAACAGAACAAGTTATTCTGAATGGTGCAAGTAATGTTAATTCCGTTAATAGGAGTACCATTATAGTATATGGAAATCCAGATAATGATAAGCAAAAAGAACTTAATTCAAGTCTAAATAATTGCTCTGAAAGCAATATAGCTGCAAATCCAACAACTACTGGTGAATTATCTGATAAAAATGATAATATTTCTACCGAAAATTTTAAACCAAAAATATTTTTGAAGCCATTAAGTCAATTACTACAAAAAACATATGAAAACCAGCTTACAGAAACAACTTCTGCATCTACATCAACATCTAATTCTGAAGAATTTGTGGTTTTATCTTCCACTTCACAATCTAAACCTGAAGAAATGGTGCTTTTACCGTCTACTTCAAAGACAGACACAGAGTTTAAAGAGCATTCATACACGACGTACAAATCATTAAATAATTTATTAGAAGAAACGGTTGAAAATAAGGAAGAAACAACTGCATCAAAATCTGAAACTGATGAATATTTGGTTTTATCTGAAGCTACAAAACCTGAAACTGATGAATTTTTTGTTGTACCATCTACTTCAAAGGCAGATGACACACAGTTAAAAGAGCTTTCGAGTAAGGACAAACAACCACAAACATATTCCAGGACATATAAGTGTAATATGTGTAATGTCTTTTCTAAAAAAAGCCCATTGAGGTTACGAAGACACCAATCCAAATTCAAATGTAAAGTTTGTGAATATACTTCTTGCAAAGTAAAATTGATGGATCAACATTATGAAAAGATACATGAATATAAAAATCGTTGTGCTTCGTGTGATAAACAGTTTCCGACGCCCACTGATCTACAAAACCACAAGAAAGAAGTTCATTTCTGTATAAAATGCAAGAAATGTTTCTTAGACCTTAATAAACACAAACAGACTATCAAATGTTTGCATTGCGCTTTTAAAGCGTGTAATGCCCAAAACTTGGATATACATTACAAAGTAGTCCATGCAATCACTACAAGATGTACACCATGTAACACAGTATTTTACAGTCCTGAAAGTTTCGTTAAACATAAAGAGGAAATTCATTACTGCAGCAAGTGTAAAACATACAAAATGGATCTTAATATCCACCAGTCCTTTTGTAAAGGAGAAAGTCCTGATAATAAAACTGATGAAATTGAACACATCATTGAACTTGACAGTGATTAAATTGTGAATATTTTATCGGCACATACTCACAATTTTATTTTTGTTCTAGAAGTTAAGATTTATTTATATTCTTTTTTTTACATATAACTTCTTTTTATTATGTACAATTATTTATAAAATATTGTTATAGAAATAAAAACTTGAAACTTTTTTGTTTATTAATTGGTCGTAAGAAAGCTTAGTTTGTAAATAATTGTAAATATTTTCCATGTTTCTACAATACATTTTGTAAGTGTCGTTGCACTTTAATAACAACTTATTTTCATTTTGAATCCACAATATGTTCATCCATTTGTCATTTATTATTCAAAGTGAAAATATTGATGTGATAAAACGTTTAATATTATTTCCTGTATAAATATATTTGTATATAACATGTATGTGGTATCAACAAGTCCATTGGTCCTCAATAAAACAACTTTATAAATTAAATATTTTGTAATTTTTTTTTAATATTGCCATAATTATATTATGTTTGTAGTTGTTATTTTATGGGTGTTGTAAGTTCGCAATAAAAAAAAAACAACTTTTATGTAATATTTGCGTTTTTTATAAACTCTTGGAAATATTAAGCAAATACAGTGTCTTTCTGGATAGTAACACTGAGTTTTAAAAATAAAATTAAACAATATCGTTACCTAAAGTGTCGACCTAATAGTGTAGTGCAGCGCAATAATCGCTAGTCGCCTTCGGGCCGGAGTTTACACTGATTTAATTTCTGCAGATATTTTGGATGCTTTACTTATATCAGAACAATGCAAATGGTCAAGGTTTTCGAGCCCGAACCCAGAAAGTAAGCCATTATTTAGATTCTAAATTTACAACACACTTTGTTCACTTGGATTGATGTTACTCCGGAAGATTTCGAGAAGTGATTCTACCATTACAGTGTCTAATCTGCAATCTATTGGCAACAGGAACATAATGCTAATATTTTTTTTCTTCAATTGTGTATATTAGAGATAATAGAGCGATTCCTGCAAATATTTTGAATGCTTCACTCACATCAGAAGAATCCAAATGATCAAAGTTTTCGAGCCCGATTCCAGAAAGTAAGCCAATATTTAAATTCTAAATTTACAACACACTGGTTCCATCGCAAAAAAATCTCTTCTACAGAGTCAGTAGTGGATTTCAAAAAAAAATAATATAATAGTTTTCTTATATATAAACCAAACAAGCCTTAAAGGAGGATAAGAATATATGTATTAGCAGATGCCAATATCCTTCCTATCCTTTATTATCTAGGAAACAGATTGCTACTGTAACAGGTTTCGTTGACGGGACACTGCGCACTAAGAGGGCACCTGCGGAAGATGCGCATCTGGACAGATGCACCATTTGCAGACTCTGCAATGAAGAAAACGAAACTGCCTGCCAAATCATTTTCCACTGCAAAGCAGTGCTAAAACTCAACATCACAGCTTCTGGACTTCTTACTAATACATGGTCTGGATCTATTTGAATGGAACAATGTGTGGGAATATAATACGCCTAGATGGGTACAGTGTTATAAGGGATGCAAATCCCTGAACCCACATTGGAACGAGAAAAAAATGATGCCAATACAGGTCTTCGCTTGACTTAGGAAGACCTCACGCGACCTGACCCCTTCCAGTTAACACGTATTGTGTTAGAATTGTGCAAAGTTATTAGATACCAAACCGGACATCAATAAAGAAATAAGAGCGAGAATAGAAATAGCTAGAGCAACTTTTCCGAAAAAGAAATAGATGTTCGATGAAGTAGGTTGTTGCGTAGTTACGTATTTGGCACGCTGTTATATGGAGAAGAGACGTGGACTATAGAGAGACTGCATTTGAAATGTGGTGCTATCGCAGAAACGGGCGCATCTTTTGGACTAACAGGATCACTAACATAGAAATACTGTATATTGCTACTGAATATTGGAAAATGGTAAAGGATTATGTAATTAACACCATAAAGAGAGAAAATTACAATACTAAGGCCACATAATGAGAGGATCCAAATATACACTCCTACCACTGCTAATGCAAGGAAAGATTCTGAAAAGAAGGAACATTGATAGACGTCGGATGCCCTGGCTTAAAAACCTATAGGATTGGTAGGGTGTACCAATAATGAATTATTCCGAGTCCCGAACAACAAGGTCGTCATAGCTGCGATGATAGCAAATCTCCGATAGGCGATGCACACAATGTATACCATATTTTTACAGACGTATATTACTCTAGCGTGCCACTTGCAAAAGGTCTTTAACAAAATTGTCATTTAATCGAAAAAACGTCCAACCTTTGCTGAAGACAAAACATTATGGAAACTTATTATTACTGGCCTGGAAAGACAAACGGGTAGTTACCGTGCTCAGTAGCTGCGATGTTTCAGGATCACGGCCTAACCAGAAGAATACGTGCGGACAATGAACAGGTAGTAAATAAGCCATCCGGTATTATCAATTACAATAAATACATGGGAGGGCTAGATCGATGGCTGGACTTACTATGCTTCCTATTGTTTTCTGAGAAATAGTGGATACAATTATTATTTGTGGGCCTTGAATTATGCTCTGTGAATTCATATTTATTATATAAAGAAGTTCAACGTCGTGGAAATAAACGTTCTGAGACACGTTCTGAAATTTGATCTTCAGTTTGTGGATGATCTTACAGGAAGGAGGCTTGGATCGAAAGTTTTCGGAAGACCCTCCAAAGCCGACAAGAAAGAGCGGGTGAGTGGCAAATTACATATCTTTACACCAAAAAGAGAACAGAGAAAGGAGAACCAATAATCACTTTTATAAATAGTTTATAGCAGGTTCCAACCGTAAGGGTTGTAAGGCTTTGGACCTATTTTACATATCCTACTTGTAGATATGGTGGTGACGACTTATACTGCAACCTTTATAGATCTATTGTACCCCACCCTCCTCCTCTAAGCGTTGGTGTACTTACCCATTTAGAGCGCCTCCTCTAATCCTTATTCCTTTTGGAATTTCAGGATCTGGGTGGGATTCCCCTGCTATCCCACACCAAAAATTTCGCTTCCCTAGACTTCTTTCTCTTCCGCAGACTCAAGCGGGTTATGTAAGGACGGCACCATGGCTTGGCCAAGGCCATTGAAGAGGCCTTGACAAGGGAGTTTAAGATCAGCTCGGTTTCTGCGTTCGAGGGGGGCTTTTGTAATCGACAAAGTCAAAGCAAAAGGGTCCTTCTTTGAAGACTATTGGATCGATGTACCGATATTGTCAATTGATTGAAAAAAATCAGTCCGATTACTGTACGGACAAACAAGGTGAAAGGTTTTCCAATAAGAATGATATAATTTTAAAATGAAATAAAATAATATTATTTCAGATACAACCAAACTTTTTATATTATCCTAAAGTACAGTCGATAACATTTATGAATAGGATGGTTGCGACTATTACTACGTGGAATTACCACGTAGTAAACATACTTACATTGAATTGCAAAGATTCACTACGTTATTCTTGAATTTTTCAATTCAAGATAATATAACGCATCGTTTAATTATCCACCTCGGCTTCGTCTACACGAGCGAATTTGACGAACCCAATTTTCTATGACTCGGGCAATAAATCGGCCGCGTTTTATCGAATGCAGCGTTTTATGTTCAATTCCAACGCATCAAGTGTTGCGTTTGCATAGACCTTAGATTTCAAAAAGCTCCACAACAAGTAATCTAAAAGAGTTAAATCACCGCTTTTTGGAGGTCGTGCACATTTACATCCTTGAAATTATCAAACCTTTCTTGCAATACGTCAATAATTTCATGAGCAGTGTGACATGTGGCACCATCTTGCTAGAACCACATATCCTCAAAGACAAGTACATCTAAATTTGCTCACAATGCGAAGAATGTTAAGCAAAGAAGGACTATTATTTGATAATACGTGTTCACAAAAGAACGTCTATTTCATAAAATCTTTGGATAATAACCAAACGTTCTTAAAGCGCGTATTTGGCCATAATAAATTGATAGAGTATATTGAACATAAATGACAACTAGTGACAGGTATACGGTTATTACCATGATTAGCATATCGTTTCAAAATCATATCATTCTTATTGGAAAACCCTTTATGTTAAAGAAATTAATTAAATCCATTTTTTAGGATAGAGTATCGAGTAGAAGAAGAATTAGTTAAGGTAGATACCACATGTGGACCTAAAGTGGTTCCCAAGAGGTTTGTAAACATTACCCAAAACAAAGAAGAAACCGTGACAATTAAAACAAGGAATGGAAAGTCTATCCCGTTGCTTTTAAAATCATTACCGGTTGTCTTTAAAAAAAATATTGCTCCAGTTGATCGGATAACGTTGGCGAGCGAGAGGAAAAATCCAGTTCCAAAAGCATGTGAGCAATGTGGAAAAGTATTATTCAATGACAGTATTTATAGAAAGCATCTTTTAATACATACCGGGAAGATGACATGTCCGACTTGTAACAAAGTTTTAAAAAACGCGAGTTCTTTGAAAAGCCATCAATACACTCACAAAGGTCTCAAATACACTTGCGAAAAATGTGATACCTCATTTGCTTCCAAGAAAGTATTAGCTGCTCATATCAGGCGACACGATGGCGATTATTCCCATAAATGCGAACTTTGTGGAAAGGAATACTACAATAGCAAATCTTTCAATTATCACATGGAATCCGAGCATGTTGGTATTAGATATACTTGCAAAATTTGTGGCTCGGTGTTAAAAAGTAAACGGTATTACAAAGACCATATGGCCAACCACAATAATATAGATGCAAGAACTTACAAATGCAACATTTGCCATAAATATTACAGCACAAAAAATTCTTTAAAAGGACATATGAAAATACATACAGGCGAAAAAAAATATGTTTGTGATATATGTGGAAGGAAATCGATTCAAAAAGGCGCTCATCTATCTCATCTAAAGGTTCATACGCGAGAAAAATCATATATTTGTGAGCTATGCGGTAAAGATTTCCCGAGAAAAGATTGTTTGGATATACACATGAGGAAACTTCATAAAACCTCTAAAATACCCTGTGGAAGGTGTGGAGAAATATTTGCTACAGAATATAAATTAATGGTACATTTGCATACACACGATGACGTTGAGAAACCTTATCCTTGCCAATTGTGCGCCGAACGATTTGTGGCGAAAAATTTCTTAAGAAATCACGTCAATAAAGTACACATCGAAAAGGTATCTGCTGAAAGCAAAGGAAAAGAAAAAATTAATTTTAAATGTGTCGAATGTTTCGCTAGTTTTAATTCTAAACTTGCGTTTGATAAACATAAGAAAATCCATTTATTCAATAACACTTTAATTTGTAATTTTTGCAAATCGATATTTAACGATTTCGATGAACTTAGAACCCATTTAGTCACTCATAAAAGTTCTGATGATTTTAAGGAAGATGCTCAAATTAATTATGCAGTTTTAATTAATGAGTTTTCCTCTGTTTAATGACATTGTAAATAGATAATAAAGCCAGAAATGTATGAATATTTAAAAAGTAATAAATATCTATTTTGTAATTAAAAACTTTTTTTATTTAAATTTCCTCTTCATTTATGTTGCTTCTAACTCTAAACTGATTTTTTTTAGCAATATGTACCAACAAAATATTTTTAATCCAAATTATGGGATCGAAAGTATGGAAACTTGTGACTTGAACATACAATCGAAATATTTGCTTTTGCAACCAGACGCGGCTCTTCCCGAGAATAATTTATTGGATAGAGCCGTTGAAGAATTAAACGACCCTGATACAGACTTGCTAAATTTGTTAGCAAGTGAAGAAGACTGCACTTCCATTTTACAGAATATTGCAAGCAACGAACAATTTGAAAGCTTGATCAACAACGATTCCGATTTTCATGCCGAGAATCTTGAAAACTTCATGGACCCAAACTACTGCGAGAAAATCCCGTACATTCCGAATATAGAACAAGATCTGATCGAAACCCTGTCTCCCCCTGAAATACCCACCGAGAACTCTTGCATAAAACCAATAGGCGAGTTTAAATGTGCTCAATGCGATAAAGTTTGTACAAGCAAAAAGATGCTGAGATACCACTTAAAAACGCATTCTGATGTTCGACCGTATGGATGCGATGTTTGTAATAAACGGTTTAGACATAAATATGAAGTTACAGCTCATAAACGTAGCCACAGTAATCCATCTTTTCAATGTGAGATTTGTTCTAAAATGTTTTTGCATAAGTCTCATTTGACTAGTCATCGCAGAAAACATATTGGGGATTTCGACGCTTTTTGCGATGAGTGTAATAAAGGTTTCGTTACGAAATCTGAGTATCAAACTCACGTTAAAATCCAGCACGAAAAGCTTCTTCATATCTGTGATATCTGTGGACAACAATTAAGTACATTGAGTTCTTTAAACGAACATAAAAACACGCATGATGTTAGTTATGGGAAGGATCGCGCTCACATTTGTGATATTTGTGGTAAAAGTTATTTAACGGCTCGCAACTTGAAAACGCACCTCAAAACTCACTTGCAACTCAGCACTTACGTCTGCAACATCTGTGGCAAATCTTTGAGCAGCAAAAAGGTTTTGGAAACGCATGTCAAAATGCACATCGGAGAGAAAGATTTCATTTGCCAGTATTGCAATAAAACCTTCGCCGCTAAAGAGTATTTAACCTTACACATTAGGACACACACGGGAGACAAACCGTATAGTTGCCATATTTGTGATAAATCTTTTAATCAACGCACCACACTAACTGCACATCTAAAGTACCACTCAGGCGAAAGACCTTACAAGTGCCATTGTGGCAAGGGATATATCACTAAAAGACATTTGATAAATCATTACAAAACGCACGAAATACCAAACATTGATTTTGCTTACAACTTGCCAACTCAGATGTAAACATTTGTTCAAAAGACTGATTTCAAATACTCATTGAAGCATTCCATTTTTTTTTTGCTAGAACATGTTATTAGATTAGTATTTATTGATTTAATTTATAAATGTTTCTGGATGTTATTAAACAATTTACCAAGACAAAAGCTTTTTTAATTCCTTATAGTTTTTTTTTTCAGACACTTAACCACTCTTCCTATAGCATTAGACGTGTATACCACGTCGTTGACAATCTTTGTGAAAATGAAATGTTGGCGAAGTGTTTGAACGAAGCGTCGGTAATGCGTCAACAAAGTGTCGGGAAGTGTCTTTTTAGCACTGAAATTTGAACAGTGAAGTTTCACTGAGCTGATTTTCTGTGAAGTGAGAAAGAAATGTTGACATCCGTGCCATCAGAGTATCAGTGAAGTGTATCGTTGAACTGTTTTATTGTGATGTGTTGAGGAAATATTGACATTGGTGCTGTCCAACATTTCGTTTGTCTCGCAAACATTTATGTGCACATCGACAACACTTCGTTTGTCTCGGAAACACTTCGTTGCACTTCGACACTTCATTTTCATAAGGAGATTCTGGAACAAAAACATCTCGACGTGCGTGCGTTTCAAAAAAGAACTTCAACTTGGGGCTTGTAACATTAGTCGAGAATTTATTATTTATATACCTTTGGCACTTCTGCGCGAGATATCCCAGTCTTCAACTTCTGAGTGGCGATATGCAGTGGTCGTTCGTTTCACGTATTGTGTTGGTAGATAAATTGAGCAGTTAAACTGATTTAAAAAACATTGTAACATAAGTAGTCGCTGCTTGCTGGAATTGACGAATACGCTAAATGCTTTGTGAATTGATGTCTAATGTATATTTTAAGAATCTGAATTGCAATTCAACTTGTTTGTGAAGTAACAGGAAATTTGAATAACACGATTGTAAGATAAAAAATTAAATTCTAGAAGGGCTTTATAGAAAATTAAAAAACACTGAATGTTTCAAAATTTTCACACGACATTTTTGGATCTCTCAAGGTAAAATAAAATTGCTTATCTGCATTTGATATCAACCCTCGTTGTTTGAAAGCAGGTCTTTCTTATGTGCAATATGTTCCAAGCATCATAAAAAACTATCTGTGGTAAAAAGGAAGTGTCAGCAAAGTGAAACCAAGTGTTTCGGAGTTAACAATTCCCCACACTTCATTGATACTTTGATTGCCAAGGATGCCAACACTTCCCCAACTTTTAACTGATACTTCAATTGCGCGAATGTCAAAACTTCCCTGACACTTTGACGACACTTCGTTGATGCATTGCCAAATCTTCGTTCAAACACTTTAGAACTTTAATTTTTAACAAGGTTTAAGCAACGTGTTATTAAAATAAAGTCTTTATTTGCGTTGTGTATAAAGAAACTATGTTGCAGGATCTCGTGATTAATCGTAATTATTTTATTATTAGATATTTATTGTGATTTGGAGATTTTAATTATCAATCTTTGTAAGTATTAAGTGAGATAATGAGAGAATAACGATGTGAGAATAATGCTAAAATTTATTTTAGGATTGTTCCAAGGGAAGATATTGGAATCTATAGTAAGCAAATTCAACAAAGTCAAGGAATGTTTAGTTGTCCAATATGTTCAAAACAAAGCGACTCAAAGAAAAAAATCAAACGACACCTCTACACGCACACGGAAGAACGGCCATTTCTCTGCACGCAATGCTCAAAAACTTTCAAATTAAAGTCAGATTTGTCCAGCCATAACAGAATAGTGCACTTACACAAGCCATACAATTATTCCTGCGATTTGTGCTCGAAACACTTTAAAAACAAATCTTTGCTAACGGCACACCAGCGTTGGCACAGCAATGAATACGTAGAAAAGTGCGATATTTGTTCCCGAACGTTCTTCTCCTCAGGTTTACTCAGTTCGCACATTAAAATGACCCACGGTGGACCCGAAGTTTGTGATATCTGCAACAAAACGTACGTTAGTTTAAGTTCACTAATATCTCACAAACGTTTTCACGAAGGATATAAGAATCCCGCACGGACCAAACAAAGTTACATTTGCGATTTCTGTGGGAAAAACTTGAATTCCAAAGTTGCTTTGGAAGATCACATAAATATACACAAGGAAATTAAACCGTTCGCGTGTGCAGATTGCGGGAAGTGCTTTGGACGGAAAGGTTATTTAAAGGAACACATGCGGACGCACAGTAAATTGAAGCCGTTCGTTTGTGAAACGTGTGGGAAATCGTTTACGCAGAAGCACAATCTGAACAGTCACTGTAAAGTGCATAGTGCGACAAGAAAGATGGAGAAGTGCGAAATTTGTGGTTTGTTGTTGACTCATAAGGCTTTGGTTAATAGTCATATGAAGAAGGTGCATTTTGTTTTTACGGAATAGTTATTGATTAGTAAGGTCTCAAAATGTTTTTCTAACGATAAACAATAATTAATAAGTCGTATCGAAAATAAAAGAAGTTATTGAAAATTTCGTAACTGTTGGTGCGTTAGTGTATTGTAGTTAGTAATCTGTGCAAAACTGTTTTTTCTTCTAATTCACATTCTGCTAAGAATTCAAGATTTCATTCAAAGTGTTCAAAGATTGTTTATAATATTATAATAACACAATTATATTCATTCGCTCGTTCGTTTGCTCGTCGGAACACTAAACTGAGAACTATACGTGAAGTCAGACTAGGCATGTGAAAGCGCCTTCAAAAATTGTTTCATTTTCAGAAAGTAAAACTTGCACGTGTGACTAAAAAATTACCTTCTGAAAGTGCTTTCCGCCTTTTTTGAAATTACGTTCGAAAGCAAAACATAAACTAGAAATTACTTTCCACACGAAGTGACGTTTCGTTACTTTTCGAATAAATGAAACTTTGCATATAGTTCTGACTTGAAAATAGTCTCATGAAAATTGTGTTATTGACCACTGCCAATTATTCCAGTAATGTTAACGAATTATTGTTGGGGTAAAACGTACATTTATTTATTGCTACAACATTCTAATATATTATTATTTTAGAGTTCCTGTATGCTTACCAGCTGGAATTAAACTCACCAAAGTAAAGCTTCTAAACGAAAACAATGAAAATCTGACCGAAAAAAGATCTCCAGCAGTTACCCAAATAAATTGTGTTAAAACAAGATCAGCTACAATTAGAGAAGATTTATTAGAAAAAATATCTAAAACTGGCGTACGTATTGCCAAAATCCCAACAAAACTAGTTTCTGAAGAAAAAGAAATTAAAAAGCACGGACAAACAAAATCTGCTGCTCAAAAGAAGTCGTTTGTTCCAATAAGAAACACGACTTATATCTGTGTAATATGTGGAGAAAACTTTCCGAATTTTGACTTACTAAACGTGCACATGAAAACTCCTTGTAGAGTGGTCATTTGTTCTTGTCCGTTTTGTTCCAAAGAATTTAAGAACAAATCTCGTTTAAACGCGCACATATCCACCCACAAAACAAAACCTAAATATCCTTGCGAAAAATGCGGAAAAGAACTTGCCAATACAATTGCTCTTCAAGCTCACATGAACACCATGCATACAGAATATTTCGACGCCACTGCAATTGGATTCAAATGTAAATTATGTTCGCTTGAAATGCCCGGAAAACCGCAAATACTGAACCATATTAATTCCAAGCATTTGCATGTCAGCACCTTCTTATGCGATATTTGTGGGAAAAGTTTCCTGCAAGAGAGCGGGTTGAAAGCCCACGCTTCGATACATAGCGAAGAAAAGCCGTTTATTTGCGATATTTGTTCGAAATCTTTTAAGAGGCAGAACTCGTTAAGGGCGCACTTGCAGTCGCACAACAGCGAGAAGAAATATGTGTGTGATGAGTGTGGAAAGGCTTTTAAAAAGAACGGAACTTTGGTTGAGCATAAAAAGCATCACTCAGGAGATTTCGCATTTCAGTGTAATATTTGTTCAAAGAAATTTGTTTCTAGGACGTCCCACAATGTTCATATTAAAACGCACATTGTTGAGACTGTTGATGGATTTTATCAATGAAAACGTGTATGTATGTGATGTATAAAAAAATGTCAATAAATTATTTATTTATGTTTAAGTGTTTATATTGCAAGAACTTTTTTCTACGAAACTGATTAACAACGTAATTAAAAAAGTAAATTTTTTTGTGTGTGTATTTATACCTAAGTTTTAATGATTCTTTATTTTAGGCCTGCAGTTCCGACTAAAAGGAAAAGACGTGGTAAACGTGAGAGAAACACTAATGAGTACGTTTGCTATATTTGCCACGATGGAATTCAAATGCGCTCCACGGCCCTTCGACATCATTTTGTCAAAAATCATCCCAGTGTTACAATAAGATACACAAAAAAGCTATTCAAGGAATCCCACGTTTGTGAAATTTGCAAAGAAGAATTCTCGTCTTTGAAAGAACTAAACGAGCATCTAGATACACACGAGGATCAGCATGTGTGTGATATATGCAAGCAAACCTTTAAAAGAATCCTCGATTACATTTTACATCTCCACGATCACGATCCAGATAACGCTTATCAATGTCAGTTGTGCAGTTATACGTCTATGAAGAAAAATGCACTAGTTGAACATCTCAACGTGCATGTGAATAATAAAGGAATATATAAATGTGATATTTGCGAGAAACGGTTCAAAATCCAAAGCTATTTAGAAGAGCACAAGAACTACCACACCGGAGATAAACCTTATACTTGCGATATTTGCGGCAAAGCCTTCAGTTACTCTCGCTACGTCTACCACCACAAGGTGAAAATGCATCAGGAACAAGTCCTGGAAATACCGCAAGAATTTTCTTGCTTGCACTGCGAGAAGGAATTCAAAAACAAGAAGCAATTAACAAACCACATTTTTAATTTCCACAGTGGGAAAAACATTTGCCACGTCTGCGGGAAACAGATTTCCAATCAAGTTAATTTGAGGAAGCACATGAAAATCCATCTGGGGATTAAACGGTATCAATGCAGGTTTTGCGAGAAGAAGTTCGTGGATAAAATGCATGTTGATGAACACGAAAGGGTGCATACGGGGATTAAACCGTACGCGTGTCAACATTGCGGGAAGGGATTCACCCAGAGGTCCAGCAGGAAAATACACGAGAGGACGCATACCAACGAACGGCCTTACATTTGTCATTTATGTAATAAAGGCTGCATTTCCCGAGCAGCTTTGAACTTGCATTTGAAACATTGCAAAGGATATTGTTGAATGTTGCGTATAATTTTATTAATAAACTATGAATTATGTAGAATTGATTAGGTTTGATTTATGCTAATAACTCATGATTTACATTAATAAATTTAATGTTTTTATTCATAAATAGTTGATGTAAAGGTATTGTAGGCTTTTTTAATTATTTAAATGAACTGTCTACTATCCCTGGTGAAAAAGAAGTGTTGTCGAAGTGTGGTCGAAGTGCAACGATGTGTTCCAGATAAACGAAGTGTCGTCGAAGTGTTTCTGAGATAAACGAAGTGTCAAGTGATTGTGGATATTTAATAATAGTTTTTTTCTAACAATATTCAAAACGGTCTACAAACTGTCCGGCGCATGTTCAAGATTTAAAATTATAAAAGTAGACTTCCGAGCAAGGCGGCTCTGGCGTCACTAACGCAGCGATACGGACGCGGCGACATAGCGATAGTATTAAGCACTATGGGAACGTATGAGGCGCAATTCGAGCGCAGCGACACTGACGCTGAGCGCATCAGTGTCGCTGCGCCCGGATGGTGCCTCATAACTTTCCATAGTGCATAATACTATCACTATGTCGCCGCGTCAGTATCGCTGCGTTATTGACGCCGGAGCCGCTTTGTTCGCAAGTCTACCTTTACCGGTCTCAATATTGGGCATGCATCGGACAGTTTGCTGACCGTTTTGACTGTATTACTGTCGATTTTAATAATAATGATGGTAAAATTGATATGGTGGAACCAACTCTGCTCGGTCGTTTGTTGAACACTCCACTCATATTGAGCAGTACGACCGTCCCACAGTGAAACTTTGCTGTGTCTCAGAGGACCAGTCCAACAAGCCTGCTTCGACGACACTTTACAATAAAACTGTTCAACGATACTTCACTGATACTTCGATTGCGCGAATGACAATACTTTCCCGACACTCAGAAAATCAGTTCAGCAAAACTTCACTCTTCAAACTCCGGTGTTGCGAAAAATACATTATCTGCACTTCGTTCACACACCGACATTTCATTTTCACCAGGTCTAAGTATTTTTTAGATCATAGTTAAATATAATAAGAATATTTATAATAAAATAAAATGTTGACAAGGCTATCAAATATAAAACAGCAATTTAGAGCAGACATACTAGGTGGCGCAAAAGTCATCACCCGATGTGAATACCCTTTTCAAAATAAGGCTAACTCATTTTAATTAGCAATAAACATTGATGGTATGTTTGTGTGTTACATCTAGGTAATATTAAACAAAATATTGAATGTGATATTCACTTTGTAAACCAAATAAAATGGTACGTTTCGTATCGAAACTGTGTAACTATTACTAATTTATTTTCTTTTTAGGTTTTGCGCCGACGAGAGTAAAATTTTAAGGAAACTAATTTGCATACCATCTATGGCGAAAGTAGTACAAACTCCCGATGAAATTAAGCTCGAAGATTTGAGTGACGATGATGTCTCACTCGAGAGTAGAATGCAGAAACGCAAACCCATCAAACTGAAAATCAAAATGGAAAAGGGAAACGAACCGGGAATCGTAGTAGTAACTAGGCCGAAACGGAAAAAAGCCGTGAAAGACGAAGATTATTGTCCAGACCAGGATGAAAAAGATGAGAAAATCGAACCGGTTCACTGCGATGTTTGTGATACAACGTTTAGTAACCATTTGAGTTTTGGTTTACATTCGATAACTCACAACGATGAGAATCGATACAGTTGTCACATCTGTTCTTATAGCAGTGCTTCGAAGTACCACTTTGAAATGCATATCAAAGCTCACGAAGGCACAACGGGGTATAAATGTAAAATTTGTAATAAAGCGTTCACAGTTAGCACTCACGCAGCCGAACACAAAAATTTTCACACCGGAGAAAAACCCTTCCAATGCGAAATTTGCGGCAAATACTTCATGTTTTCTTGGTTTTTAACATCACACCGCCGATCGGCACATTGGGAAATAATGACCGGAATGCCTTTAGTAAAGTATGATTGCACCATCTGCAACAAACATTATACTTCTTCAACTGGTCTTCGAAGACATAAACTTAGCAAACACAATGATCAAGGCATAGACGCCAGTCTTCTATGCGACGTTTGCGGCAAACGTCTTTCCAACAAAGAAAAACTCAAGTTCCACAGAAGAACCCATACTGGTTACAAACCCCACAGTTGCCAAACTTGTTCAAAGAGTTTCACCAGGAAGGAGCAGCTGAAGGAGCACGAGAGGGTGCATACTGGGGAAAAGCCTTTTATTTGTAAGTTTTGTGGTAAGGGTTTTACACAAAGAAGTCCGTTGAGGATCCACGAGAGAACTCATACAGGTGAAAGGCCATATATCTGCAGATTATGTAACAAAGGATTTATTTCCAAAGGTGTTATGGACACGCATATGAAAAATTGCGATGGCGGAATTCAGTAAGCATCAGTTACGAACAAGGTAAAAACTCAAAGGTGCAAATCTTTTCTTTGTTTGTTAGATTGTAAATAATAATTAATTTTTGAAATCTAAATTTTCGTTACATGCTCCATTGTTTCTTGAGAATATTAAACTATGGGATAATACGTATTAATTTGACTAAATTATTAATTAAATGTTTCTAAAGGTCAGCAGTGGCGTAACTACGTTCGAAGGAAAAATGGTGCTCCAAGAAATACTCAAATAAGAAATTTGAGATGACGGAGGTCACTTAATGAAAAAAGAGACAGATTAGTCATTTACGGCTCATTCCTCTGCTAAAAAAATTGCTTCGATCCCAAGGCTTGCCCCCTCCCATGGCTTCAGGCCCGTGTTCCACAAAATACATGGAACACCGATAGTTACGCCACTGAAGGTCAGATAAGTATCTTATAAATGAATAATATACAAATGAAGATTAAAGGATAAGCATCTTATAAATGAATAATATACGAATGAGGATTAAAGCCTTTCAGTACAAATGAAAGTATATGCGTTTGGAATTTAATACAAAAAGACACAGAAAACAAAAGAAACACCGATTTTTATAAATGTTCTGTGACGTTGCAATTTCATCTTTGGTTAAACAGTGATTATATTTTGTTTCGTTTATTTTTCAAATAAAAAAATATTTTCCACTTGGTTGTTTCAATTCAAGACAACACGAAATATCTTTCGCTTTTATGTGCAAAATCTTCCAGTTCTTTACCTCTTCCAGAATTATAAATTATATCGAGTGTCAAGGTTTCTGATAACCTTGGCCAAAATAAAATGTTGAAACGCAACGAAGTGTCGTCGAAGTGCAACAAAGTGTTTCGGAAACAAACGAAGTGTTTCGGAAACAAACGAAGTGTTTCGGAGACAATCGAAGTGAAACGAAATGTGGTGCAACTTGCCATCTTTGGTATTAAAAACCGACTTTAGTCATTGGCAACAGAAGGTTAAGGCAACATTCGGTAACGCCCATCAACAACTAACAACTCTTTGAAGAAACATGATACGCCAATAGCAAGGAAATATTTGGTGTAATTGGCTGTTTGATCAACAAATAGCAACATATTGTCTACACTGGAGCAACATGTTCTGTTGTGCTACAACAGAGTGCACAGTGTGATTAGTGAAAAGTGTAAGAAAGTGGTCGCAGACAAGACTTTGGTCTCTCTGCTCCTAGCGATCAAGCTGTCACTAATCTATTCAGTCTAGTTACCTACTCACTAGTCTATAGTCAGTTTTAACATACGCCGTTCATATGTAATAGTAAGCATTTAACCCCTGGCATACAACGACGTCTCTAAGATGTCATGTATATGTGATAAGATCAGATGTATATGGACTCGTCAACGCGCATTTAATTTGTATGTCAAGGGGTTAACATAACACCATAATTGGAGGAATGATCAAGCATTAAAAACAAATCTTCCTTCAGTTTGCAATGCTTGTAGCTCAGATGGCAAAGCATTTTAGGAGCCAATAGCAAGGAAATGTTTGTTGAAATTGGCGGTTTAGTCAACAAATAACAACCTGTAGTCTATACAGGACATCGGAAGTGTTTAACATGAGGAGAGGAATGCATCAAGGTTGTATACTGTCGGCCTTCCTTTTCAACGTATCCTCAGAACATCTATCTAAAGAAGAATTGGACGACATAGAGGATGGAGTTGTAATAAAGAGAGAAATAATAAATAACCTAAGATATGCTGACGATACCGTCCTTATAGCAGATACTGCTGAAGGACTTTAGAGACTTATAAACCGTGTAGAGACTGCATGCAACAGATATGGTATGAAGATAAACTGTAAGAAGACTCACATATTAATTATCAGTAAAAACGTCATCGGCAACCTACAGTTCACCGCTAACAATGTAGCTCTCACAATAGCCGAGACGGTTACATACCTGGGCTGCACCTTGAATGAGGACTAGGATCACTCTCGAGAAACAAGATGCCGAATCGAAAAAGCAAGAGGTACATTTGACAAGATGCGTAACATCTGTGCAACCTATCGCTCAACATCCATACCAGAATAAGAATTTTAAAATGAATGTTCTCTCGACCCTCCTATATGGGGCAGAAGCATGGAACCTTACCGATATCTCATGTAGGCGCATAGATGCATTGGAGATGTGGTGTTCTCGCCGCATACTCAGAACTCATGGACACAACACGTGCCAAACGACATGGTACTGCAACGCATCGGTGGACAACTGGAATACCTACCAAACGTCAAGCGCAGAAAATTGGAATACTTCGGACATATCATAAGAGGAGAAAAATACCACCTTTTTCAACTCATACTACAGGGGAAAATGGAGGGTCGGAGGTCAGCAAGAGGCAGACGAATATCGTGGCTGCGAAATTTACGAACATGGACCAGAATGACATCAACAGCTCTATTCAGATCGACAGTGAATAGAGTGATTTGGACCAACGCGATAGCCAACATCTATAGAGGATAGCCACTATTTTGCGCCCGAACTTAATTTTACAAACTGAAAAACCATTTCTTACAATCAACGAAATTTATCAACCGAAACAATCGGAAACAACTTTTCCAAGAAACATGGACCACCGCAAAATGTCTCTCGTGCTTGGTTCTTGTAACTGGATGTTTAAAACATCGATCGACAAATATCAACTAATAGAAACATTTTGTATTTGCTGAAACAACATAGTTGCAACAAGCCTTCAGCGATTAGACTGGCAGCTTTTTTGAAACATGGAATGCCGACAGGAACAAAACTTTTTGTTCCTTGTTTCAACTAGACGTTAAATGATTTATTGTAACTTGACGATTATGCGATAAATATTCTCTCCACTGGAACAGCATAAGCAGAGAACGTTTTCTTCGAGATGCAGCTTTAGAATTGTGGGAAGAAATTGATCAACAAGCTTTATCAAGGTACCCCTTAAAAACCTCCGTAACTCGGAAGAATTGTGAAAATCTGCTTACTTGATCACGTGAAAATGTAAATCAGGACATGCAAGAAGAGATGGAGAAAAATTAGCAGCAAGCAATTACCACGGTCTTGATAAAATGATTTGGCAATAACTGCCCTGGTGAGAATTAAATGCCCTCGAAGATTCTGAACGGAGTGTCGGTAATGCGTCAACGAAGTGTAGTCAAAGTGTCAGGAAAGTGAACAGTGAAGTTCAAGCTCAGTGAAGCTTTACCGAAGCTCAGTGAAGTTTCGACGACACTTCATTGCACTTCGACGACATCTCGTTGCAGTTCGTCGACACTTCGTCTCGGAAACACTTCATTTCCACTTCGACGACACTTAGTTCTTTCTCAGTTCATTTTCATTAGGGAGGGATTATACAGATGATGTAGAAGAAGTGTACCATGGATAATAAATAGTCGAAGTCTTAAGGGGTTCTCACATGATCAACAAAATTGCTTCAGTATTTTTTAAAGAAAAAAGTAATTAAGATGCTCATCATACGCTCATATTGCTTCAATATTTGGTTTTTGGTAAAGATTGTTTCCACAAGTAGCCACTGCAAGTGATACTAGGTTAAATGATGAAAATATTATCAATATATCCCTTTCACAGACAATAAATATAGACACTGCTTCAATAAAAATCAAGTCTCAATTTTGAGTCAATCTTGAGACAACACAATGCCCCTCAGACGATAAATAAATTGACAGAAATAGTGTGAGGGGCCCTTCATAGGTCCATGAAGCAGGCATAGTTTATGTTGTTTAGCAAAATAGTTAGTGATATATTGTTCTGTAAATGAATGTTAATGTTATAAAAAAAGCTTATATACTGTATTTTTATCTGATTAGCAGAAAGATTAATAAACCTAATAATTTGGAAATAATATACTATTACATATTTGCATGCAAATGTAGACCAAATTTTTGATAATCTGATGTTTGTACCTAACCTAAAAAAAACCTAACCTAACCTTTTTAAATTCTCGAGCTAATGTGCGTGACTCGTGACCAATTGACAACTTACTTAACTTAGTTGCAAAATATACTATAAGTCTGTTTTAAGTTAACCTATTTCAAACTATTTCATATTCCTAAAACAAAAACCTTTAAAAATTTACATTCATTCATTCCAGTAAGTATTGAAACTTATTAGTTAAAAAGAAACTTCCGACTTTTATTTGTATTAACATCAATATTTTTTAGGTATGATCCAGACGATTTAGTACCAATAATCACCATAAAAGAAGAGAAGCCGAAAAGGAAAGCCAAATCGAAAACGAGAAGGAAACGCAGCGACAAGAATCTCACGTGTGATGTTTGCTGCAAAGAATTTCGCACGCAAAAGCATTTAAACGATCACTTGGAGAGTCACAACACGTACAACTGTAAAACTTGCGATAAATCCTTCAAGAAAGTCTTGGATTACACGTTGCATCTGAGGACTCATTCCGAAGACGGTTTCTTTCGCTGTATAAATTGCGAATTCAAGACGAAAAACGAAATTGATATAAAAACGCATTTGAGTGAGGAGCACTTGAAGGTTCCGAAATACATTTGCTTCATTTGCAAGAAAGGTTTTAACGTTCACAGTTGGTATGTAGAGCACGCTAATTTCCACACCGGCAACAAACCCTTCGAGTGCGAATTTTGCGATAAGAAGTTTTTGTATTCTCGTTACCTAACTAACCACAGAACTAGCGTGCACAGTCAGGAATGCACCGGAGTTGCAGCGATCCACGAATGTTCTATATGCAAGAAAACCTACCAACACAGAAACAGTTTGAAAGTCCACATGAATTCCCACACCGGCAACGTCTCCATTTGCGACATTTGCGGAAAGCAACTTTCCAGCAAAGAAAAGTTAAAATTTCATTTACGCATACACACAGGGTACAAACCGTTCAAGTGTTCATATTGTGATAAATCGTTCACGAAGAAAACCATAATGATTGAGCACGAGAGGATTCATACCGGCGAGAAACCCTACAGCTGCAGCTTCTGCGAGAAGAAGTTTTCACAGAGGACCAGTTTGGTTATTCACATGAGGAACCACACCGGGGAGAAACCGTACGTTTGTCACATTTGCAATAAAGGTTTCGCTGCCAAAGCTATGCTAAATATGCATTTTAAATCTTGCAAAGGAGTTTAAATTTAAGCTAAATTATCTTTTTGGTTTGATTAGGTATTATAAGTTGGTATAACGTGTGTAACACATGTTTTAGGACAAGTTGTAGTACGTTAAGTTTTTTTCAGGAAATCTTAACTCGAACAACACAAAAAAAATTTGTCATCAAATTTGTTGGTTTTTAACAAAAGTCGCATTTAAACGATCAAGTTTAGTTGAGAGCATTTCCGATGAATTTTCTGACGAAGATTTCTAGAAACAACATTTCTTGAAGAAACATTCCGCGATTATATTTTATAAGTATTGATAAAACGTTGATACGAGTTAATTAATGTTTGGAACATCTATAATTGGGCCGGTGGTAGGAAGGTGGTAGGAAGAGGTATTTTAATATACTTTCAAGTCCTTTATTGACTGCATTTCTACTTACATTTTTACTTACCGAATAGATTATTTTCAAACAGAAATACTTGTATTATTATACAGTTTGAGTTAAGAAACATGCGCTAGTTACGTTTTTCAAACACGTGCGGACAACTAAACACCGCGCGCTCGGAATAATGTGGGGATATGCGCAGAACAATTCTAAACTCGTCGAGACAACGATTCCATGAAATAGTTACAACGATTCCATGAAAATTATTCAAAAGAATTTTGTTGAAAACAAATATGTTGTGAAAAATGTACAAATGGTAATGGTAAGAATGATTGAGTGATTGGTTATTTTTATCTTCTTGATATCAATTCCTAGAAACTACCACAATTTTTGTACCAAATTCCTGTCTTCTTCCAATCCGGATTTGGAGTTAAGAACAATCGATTAGTTTTGTTTTTTGATGTTCTTTTGCTTAACATCTTCTTCAGTAGACTTGTCTTGACATTCTCTATTCGATGTTAACCACTTAGATGAGGGGGTATATTTTTCTCCGCCCTGTGTAGATTTGCAGAATATGTTGTTGTATTCAATAATCAGAAGGTTGCTTCGTTGGCACGCCATGCGAGCTCGACGGTAGAAATCTGGTACAACTTTTTTGGTAACCCGTCCGATGACTTTTCGTCATAGTTTACTACCATATATTGCTGATCATATCTTTAGTTGTCAGAGCTGCAGAACTGGATTGTCTTTTCTCTAGTCGCGTTTGTAGCTCAAGCATAAAACAACAAGCTGCAAGTTTTGTAAGGAACTTCCTCACAAAAACCTATGCATGCTTCAGTATATTCACAGATTAAGATATTACACAACATTATATAACAGACAATTGAAAACTACAACTATGAAGAAAAATGTCTTTGATGAAAACTGAATGATGAATTTAATGTAAAAGGAAATGTCAATGTAAAAGGAAATCACTCTATGGAAATGGAATGGAAACAAGTATCAAATAAACTCTGGAATGGAAAAAAAATCATATAACAACAATCAGCAAGTTTTTGAGGAACTTGGAACTTCATCACAAATACCTGGAAGCTTGGAGCATCCATATTGAGCACCAAGCAAACATACGTAATAACTGCGAATGTCTTGTTATTGAAACAATTACTTGAATCTTGAAACAATCAGTTGTGCAACGAAGAAGAGGTACTTTTTTCTGCAAAGAATTTGATTTAGTAATATGTATATACACTATGATTTTCTACTCGAATGCAGCTTAAGCTCTGTTACAAAATTTTGAACATTTTGGGCTTTCAGTCGTGCATCAGTTAATGTGTCTTGTTTGAGGAATACAGATTGTTATATTTTGAGTATATTTCTACTCACAAGTTAAATTTGATCTTCAGCCATAATGTACATCAATGAATGTCGTTTAAGTTCTGGCACCGAATTTTCTACATTTTGGGCTTCCCATTCCATAGTTCTTATAATAATTTGTCTAGCGAGTTACATTTCATCATCAGTCATAATGTTCATCAAGCAGTTTTGTAAGATGGTCGATGTTGAGACAAATCTGGAAAAAAAATTGCAAATGATCTGATAACGTTTGCTTCTGATATCTCGTACATGTCTAAATTTCTTCAAAAATTTCTTCTTCTTTCTCAAAAATTTCTTCTTCTAAAGTTCTTCAAAGTTCATGCTTGAAAAGTTAAAGTTCTAAACTCACAAAAAACTGTTTGCAATTCACTCTGCAATTTCAAAAGGGTTTCATTGAAGCGGTGAAGCAGTAAATGCAAAGCTTCATATTATTCGTGGTTTTGCAAAATCTTGTCAATGCGCATCGTAATAATAATGAAATTATTTTTTTGTACGACTTCGGTTTTTAGAATTATGCCCCCTTGAGAATTACAATTGTACCATAAAATGACCCATCGAAAATATTTTCGGACTTTATCAAACTAAAAACCCAAAAATGATTATACATTTTATAAAATCAAAGTAAATTCTGTCCTTGTAGACAGAACTTGTGCAATTGCTGAATGAATAAAATTAGTATTCTAATAATGGAAATAAAGTTACTATACTTCCGGTTCATTGAACTTTAACCGCAACGTTTCACCGCGGAATCTTCACCGTAGGAAATTTCGCGGCAGGAACTTTCACCGCTGAGCAGTTTCACCGCCCACGTTTCTCCGTTCGGCAATTTCACCGCATCCAATTCAAAAAATACATAAACAAAAATATAGGAAAATAAATTGATAGAGGTGAAACTGTTCAGCGGTGAAAGTTCCTATGGTGAAGATTCCGCAGTGAACGTACCGGATACCTTTACTTCCAATAAGTCTTACGTCACTGCACAACAACCAGAAGAATTTCCCAATGTTGGCATTGTGTATAAATCTGTGAGTTTTCAATGCATGAATTTTCAATATATGTTTACGTCTACGTTCGTTCGTGTATCTTCCAAACATATTTTAAATTAATTTAATTATGTTGCATGTAATTTTTATATGTACATATATGCACTATTGCAATAATTCTAGGTGGTTCAAAAAATGTCCCACCATTATAATGCTTACACCATATTTAAAATGACCAACCATTTACGCATTACAAAGGTGAGCACTTTTAATACCGCCTTGCCGCAAAGAGTTTAAACAACTTTATGTACACCAACTTTGTCTTAAAACTTGTGTTGCATACACAAGTTAATTTTATTATTAAGTTAAGTTCAGACTTGAATTTGTTTGTTACATTTTTATTAATTGTATTCATACTATGTGAACTTTGTGATTGCAGTACCAAAATCAATTAATTTTAACCAATTTCTGCTTGTTAGAACAGGTTATATTCCTTTTTGGGGTTGTTGCTGGGAATTATTTATAATTACGCAGAATATTTCATGATTTCAAAATAGAATTCAAGCAAATTTTGAATTGTTTATTATACAGGGTGTATGGTAAATAGACTACAGAGCTTAAATTAAAGACTAACTGTTTCATGTTTTGTTTAAACGTAAGGTTTCGCCAAAAATTCGACACAAATGCTGCGAATTATTTCAAGAAAAAAAAATCCAAATTAAATAAATAAAATTATTGCAAATTTGCGAATATACCAATTGCATGAACATTTTTAAAATTCGAGGTTATAACTGTGGTTGGTTTATTCATGAAGTTAATGATCGCTGTTGGCTCGTATTGATACATTTTCTGTAAATTTCCTTTGTAATAAGCTAAAATCTTGTCGAGTAATGGCAGTAGCAAAAATAATATTTAGTACTTTTGTTTCTGTTGTCACCCACAGTAACATTTAATGAAGACACAAAATGTTTACAAAGAGCTAGTTTTGTTTGAGTTCCAAAAACTAATTTGTGCCAATATTTGTAAACCATGAACGGTGATCATTTTGAGCTGTTATTACACTGATCAATAATTCTACGAACATGTAAATTTTTCTGCAGTTATTGTCGATTTAGTTTTCGTCTTGTGTGTGATTGTGAAATTTTACTACTTTACCAAACATCCTGTAGATCACAAACTATTCGAATTTGTGGAAACTCATACCTTATGAATATTTCAAACTATAATTAAGTTATTAATAACGAAAAAATGTTCTATATATTAATTTAATAAACATCACAATCAAATAATTTCTCCTTAACAGATCCTATAAATAAATTCCGTTTTTTTGCAACTGGTGCCTACAATTTTTGCAAAACGAAACATTTTTATTGGCACATTCTTGTTGCCTCTGGTGCCGCATCTGGTACGTTCCCGTATTATACCGTACCGTACTAGATCGTATAATTCCGAACAGTACCGTCTCGTGCCGTGTCGTCCCGTAGTGTGTCGTACCGTACCGCGCCGTAAAAAAACGTCTTTTCTGTCAGAAGAAGGATACCGTGTCGGGTAAGCGTACTGTGCATTTAACATTTTTGTTGGTGGAATGTTCTCTTGTCCGCTCTTTTGTCTGTTCATTATCCGTTCTTTTGTCTTTTTTCTTGTCCGTTCTATTGTACGTTCTCTTGACCGCTCTACTATCCGTTCTTTTGTCTATTCTCTCATCCTTTCTCTTGTCCGTTCTTTTGTGTGTTCTCTTGTCGCACTCTAGACAGTTTTATTGTGTGTTCTTTTGTCCTAACAAAGGGTGTTTAATCCAACCGTACAATCCCATCCCGTCCTGGTGCTATGCTATCCCATCTCGTCCTGGAACCGTAGTCTCCGTCTAATCTCAGGTCCGTATAATAGTAACTCAAAAATCTTTATGCTAGTACTAGTCTAGACAGATAAAATTAAATATACAAAACTGTCCTCCTCCGCCTGGCAATCGATTGCGCCTGGCAATCTGGAGACCCGGGTTCGATTCCCGTTCGAGAAGGCAACAACTAAGACGGTTTTCACTCACCGTAATAGGTGTTTAGTGACAGCTTCCCCGAAACCTGTCTAAAAAAAGACAGTCAAAACTAGACACACTAGACTAGACGGACAAGACTAGACACACAAGACAAAATTAGACAGATACGATTAGATAAAAAGGAATAGTACCTAATTGAGGTACTATCCTAAAGACTTACGGTACTATTATTATAATTATTATATTATAATTATTTATAATTATTATATTATAAATTCTTGGTGTTAGATTAGACTAACCGTACCGTATCATACCGTGCCGTCCCAGTACTATTCAGTGTCATAAAATGTCATTTCCATTAGAAAAACGTCTAACCTAACCCTAGGTCCTTATAAAGGTACCTCAAGTCATTATGATAGCACCCTAAGTCATTGGAATAGTTATCAACTAATTTTGACTGAATCGTGAAAACTAGAAGTCTCTGTGATAACCCGTTTAAAAGTTATAACATCGTGAAATCTACAGAAAATTATTTGACTTAAATCGTTATTTATCGGAAGTTGCAAGGAAATTACTGATACGATATAGGCCCATTCTCATATACGCGACACTGGGCTACGCGACATCGCTTGTCAAATGATGATTAAATTGTTTTAAATGGGCACGTTCTCACTACGCGATAGCTACTAATATTATTTGACAGGCGATGTACAACGTCGCGTCGCTGAGTGTCGCGCATATGGGAATCGACCTTTAAGCTTGAGGCTTGAAGTAGAGATTGTGCATTGGTTCAATTGAACGGGTCTTTAATAATGAAGGTCTTTTCCGTTTCTGATTTTAATGAACCATTCGTTGAAAATAAGGTTCTCGTGCTCACCATGTTCACCAACATTAACGATGTGTGTAGCTTTTTCTTGTGGCTTATTGGTGGTAGCTATAATTGTTAAATAAACGAATTCTTCTTTACCGAAGGTCCAGGAATACTGCACCAAATCGCTTCCTATCTCCAAATAAATATTTCTATTACATATTGTTATTATTCATTGAACTCATTATAAACATCCTGAACTTATTGATTTCATTGTGAAAATTAGTGTTAAAATAAGTGGCATGAGTGAGGAAAGTTAGTGAGAACTATTTTCAAGATATTCGAACCACCTCATAGCTTTTAGGTAAGTGAAGCTTGATTAATTTTTGGCTTTACTGGAGCTTGAAGTAGTGATTGTGAACTGGTTCAATTGAACGGGTCTGTGAGAATGAAGGTCTTCGCAGATTCTGATTTTAATGAACTATTCGTTTTCTCGTGCTGGCAGTGATTCATCCACATCAACGATGTGCGTAGGAAGGTCTTCTCGCTTAATAATTGTAATTGTGTTAAATAAACGATTTCTTCTGGAGCATCTTCTTTACCGAAGGTTCAAGAATACTTCACCAAATCTCTTCCTATCTCCGACTGAATGGAATAATAAACACTCGTCCCGGCCCAGTTTCGGATATTACCTGCTCTGATGAAAATGAAGTGTCGTCGAAGTGCAATGAAATGTTTCCGAGACAAACGAAGTGTCGTCAAAGTGCAAAGAAGTATTCCCGAGACACACGTATTCTCGAACGGCACAAGTGTCTACACTTCTTCGACATTTCGACGACACATCACTATAAAACGGTTTTTTTCGCTGATACCTAGATTATGCGAATGTCAATACTGCACAGAAAATCACTTCAGCAAAATTTCAGTGTTCCAAAAGACACTTCCCTGACAGTTTGACAAAACTTCGTTGATGTATTACCGATACTGCGTTTGCACACTTCGACGACATCTCATTCTCACCATAACAGCAACCTTCTACTAATATGTCTTTCACTTTTAATCCATTTTTGTGTAATATAAGTACTACAACATATTAAAATTTGTGAACATTTGTTTTTTTTTTAAATTCAAATACTTTAAAATTCGGACATGTGCAATGCTTTAATATAATTATAACTTTTTTTTAGATCTTGCGATGAGGATACCAAAGCTTTGATAAAACCAATTTATGATCCGGCAGTGTCGATAGAAACACAGATTCACACCGATATCAAAATTGAAGAATTAAGCGACGACGAGCTCCCACTTGAAACAAGAAAGCATAAACTGGAACCGGTAAAAGTGATTAAAGTTGAAAAAGAAAACGACAATGTTGACGTTGAAGATTCTTGTCCGGATGAAGACGAAGATTATTGTCCAGGAGGAGAATCTGTTGTTGTTAGACGCAAACATAGAACACATAATTATCGAAATATAGACGCTGGTGTTTTGTGCGATATTTGTGGTAAACGTCTTTCCAGCAGCGAAAAGCTGAAGTTCCACAGGAGAGTCCACACGGGTTATAAACCACACGCTTGCAAAACGTGCTCGAAGAGTTTCAGTAGGAAAGATAACTTGAAAGAACACGAAAGGGTACACACCGGTGAAAAACCTTACGTTTGTAAATTTTGTGGTAAACGTTTCAGCCAAAGAAGCCCGTTGAGGATTCACGAACGAACGCACACGGGCGAGAAACCGTACGTCTGCCGATTATGCAACAAAGGGTATTTTTCGAAAGGTGCAATGGACACACACTTGAAATTTTGTAATGGCGGAATGTAGCACAAATTATTGGTGCTAATTTAGCGTATGCTAAGTTAAGACGAGGTTTCATTAAACTAAACGGAAATTTGAATCTTGAATATTCAGAATTAAAAAAAATGTCTATATGTACCTTAATTAATTTGGTCTAGGTGTCGGCCGGCTCAAGTGAGAAGAGCTAAGTTAACAAGGAAACGAGACAACAAAAGTATCAGTTAGCTTATATATTTATTTATATACAGGGTGGTTTTTAATATGTTTCATTTAAGAAGTTGCAGTTTAACTACAAATAAAGAGGTAAGAAAGTTTTGAACATTTTTTTTTCATATTTTCTAAAAACTCGCTGATTTTTTCTGAGACACTTAAGACCTATTTTGAATAAATATTTTGTTTAGCTTGTCTCAATTAACCTTTTTGTTCCGAGTGGTCTCTCTCGCCTTAGTAATATATCATATACCACTCAGGTTTATGTCTTATTTTGTAGGTAATTTAGTTTAGGCACTTTATTAATTCATTTAAATATTGTTAATATTTTCGGAGAGAAAAGAAATTTACAAGATTCTTACGCATGCGTCATAATCGAATTGAAACGTCGATTGTTACCTAAGCATTAATACTAAATATATGCTATTTTAAAGTTAATTTAATTTAGTTTGTGGGTTCTGTTAATTAATTACAAAATTTCCTATATTTCGAAAATATTGCAATTTTTTTAAATTAGTTTTCTTTACCTGCATTTCTGTTAATTCCAATTTAACGTGTAATATCTCATTTTGTAGATAATCTAGTTTTAAGAAATAATAATTACCTTCATTTATTGTTAATTTACGAATTATATGGCTAATTTTTAGTAACATTATTTTTTGTATTTGGCGTTTTAATTTTATGAGAAATAAACTCGTTAAACTGATTTAGTAATATCCCAATTTAAACTATTTTTACTCGTTTTTATTGATATTTTACGTAAGAATATTTCGGATTTTATAGTCTGCTTGGTCTATTTATTCTTGTCTGTGGTCTTTTCTGTCTAGTGTTGTCTGTCTAGTGGCTTTGTCTGCCTGCCCTTATCACTCTTGATGTAAGCAATGCTTTCAATTTAGCTGCCTGGCAAAACATTCTTCAACAGCTCTCATCAAGAGATATCTTACCATACCTGCTACGTCTGGTACGAAGTTACCTACGTAATAGGAAAGTTGTTCTCTAATAAAACAACAAATTAGTGGAGCGTGATGTGTGTAGTGGGATGCCACAGGGCTCTGTTTTGGGACCGACACTATGGAATGCCACAGGGCTCTGTTTTGGGACCGACACTATGGAATGCCATTTACGACGGAGTGCTCAGACTAAAGCTACTGGAGGGTGTGGACATCGTGGGCTTCGCTGATGACTTGGCACTTGTAGTGTCGGGGAAGACTGAAATGGAAACGAGATGTCGAGAGCAAAAAAAAATGAACAGTTGGACAAATGGACGGAACTCAAGAAACTGAAGCTGGCACCAGAAAAGATAGAAGCAGTATTGCTAACTGGACTAAGAAAAACGAAATAACCCTAAAAAAAATAACCCTAAAGGAATTGCTAAAATATCTAGGTGTAACCTTTGATAAGAGAAGAAAAAACCTATCCTTTAATCGCCATATCACCACGGTGGCAGCCAAAGCACTGAAAACTGCAGCTGGGTTAGATATACTAATGCCCAACGTATGAGGACCCCGCAGTAGTAAGCAAAAACTCCTTTGCTCGGTGGTTCACTCCACAATGCTCTACGCAGCACCGATTTGGGCAAATGCTTTGAGCAAACAGGTGATTAGACAAAACTTGGTAACCATTCAAAGGAAAATGGCGCTAAGAGTAAGAGCTGCGCTTACCGGACTGTCTCTAGGGATGCTGCCCTACTGTTAGCCGGCTACCACCTATCGAACTTATGGTAGAAGAGAGGGTATAAGTATAAAATGGCAGATCAAATGGCAGTGGCACACAGGACGACAAAAAGGCGAAGCGAAGGCCCGAATGTACCAGGCCTGGCAAAACCAGTGGAGTCTATCCACTAAGGAACATTGGACCAGAATCCTAATCCCTGATGTAAAGCGTTGGGCAACTAGAAAACACGGCGAAACAATTTTTTACGTCACCCAAGTTTTGTGCTGACATAGCTGTTTCAGGAACTTTCTCCATAGCATCGGTAGGGTCACAGACTCCCTCTTTATTTACTGTGGACTCACTGACAGCGCGCCGCATACCAGTTTTGAGTGTGACAGGTGGATACCCAACAGGGATAAATGGAAAAATAAGACCGGACAAACACTAGACGCATCAACTATGGTTGAACAAATGATCTAGTCGGAGAACTTATGGGCAGATACATCAAGCATAATCCAAGACAATAAAAATGCTAGACGAGCGGAAAGGGAAAGAAGCCAAAAGGATAAAAAATGTTAGTACCTGTACCCTAATTACGGTAAGTTGGAGGGCGACACTATGCAGCAACATCTTGAAAGTTATGCGAAAAGCGGTCCCAAGATGCTTGTAATATTCTAGAGGGTCCACTTGCCAAATTAACCGTGAGGTGCTTACTACGTCCCCAACCCCAAAAAAAGTCTTGTCTGTCTGGTTATGTCTGTCTAGTCTTTTCTGTCTAGTCTAGTCTCTCTCGTCTGTCGAGATTAATGAAACACAACAAAATATGCAGGTTCAGAGAGGTCCAAAAATGCAAGGCTGGAAGATGAAAGCCAGCAGTTGGTCCAAGATACTAACAATTCTAGAGAAGGAACCTGATCAAAACAATGAAACAGCACAAGTACATCCCCAACTGGCTAATAGCGCAACAGAACTCGCCGAATATATTCTCAAATTGTGCGATAAATGTTTTCCAAAACGACGTCGACCAAATCACAGTCACCAACATGTATACTGGTGGAAAACAACAATAGCTGCAAAAAGAGCCAAATGTATCAAGAAGCGAAGGGTACTGGCGAGGGTAAATAAAACAAACTCAACCGATGCGCAGAAACTACCGGCGAGAACTGAATATCACAACCCAGAAAGATATTTGAAGACTCTTATAAATACTCGAAAGAAAGAACTGTGGAAGGATCTCTTCAATCAGCTAGATGAGGATATATGAGGCCATGGTTTTAAGATGATATTGGGCAAACTACAACTCGGGCCAAAAATCAGACTGAGCGAGGAAAACATAATAAAGCAGGTGAAAAAACTGTCCCCAATAAGACCAAATATCAATTGGAAGGTCCCCGAACAGTGTCGGATTTAGGACACTTGGGGCTCCGGGCGCAGAAAAAATATTGGACCCCCCAATAAAACGAGAGAAACAAGGAAAATACGTGTTAACCATATTATTTAATAAATAAAAAATATTAAGTACTGCTAAAGTTTTATTTCCAATAATATTTGAATATAATATATGTGTATTAATAGCATAATATTCAAGTTTTGAACTGATAGTTTTTGAATTTCTTAACTCTTATAATAATTATAACTCTTATAATAATTTTTAATTCTCTTTAAACAAGAAAATGATCGTTCCCCCGAATTTGTTTGAAATTAGTAACAAATTTTTTTAAATAATTTCCACATTTGGGAAAGTTTTCATATCTAATGCCTTATAATATATTATCAATTGATTGTGTGTCTTCATCTAAAAATATTAAAAACTGTTCCAACTTTTTTTAAATTACTTGAATCAATGTCATTTTTGTACATTTCTATTAAATTATTAACGCATTTTTCATTTCTCCTACACACAAGTTTAACACGAAAAAAACTAAATTACTGTTTACATAATAATTAACATTTTCATCGATATATCCACGTCTGTTCAGTTCTGCTATTAAATGATCGCATATAACGTAGAGTACGTAATGTAAAAAAAATCTTTTCTTGTGACTTCTTCAAATGATTTATTTGTAAGTTCTTTAACTTCCGATTCTATTTCTATAAAATTATGTCTGATTTTTTCATTAATAAAAATTTCTAGACTTTTTCATTATTAAAAAGTCTAGAAATTTTAATAATAGGGATACGCATACGCACCTTTAATAATAGGGAATATGCATGAAATTTAAAATTGGTTAAAATATTTTTTTTCCGAATCTTTTTGGTTAAAACACAATTGGTTAAAACGAAATTGACGTAACATCCCATATAAACAAGTCCGTATTTTTTACATTTGTATGTCATTGCGGTCTTTTGGTTAGAAAATAAACGTCAAGTTAAAAATTACAGCTGTAGTAAACAATGGACAGTGATCTTTGACGTCATCAACAGACCGCGCGAAAATTGCGGCGTTTAAACAGCTCAAAATTTTTCTCAATTTTAATTTTTTTTTAAACAATTAGTTACAGCATTTTTAAGCAGTATTTATATTTTTTACTATGTTATAACGGTGTAAACAGTGAATTAAAAATATTTAAAAAAACATGCATATTCCCTATTGTGCAGTAAATAGATTGTAAAGATTTACTTATTTTATTCTATAGGGCTGTCATAACAGTTATTTCATAATCATTAATTTTTTAAGTAATGATTTTGCTTCAATAAGCACCTTTTTTTTCTTTTGTGGAGTTGCAAATTTCATCTAATGCCTCTTTAATATTTTTGTAGAAACACATTTTAACGCTGAAACTGCATAAGCCCGGACAGACCATCTTATATCTGACAGTTTAAACAAATTAAAACAAATTTTGCACGAATAAAAAATATCTGGACCCATTACTACAACACTCTGCAGCAACATTACCAACTAAATTAAGTGAATGACTAGAGCACGGAATAAACGTTGCTGATCGAGCATGTAGTCTTATTCTTGTTTGCAGACCATTGTACTTGCCCGATATATTTGCTGCATTGTCGTACGATTTTTATTTTTTATTTACCAAAGTGACCACTCAAAACGGAAGGACAGAAGGACCGCCAGCGATGGCATTACTGCCTCTGCCCAGCCTTCGAATAAAAATACAACAGTATTTACACGAAAGTAAAAAAAAGTAAAGCAAAATATGCTATACAATAGCATTTACAATTGCAACAATTACAATACAAGTAATAAAAAAAAACAAAAACAGAGACAAACAAAAAAAAAACAAGAAAAAACCCTACCGCCCTTGTTTCCACACAGGCAACTCCTTAGCCCGCATGACTGTGGCCGCGAATCGGCTTAAGGCCGCCCACACGTCCCGCCCCACCTCACCGGCGAGGCCACCCGCCACGGCTTCGACCGTAACTTCCCGTTCCAGGGCCGACGCCAGGGCCTGTCGCTCCTTCTCCCAACGCGGACACGCCACGAGAGTGTGCTCCGCGTCGTCGCGCACGCCCTCTCCACAGGATATGCACCTGTCGTCTGGGGCTTTCCCAATCCTATGGAGATACGCTCGGAAGGACCCGTGTCCGGTAAGAAGCTGGGTGAGAAAGTACGAACCCGCCTCATCCAGCCCTCGCCCCATCCACCGAATTAAATCAGGGATGAGACGACGAGTCCACGCGCCACGTGACCACCTCTCCTGCCAGCAGGCAAGTAGTTGCTCCCGAGCAGCTCTCCTTGCCTCCCCGCGGTTCCCACCAGAAGTTCTTGCGTCCCTCACCGACGCGCGCTCCATAACAAGGAGGTCCGCGGGAGGAATCCGCGATATGACCTCCACGGCGTCACTGCTAACAGTGCGGTAAGCCCGGGCGACCCTGATGGCCACCGGGCGCAGTGCCCGTCGCAAACGCTCCCTGTTACGAGCGTTACCCCTCACCGCCGTTGCCCACACCGGTGCCGCGTATAGGAGTCTACTAGTGGCCACACTGGCCATAAGCCTCCTCCTACCCTCACCAGGCCCGGAGGCCCTCGGCATGAGACGCGTCACCTGTTGTGACGCGCGTGCCGCGTTGCCGGCGGCATGGCACACGTGTAATCCCCACTGACCCGCCTGGAGGATCACACCGAGGTACCGAATCGACCGTTCGACCGGTATCTTCTCCCAAAATTTCGATCTCCAGAATGCCTCTGCCTGACCTTCTAGTGGAGAGCAGGGCCGCCTGTGTTTTAGAGGCGGCGAGCTGAAGGCCCGCCGTCTCCATCCACTCCCAAACGAGTTCCCCCGCGCGCGTGACCCTGAGACGCAGCATATCCCAGCACCTGTCTGTGAAGACGAGTGCCAGGTCGTCTGCATATGCCACAATACCCACCCCTGTAGGCAGTAACCGTCTCAGCGTCCGCAGAAGGCCGTCATAGGCGACATTCCACAAGAATGGTCCTAGAACCGATCCCTGCGGAACCCCGGCAGACAACCCCCGCTCACGCCAGTCCTCCCCCTCGCGGTAACTGATCTTTCTGTCGCGCAGGTAATCGGCAGTAAGCCTCAGCAACGTCTCCGGTAGTTTCCAACGGGCTAGGGCCTCAATAACGAACCACCATTGTACCGTGTTGAAGGCATTGGCGACGTCAAAGCTGACGACCACACAATGCCCCCTGGTGCGGTACGGTCCGCTGTTGGCCCCCTCCGCGACACGAAGGACAGCCCGAATGGCATCCTCCGTCCCAACCCCTTTACGGAAGCCGAACTGTTCCGGAGCGAGTCCACCCCCTTGCTCTATAACGGCTTGTAACCGCCATAGGAGCAACCTTTCCAGAACTTTTGCCCCACCGTCCAGCAAACAGATCGGTCTGTACGCACCAGGCGTCGAGGGATCCTTACCCGGCTTTGGAATAAGGGCCAAAATGGCCTTTTTCCAACACCTGGGAAACACTCCCTCTTCCAGACATCTGTTGCAGACGTCGGCAAGTCCTTCGAGGTCCCCCCCTGCTGCCAGCCGGAACAGCTCGTTAGGCAGCCCGTCTGGGCCGGGTGCCTTTTTCGCGGGTAGTGAGGCTACCGCTCTGCGGACTTCATCCACGGTGAAGGAGTCCACCGCAACGTACCGCCCCACGACAGCGCGTCCCACCCCCCTCGCCGTGGCGGGGAAAAGGTGCTCAACCACAGCTTTGGTTCCACCCAACACGCACGCGTCAGGACCCTTCCCTCGGTGCCCGAACCGACCGGTGACTATGCGGTTGTCGTACGATTGTCCACGACAATATTTTATAGCTACGGGAAAATTTTGCAAGCTAGATAAAACTGTCTCTTCTAGATACTTCGCATCATGTCTTTCTATAGGGAAGAGCTTTTAAAATCTTTCCTTAATACCCCCATTTTCTGATAAATAGCGCACTTCGAAGGTAAGTTGATCCACATGCACAACATCGGGTGTAGAATCTAAAATGATACTATAATATTTTGCGTATTTTATTTCCTCCGCAATGTGTGACATAAGAGAATCGGCAATTATTTTCAAAAGTTGATAACACGTGTGATGCGATATGTAATTTACATGTCTTCTACCTTGATTACCATACTTTTGTAAGTGCAACTTTAAAAAATCGTCATATTCGCTCAAATACTCTAAACTAGTCAAATAATTGCCCTTTCTCGAAGATGTTGCACTTTCATTCCCACACAGCACAGGATATTTCAAGGATATCCTGATTATATCCCAAATTGCCTAAAGATATCCAGTATATCCTATGGACATCTATGGATATCCCGTTGGACATTTTAATTTCAGGATATCCCAGAGAGATCACGGGATATCTTATGACATTTTTGTATATCCTAGGGATATCTGAAGTAGGATATTTGAAATTAAATCAAAATTTCCGTATTGCAAAGGAGGAAAAGGGACAATTTTGAATTGGTTCTTGGGAGCATAGTATTTACTTTTCAAACTTCCAGTTAATTACGTTTTATTTTCGTCTTCGACCACAAAAAGTTTCGTAATTTATTCTCTCGCCGGTCCGAGTGAAGTTTAAGTAATAGTGTAAAATTAGTAATAGTGTACTAGTGTAAAAACTCTCAGATTAATTGTCGGTGACAATTCAAAGTTCCAGTGCTGGTAAATTTTACTCTTTGTTATTACATATGTAAATATTAGTTATTATTATACAGACTATTTTTAAGTTTTCGAGGTTATAAATCGTTATTTATAAACATACATATAATATGGACAATTCGAAAGGACCTAGTTTTTATGTTGTCGAATTTGATGACGGCATTCAATTAGTACCAGAGAATTGGATGGCAAATCAAAAAACAGAAGCTTGTTGGCCAACATTTACAAACAACAAAAAGTTTGACAAAGCTGTTAAAGAAAAAGAAGCTGTGAAAACTTCATGGCAACTCTTTCCAATTGTTAAAATACTTACAACAGCAAGTAGGATATTTTTATTTTCATAAAACAATTAATGTTTACTAACTTTTAACTTTTAATTTATTAGAAAAATCGCCTTGAATATTTTTATAGATCACAATTTTACTTATTTGGCTGTTTTATATCTGGTACAGTTTTTTAACAAAAATATTCTCATTTCCGAAACTTATGAAAATGGAAAAAAAGTGCTAAAAAGCACGTGTTATAAATTCGAGTAGTGATGATAAATCTGATTCCGAAAATAATGGACTGTGCATATTACCACCTTTTCCTACCACTCCAGCGAACAGAAAAAAATCATCATCTAATACAAAACCTCAGCTTTTAAAAGTTAAAAAAACAAATAATGAATGTGAATTGCTGCACCCTTCAACTTCAGTAACACACTGTGATAGACAAGTTGATGTTCCATCAACTTCTTTCTCTAATGATTCATCAGGTAATGATAAATTATTTAAATACAAGATCT